>JADLZN010011460.1:0-305597 GCA_018155175.1 Sinocyclocheilus anophthalmus
ACGAACCAGGTCTGTCACACACACCCACTGTCACACTTTAGTTGCACTCCATTCCAGTGCTGCTTACTGGCTGATTATCATTGGGGGTGTGTATGTGTCTTGTGTCGCTCAGTGGAGGGTGAGGCGGTCGAGGTGCAGCCTCCGCTGTCTGAAGAGAGTCTGAAGGAGTCACTGAAGAAGCAGCTGGAGTTTTGCTTCTCAAGGTAACGCGCCACTGTACGCCCAGACATGCTAACACCTGCTCCCCCTTATTACGGAATTATGTAAGGGATGAATGGAAATTCATAATCATCTGAACAGTAGAGCAGTGCTTATTTACTCTTGCTTGAGAAAATTCTCATTCACTAATTAAATGTAATGTCATAATGGACCCATAATATTGAAAAGATTTGATGTGGATGATCCGATTGAAGCCGTTATATTTGGCAGTATTGTAATTGTCAGTTGCAAAATAAGGACAGTTTAATTTGATAATATGATATAAAAAAATATTAAAATTAGCATCTTTTACTCCCCCAAGCAATTCCAAAGCATTATGCCTTGGATGCCATAAGTAATTGTTTCTTGTGTGTCGTGTGACATTGGGAAGCTGAATTCAGCAAAGTCAGAAAAAAAAAAAAAAAAAAAAAAAAAAAAATCAAGAAAAAAAAAAAAAACAAAGAAAAAAAAAAAAGAAAAAAAAAAAAAAAAAAAAGTTGGTCATAATGCCATTCGGAGTTTTTAATCTATTGTTCTTTGGTTAGTGGTCGATCAATATTTATATTGGCCAGATTTTTTTGATTGTTGATTTATAATTAAATATTCAATGACTTGTTGGCTGGACTGAAACTGATAATTAAATTCCAAATATCAGCCATTTCTATATCGGTCCACTAGAAGCAGTGCTTTTGAGTGTTGAAAGCATCTTTTATTTTTCTTAAAGCATGACCTTTAAAACACTGACGTTACATGCATACGCGTTGATAAGTATGTTTTTACCTGTTGCACTGTTTTTGAGCATACTGTTTCAAGTGTTGCGTTTAAGACAAAACCTTCAACTTTTCAGTGTGTCTTGCCACATTTGACCGATAAGGTGAACCGCAACATCCGTATTACATAAAGTTTCCTTGGGACCAAATAGTTGACTAGTCGTTCAGGAAACCTACTGACTTGTCTAGTTTGAAATTTAGTTTTGCACATGATGTTTTGAAGCAACACAATATGTAGTAAAAGTTCTGTATTCCTGAAGGAATACACACTCCTGTGTGTAAAAGAAAAAAAAAAAAAAAAGTTAGTTCTTGGGTCTATTTTTTTTTTTTATTTGCATGTGTGCACTTAAGCAAACCAGTCCTTTAGTGGTGTGATAACATTGTAGTATTCAGTATTGTCAATGTAATGTGCAAATCATGCAATGGTAGATTTTAGTTAGCAAAGCAGGCATTCAAATTCAGTTTTCTTGAATACTTAATACTTATCTGTATTCAAAAATGTTATCCGGAAATGCTTAAGCAGTAAAATTAAGACCGATTCTCTGCTTGGTTTTTCTCCTAGGTCGAATTTAAAACCACTCGTTAAACGAGTTAGGACTTTGAAACCTAAATGCAGCCTCCCGCACAAAAACCAAAAAAAAAAAAAAAAAAAAAAAAAACAAAAAAAAAAAAAAAAAAAAAAAAAAAAAAAAAAAAAAAAAAAAAAAAAACAAACAAAAAAAATAAAAAAAAAAAAAAAAACAAAAAAAAAAAAAAAAAAAAAAAAAAAAAAAAAAAAAAAAAAAAAAAAAAACAAAAAAAAAAAAAAAAAAAAAAAAAAAAAAAAAAAAAAAAAAAAAAAAAAAAAAAAAAAAAAACAAAAAAAAAAAAAAAAAAAAAAAAAAAAAAAAAAAAAAAAAAAAAAAAAAAAAAAAAAAAAAAAAAAAAAAAAAAAAAAAAAAAAAAAAAAAATAAAAAAAAAAAAAAAAAAAAAAAAAAAAAAAAAAAAAAAAAAAAAAAAAAAAAATAAAAATAATTCCCTTAGCTTTGTGTGTATGTGTATTGTTTTTAGTTAGGTTTATGTAATCTAGATTAGCCAATAAAATTCATGTTTCATTTATACACAAGATGTTTCTTGGCTCATATAATTTTAAGGTTAAACTTATGCCAAACGATCCTTGCTTGCTACCTTAACTCGTAGCCTAATTATAATTATTACCTCATTGTGTGGACTGTGCCAAAAAACCTTTTTTTTTTTTTTTAAATTTGTTAAGATACCAAGAATCACTGGCGCCCTGGACACCTTGAATTTGAAGTAAAACTAACAATTTGAATGGTTTAATCAGGTGTACGTGGGAACATTCAGACCCTAGTTCTAGCAAACCTGAATAAATTAATAATCATCAATTCCCTATAATTACAAATTAATAATGAATAAATAAATGATAATGTCATTACACTGCATGCATTGTAAGTCTTTTTCAATGAAAAAGCTCCACTCCTCTGGTCTCCCTCGGAGGGCAGGGCGACAACCACCATTCTATGACTCAGACCCGCCGCTGCTGTGGCACGGTTGAGAATGAGTTCATGGGGTTCGTCGGCTGTGGGCATAGGGACTACTGGACAGGATGCAATCTCTCTGGCATCATTTGATCCAGCGGCTAGTGCTCTGCTGGCTTCTGGCAAGGAAGAGCAGGTGATCGTTAATGAGGACGAAGTCCTCTCAGCTCTCCTGCCCTGCATACGCTAAGCTATTAGAGGTTACAAAATGCGTCACAGCAAAGCTTGACTTGCCGTGGAAGTGGGGCAGAGAGGAAACTGTTCGGGGCAGTTGGGATGAACGTTAACTTTCTGATCATAGCCCTCCAGCTTAAGTGAGCCTTCCTTTCCTTCCCGATTTCCATGTGGAGATTGAGAGAGCTTGGAAAAATCTGTTTTCTTTGTGCATCCACTATGCCAATATTGAAGGGATGCACGAATACGGATATGAGAGGATGCCTCCTATTGGAGAGACGCTAGCCTGCTATCACACATCAGGATAAACATCTTCTCTTAAGGCTCCCTCTATGCCATCCAGACCCCTTCAGGTAACATCACGTCTTAATGGCAAGGCGTACACAGCAGCGGGTCAGGCTGCAGCTGCACTGCATACCATGGCAGTGCTTCAAGCTTACCAGGCTGATCTGCTGAAAGACCTGGATAAGGGTCAGGGCCTTTCCCCTGAAGAGATTTTTGAGCCACAGATCATCTCCCTAATTCCCCCTACCACCTACCCCTTGCCCTAATTGAGGTTAGGCAGGAGCTTCCATGCACTTTAGTCTCTATTCTGGACTGATGATGTGTTTGGCTGTTTCTATTTCATATAGAACTGCCTACTGATGGTCCGGACCCAAGTTGGGTTCTCCCCTGGTTCAGAAGGACACCTTCAAGTGTGTGCTGGAATGACGGTATGTGAGTGAGAACCATTTAATTCCTTTGTTATTTCTAGTTTATTGTGTGTTGTAACTAGAAACCTTGTTTTGCAGTACTCTGGTACCTAACGGGTTTCCGTTAGCCAGGTTGTATACCTACTCGCATCTCTAGGTCGAGCCAGGACTCCTCACCTTCCAGTAGGTGCAGTTGAGAGCTCTGCTCCCTGAAAGCAGTCTTGACTGTACCCATCCACATGGGCTACCTGCGGATACGCCTGGTACAGGATCCTGCCAGCAGGTTGTTAGGCCTGGTTTTTAGGTCTCCCTGTTTATTCTGGAGAACCCTGACACCCAGGTGATAAGGCCCTGGGTTAGCGCATGTTGCGTCAAGAAATTCCTGCAGAGGGCAGTGCAGTGTGATGGCTGAGCTGGAACCTGTAAGGTTGTGTTTCCGGGGGGCAACAATAAAATGGTGCACCTCTAAGAGCACATGCAGGTGAAAAGTTTGGAGAATGTATTCATTGATAAACAAACAACTTTCACCCATCCAGCTCAAATTCAACTCTGGAGACGCAACTGGTATGAACACTGTTAACATTTTCATGTGTGTTGATGTAAAGTATCAACTTTGAAGTATTGTAGAAATATCAGTATTGTGTTTAAATTATGTAGGATTTTGTTTGATGGAATTTGTTACAGTGCTGATTAATGCTAAGTTTGATGTTTATTCTGTCATGACACCTCCAGGATTCAGGGAATGTCATGACACTGTTAATGTATTGTATTGCGTAATAGATCTGCTACTCTGCTGCTGTGCCGGCAGGCAGTACCGAGACTTGCTACTGCCAATACCACAACATGCTGCTGTGAGCATGTAAAAAACACTGCTGCTGCACATATAACACATATAAAATAACCCCCATATATAACAAACATGAAATCACCCCGTAGCAGATCTACACAGGTGGAGCTGGAGAAGGTGGAGGTTTTCTGAAGCAAGCTGCAACTGCTACAGCAACACTAGTCATATATTTGAATTTGAGCACGAGCTCATTGACACCGATACAGAAAGAACCATCAGCTGTTCATGTTATAATGATGTGCCCCCCCCCCAAACCCACCATTAGTCATATTGAGTTGAACCTATCGGACTGCGCCATCTATAGTTTCATGCCAGAACTCTGTATGTGTCTTATGGGGAATTCAAGAAAAATTAATTGATTTGAAAGGTTTAAGTTTGTCAACATATAGTTATTAAGGGATAAAATCCTTTGATTGATCTCCTAATTGACTAAGTTAATTTTTGATGTTGAATGAAATGGACTGGACAGATTAGTTTTATATCTTTATTTATATTATTCTATGTTGTGTTTGATTATTTTTTAACGGTGTGACGAGAGAGGCGGGGCCGAGAGCCGTGGGAACGGAGCGAGGCCGTGGAGTAAATGCTAATGCGCGATACCTGCGCAAATCACCGGTCTCGAGTCCCACTGAGGAGCTCCAGAAGTATAAAAGGAGGAGTGACGACAGTGAAAGAGGAGAGAGGACCAGGCCTGGACTTTATTTTGTGTGCGGCAGTCTCCGCAGGCGGCGCTTTTATTTTCAGTTTTGTGTTTGTTTTTTTATTAAAGTTTTAAATGTTCGCCGGTTCCCGCCTCCTTCTTCCCGTGACTACGAACTTTGTTACATTAAGGTTATCAACCTTCTACTACTGCAATTACAGCTACTGTACAGCTGCTTCTACTATTGCTTTGCTTTACAAACAGAAGTAAAATAAAAACAGTAAAGATGAGTTGTCTTCTTGTGTCCTTCAGACCTTGAAAGTCATATATCAAGTTTGGGCAGAGCTGAAAGGGAAAACCTAAAAGAAACTTAACAGTTGATAACCAGCGTGGCAGTGAAGACAGGAGAATTAAAGGCCTAAAAGTCTCAGGAAGCTGTTGACGCAGAAGAAGAATCACCCAAAATAATCTTGCAGTGGCGCAGGAAGCTCTAGGGAAAACAGTGAAGCAGCTGAAGCAAGAGAGGACTTTAGCTAAAAGTGCATTCACCAAGCAAGCAATCTTCCTCAGTAGGGGAGGGAAACACATGACAAAGATTGAAATACAAGAGGAGTTCAAGAAGCTCACTTCTGAGGCAAGAAAAGTTGGTGAGACAAACGATGAATACAGAGCTGGTCTGCTAGCATGCAGTAAAGCTGACATGGCAAGTGATGAAGAGGTTGAACATGGTAAGCAGCAGCAAGCTGACATAGAATATACAATCCGTGAATGCGAAGAAAGATTAAAAGAGGTCAGAGATGTTCCCATCCGAGGGAACTCGAACTGGATACTCTAGCGGTCACCATGGTGAATGAAATACCCATGCTGCCATGCTGAGGGGAGTGCATGACAAGCACCAAGGCGAGCACTAAGTACCAACTCTACCAAAATCAAGGAAGTTGCCCCTCCGACGCTTCCAGCGGCTGTCAGTGACGATATCCCCGAACTACATATCCAAACAAACTTACCTGTTAAAGGCTAGGCAAAGAAAGCCTAGTTCCCTGAGAAGGGAACTAGACACTATGTCCTCTTTTTCTTGCCATTCCTCGGACGCAAGCTTCAGACAAAGAAGCGGATGACATGTTCTATCGGCGCCCTTTTATACTGTGGTCGCGACAGTAGTGACATCATAGGCTGTCACCGGCCAATGTTATTGTCGTGTTTAGATGTTTGTTTCAGACACCAGTCACACTGAAGGTGTCCCTATAGCGACCCCTAGAGGACGCAGTGTCTCATTACATGCGTAACCTGAGACGTTTTTGCTTTACAATCAGATTTACATTACCTCGTATTTAATAAAATCTTTATAATCCTACCTGTTCAATGCCTTTTTTTTGTTGCTTGTTTGAGAAAGTCTATTTTGGCATTAGTAAATATTTTGCTATTGCATAGAAATCACAGTAGATGGTATTTTACTCCTGTCTCTGTGTTTTCATGATTTAGTGAATTATAACTAAAGCTTTGTAGTTTAGCTATGTTTATATAAACAAAACAAAAGAAAATAAGAATATTTCAATTCCCTATAGCTTACAGGATATTGACTCACCCCTCAAAAAGAAAATCTCAAGGATCTGATACAGCATTATTTCTTTAGCTTCGTCTCATATTCAGAATAAAGCAATAGTTAAATGGGCACTTAATATTTTTTTCAATATAAAATTATTTACTACTGACTCACTCATGAATACAGTCACTGAAATCACCATCAATAACACAGAGGACGTTCTCAATACCAAATACTATTGTTAAATACTACTGTTATTTATATAAAATATTATTTATTCAATAATAAATTTATAAACCACAATAGCCATTTTAAAAGTTGCTAAGCAATTCAGTCAAAAGTACAAAAGCTTAAAGTTATATAAAAATATAAAATTATGAAATTTTGCCATCACCCAAAACTGTTTGCATTGGAAGAAATAATAGATTAATGACACCAAAGATTGCCTCTCAGATATTCCCAAAATAAATTATATCTCATGTTTAACTACTAAAGACACATCAAAGCCAGTGGCAAATTCCTGAAGTACCCTTTTCACCGTTTGTATGACTTGTATCATCTCGTGACTATGACCGAATCACAGCCATGCTGATATAGAGCAATATTACACAGCTACTTGTGTGATATTGCTCATTTATAAAATAGTTTGTTTCAGTCCTTGATTCTGATTGGTCAACAGCAATACATGTTTTATTTGCGATAAAGCACCGCTATGACCACTTCACCCAACAGGTCTGTGTATCACTGTGCAACACCCTTAGCATCATAAACAATCTATATAGCATCAAAACTGTTCCATGTATTTACACAAACTTAACTGTTTATAATTTTTTTAACGAATTATGAGTGACCCCTGCTGGTTGATATGTTGCGTCATTCACCTTTAATTTTGAGGCCTCACCCTTCCCGGTGTCAAAGAAACAGATGGTTTCTTAAGCTGAAGATGGGTAGATGCATGTGTGTGAGAAAATATCTTATATGTATATATCCATATAGGTGAGTCTCCCAGTACTCCGAGTGTATGATGACATCATCCAGGTAAGCCGCGGCGTAGGTTTGGTGGGGCCTGAGCAAGACGTCCATCAGCCGCTGAAACGTGGCTGGTGCCCCGTGTAGGCCGAAGGGTAGCACCCGGTAATACCAGTGGCCGTTGGGAGTGCTAAAAGCGGTCTTCTCCCGGGAGCTCTGGGAGAGGGTCACTTGCCAATATCCTTTGGTGAGGTCCAAGGTGCTGATGTATCAAGCCTTGCCCAGCCGGTCCAAGAGCTCATCCACCCGTGGCATGGGATATCCGTCGAAGGCGGAGACTTGATTAAGCTTCCTGAAGTCGTTACAGAAACGGAGGGTGTTGTCCGGCTTTGGAACCATCACTATTGGGCTAGACCATGGGCTACAGGAGGGCTCGATGATTCCCAGTTGGAGCATCTTCTTGACTTCCTCCCCTATAGCCGGCCGGCGAGCTTCCGGTAGGGCCGCTGCCGGACTACGACTCCTGGTGGTGTGCGGACCTCGTGCTCGATGACCGTGGTTCTACCTGGGGTCTCACTGAACACAACCTTAAACTGACTGACTAGGGCCTCGAGTTCCGTCTTCTGGGTCGCCGACAGCTGTGGATCTACGTCCACTACTGGAGGGACGGTGTGGGCAAGCGCGGCGAGTTACTCGGGCTGGGGAACCCACTTCTTGAGCAAGTTAACCCTCTGGGGTCTGAGGGTGTTTTGGGCCCTGGAGAAGTTTTGACATGTCCTGACATCTGTGCTTTTTTCAGTTGCTAATAAACATTAATGACTAAGTTTAGTAGCACCATAATCAGCACAAACTGGGCTACAATAATATGTGGGCAGCATGTATGTATGTGATTGTGTTTTTGAGAAAACAACGTTTATGCGTGCTTAGTGAAAAACTAAAATTTTAAAGTCACTGAAATAAGGCCATAAAACACATACAGAACATTCGTTCACAAGACTATTGAGAACTGATCTTGAAGTCTAGAGTTTTTGCATCAGAATGATGTGAAAATCATCTTGTTTACTCACTCACAGAAAACAATATATTGATTTAAATTTTCTAAGACACTTTTTGTGTAGAAAAGGAATATGCGAGGGGGCGTGAATAGTCATGTATAATGAGTGATTCACACCTGAGAAGACAAAGGCCTGCATAATGAGCTGTCAGGTGTGTGACTGAGAGGGAATTGCTATAAGAAAGAATGTGAGGAAAAAATAAATGTATATTTTTTTGTTTGTAGTTTATTTAGAATATATATAACTATCACATCATTTTGGGAGTGTGTGCATCACATGGTCTTAGCTGTGGTCCAGGCTCTTTTGCGGGGCAGAAATCTCAGAGCCTGTGGAACATGTCAACGTCAGTCTCTGGTTTCCATGACCAAGTGGGCTGCTTATTTGCTTTGGCTCTCTTTGCAACAGGTTCTTTTGCACTGTTATTCTCACATCTGAAATAAAAAAAGCCAGCATGCTGTTTACACAAACTACATTATTAACATTATTATGATGTTCACTGATACTAGTACTAATTTATCTAAACAAAGAACACAATTACCACATAGCAAACATATTTTACCACAAAGTAACTAAATCAAATGAAAGTAACATCTGTAAAATAGTGAATGCACACTTACTCTAAAATTCTGAATGGAGTTGAAAACTGAACGAGTGCCCCCTTCCTATGAGAGATGCAGGTGAAGGCAAGAGTGGTGTACTCCCCACAGTACCTTAGTATAGTATGCATACTTCATGAGAAAACAGAATGCCAATTCTTACATTTTAACACTATCAACCACAAATAATATTACCACATATTCTAGGAATAATACAATTACTATACTGTGCACTTACTCAGTGTGATTTTCCAGCGAACTCAAAACTGAACGACGTGCGTGTGCCTTTCTTGTGCAAGATGCCAGTGATGCAGCCACAGTCCTAAACCAAAATTAAAACAGTTTCAAACATTTCAGCGTCATTACTCCATAAGACACGGGTATAACACATTCAACATATTTAGACCAGAGCAGATATTCATGAACAGAAGCTTAGTTACATTCATAAACACAAGCATGCTTTGTATGTAGGCCTATACAATCCAAAAACTATAATTATAAACATATATGGCTATATTCATGAACAGAGAATATCCTATCACAGTAAAGTTTTCACTAATCATTCTTACTAACATTAGGCTAGTAACATTATAACTCATATTACTTTTATATCGTATTTCTGTCTGTTATAGAACATAAAAAACATCCTGGCATCGTGACATTTAGATGCGGTGAATGAAACTTCATAATGTTTCACTTGATTATACATTTAGTCAGGAATTATAGTTTGGAAGTCTAACTAGTAAAATGTGTACAAGTTATGTGAAAACTAATACAAGTAGGTTAATAAAAAAGACTTACTCATGTTTTTTCCTGAGGTAATCCAAAGCTTCTTGAGGTGAATTCTGTCTTATTCCTCTCAGCGCGATGCGAACAGTACAACTTGCTGCTTTGTTTACTGTGATGTGGGCATTTACACGCCGCGCGCTTCACGTGGACGATTATAATATCAATAGCACTCAGCGCGTGGTCACATTAGAGATAATGAAGAGAGACGTGAAAAACTGGACATCGCGTTTGGTTTCATATGGATTACTTTATCAAAGAATATTTGCTTTCGATAAGACTTGATTAGTTTAAAAGTAGACATGTCAAGCTTTCTATGGATATATCTCTCATGTCTCTTTGTTGAGTATTTGCTGAGTTACAGTTCATTTTAATGACGCGTTTCTAAATAAAGATTACGCAGACCAAGGCGGCAGACAGCACACCCTGTTTGTTTTCTTTATTTTATAAATGCACAAAGTTCTGTTGTTATTATGTGTGTATACAAATAAAAGTAGACCCTTTACAGATTCGATTGATGTATTGCTCTTATCTGTAAGATCAAAACTGAAAGTGTAATTTAAGTTATTTTCGGTGTGATCAGGAGAAGATACCACAAAACGCGTATCCGCGTTAATCGACATCAGAGGGTTAATGTGCGTGAGTTTGCTCCTTCCTTCGGCGGCCGAGTTGCCGCACACGGTACTTAACCGGTCCCATTCGTTCCACTACTGTGTAGGGCCCCTGCCAGGTCGCTAGGAACTTACACGCAGCTGTCGGGACCAGAACCACCACAAGATCGCCCTGCTGGAACTCCCGGCTTGTGCGGGCCGGTTGTACAGACGTTGCTGGGCGTGCTGGGCTGTCACGAGGTGTGGTCAGTCAGGATTTCCTTTGGGATCCCGACTCGGCTGGCCAGCAGGAATAGCTCTCAGGCAATGTTCTTGGCATTTGCCGCACGAAGAGGAATGGCTTCCAGGTACCGGGTGGCATAGTCCAGGATGACTAGGATGTGCTCATGTCCCCGGGCAGACTTCGGCAGCGGTCCTACCAGATCCATCCCGATCCACTCGAAGGGCACATCAATGACGGGTAGTGAAATGAGCGGGCTGGGGGGAGGACGGCACAGAGACGTCTGTTGGCAGGTGGGGCAGCCACGGCAGAATTGTTTCACTTCTGCCTCCAGTCCTGGCCAGTGGAAACGGTCCCGGATGCGTTGGACGGTATTTTCGGCCGCGAGGTGCCCCGCCATCGGATGGGCATGTGCCAGCTCCATGACTGTCTCTGTCTTGGTTTTGGGCACGACCAAGAGGAATTTATCCTCCCCCCGCCTGTGGGCGACAGTACAGCAGACCATTTCTTATTTCAAAATGAGGGAGGGGGTGTGGGCCCGGAAGCCTGTCTACCTCAGTGAATCGGCGCACTTGTTCCCAACAGTTTCGCAGGTGTTCGTCCTCTCGTTGCTCCCTGCCCGAACGAACCCCCGGTCGTGACCTGTGAAAACACATCGAGGTAGACAGACGGAAGGTTAGCTGGTTGACACTCACCCTCCCTCTCGCTGTCCGTTGTTAAGTAGGCCGGTCTTGGACTGGGCGGTCCCCAACGGTTTTGCCGTGGCCCGTTCCGGGCGGTACGGCCAGGTGTCCTGGGGGTGAGGAGGAGCTTCTCGAACCCCGGCCAGTCCCGCCCCAGGAGCAGAGGTACGGGGAGGTCTCGCACAATGACCACCTCGATGGCCCAGGTCCCGTGCTCCGCTGAAATCTGAACCGTGCGGGCCGGCACATAGCGGGTGCACACACGTAAGTGGCAGCTCTGACTTCTGTTCGGGCCTTGGTTTTACCAGGGTAGGTTGCACTAGGGTGACTGAACTGCCGGAATCCAACAAGTCTTGAACTGGTTTCCCCTCTAGCTTTACCATCCGGCTGGGGCCAGGGGAAAGACCGTCTTGATGCTGGAAACACCCGGCCATCCAGGCTCAGGCCGTCGGTGCTGGTGGGTCAGTGGGCATTGGCTCATCGACGAGTTCGGGGACCGCCGGTCTGCGGACTGGTCATGGTGCACCTTCGAGCGGACGCCGCTCCATCACCCTGCGGGGCGCCAGGCCCGCTCTCTCCCCTGCCTCGCAGACATTCTTCGCCTCAGCCAGCTCGACCGCTTCAACGAGATTGGCGATGTCCTGTGGATTCTGCATTCTGACCGGGCGCCTCAGCGGATGGGTCAGCGCCCGTAACAGCCAATCAACGAGGACTTTCTCCGCTACCTGGTCGGCGGTAGGTGAACCGGAGAGGAGCCACAGGTGAGCCAATCAGGCAAGTTGAGCAGCTTGAGCTCTCACCGTCTGCAGTTCGTCATAGGTCCATTGGTAGAATTGCTGCGCTGCATACATGGGAGACAGGCCCACCCGGGCTAGAATTTTGGTTTTTAGCTCGTCATATTTTTCATTCCTGGGCGCCTGCAGGGCATAATAGGCCCTCTGAGCTTCTCCGGTGAGGAAGGGGGCGATGGTGCGAGCCCACTCTTACGGTACCCACCCCTCTCGGGCCGCGATAACCTCAAAAGTATGGAGGTAAGCTTCAATGACGTCGTGCTCGGATAACCTGACGAGGTACTGGTGAGCCTTGACGGGTGATTCTGGGAGGGGCATGCGCCCTGCCACGCTGGCCTGCAGTTGTTCCACAACCCGGTCAGTATACTCCTGTCATATGGCCAGTCGCTCAGTTAACTGCTGCTGGCAGCCCGAGAGCTCAGTCAGGCGGCGGATGATCTCTTCCATTTGTCCCTGGGGAAGAGAGCGATTCTCCTAGAAGAAGCACAGAGATCGTTACAGCAACCTGGCGTTACAAGTCTGTGTCTCAATTCCCCTGTAATGCCTGCATTCTCCACCATATGTTGCAGGGTGAATGAGAACACAGACTTGCTACTGCTAGAAAGTGCCCCGGAGAGTCATTTATTGACCCACACACTGATCACACGTGCTCAGATGAATGGTGCTCGGTGCAAGTCTCCACTCGGTGCTCGTGGGGTGAAGTGCTGTGGTGAAGATCCTTCTCCTGGGGTGCCGTCGGATTCTGTGAACAGGGAAAAACAAGCATTAATGTCGCCTGGAGCTCCAGGGTGCCTTCCCGCTGGTGTCTCTTCTCCTGGCTTTAATGGCCAGCGGGAACGAGCTCCAGGTGCGCCACTCATCACGCACAGGTGTTGTGATTGTGTGATCAGTGTGGAAGCAGCAATATTATATATATACAGCAGTACTGTATATATATGAGCAATACTGTAATGATATACAGATATAATATACCACAGGTATCTAACACACCACCAATTAAGCACATATTAATGCCTTATTCTACATCCCTAATCCTACCCAATACCTAAACTTAACAACTACCTTACTAAATAAGCAGCAGTTAGGAGTTTATTGAGGCAAAAGTAGTAGTTAATAGTTAATAATGTTCCTATTCTAAGTGTTACTATAGTATATATATATATATATTATTATCTATATAGATAAATACTTGCTACGCGTACTGCGTTTAGGGTAACCGGGAATTGTCATTTGCAAGTACATATGTTGCTCGTTTGTAGTTTGCTTGTTTTAGTGTACTAATTTTTAAGTCGCTTTGGATAAAAGTGTCCGCTAAATTACTAAATGTAAATGTAAAATTGCAAATGAATAAATGTAAATGTAAGTAATGTAGGACTACACTTTATGCAAAATAAACCCTGACAGGGTGAATAGGACTCCAATGCAAAGCGTGGACATTAAATATTGTTTCATTGATTTATTGAAAGTTGAACCTTTATTAATCTTACCTGTTATTAATATAATTTGACAGTGTACAAACGTCATTCTGGAAAAGGGATGAACACAACAAAAATGTTACATTACCTTTAATACTAATATCCTCTAATCTGATTTTTAGTAAAACTGATAACTGAGACACAAGATGGCACCAGTTGAGTTTGAATAAAAAAATTAGAGCAATCTGTGGTGTGATACAAGTCTCTTGTACAGCGTTGCCACTGAAGGAAGTATCAGCATTGCAAGGAGATACTTTTATTTATTTATTTAAAATAAATGGCAAAAATTGAATAGGTGATGCAAAACTGCACACATGTAATTGAGTATCACTGTAGAGATCATTAATCCACTCTAACTTGCTGCATGTCCCAGAAAATTTGGGTTCACACCAGTGTCATTGTGTCAGTGAAATCCTGCCTATGCTGTTTGTTTCAAATCCCATTGTTCTAGCTCATTGTATGTTATGAAATTCCACATTCAGTACTATGTAAATATCAGTGTGAATATTCAAGCATCAATACTGCAAAGTAAACCACTTAGTAAGCAGATGAGCCAGTAGAGGTATTGCTGCTTTTCGTCTGTCTTTCATCTGTGTCACATGATCAGGCTGGGTGTCAGATGAACTGTGCAGTGCTGTGGGATCTGAGCTGCTTCACTGCAGACGCCTGGAATGAGGTTCAGAAAACGTGGGTGAGGCCTTACTCAAATTCTTATTTACTTAATATGCACAAGGAGCCAGAGATTATGTCTGTTACCGTTAACTGTGTTTCTAAGGACATGAGTTTCACTGTGAAACTGCTTTGACTTAGCCTTGCTTTTCAGTAGCACTAGAATTAGGCTGACCGGCGTGACATAGCAACATTGGCTTAACTAGGGTAAGTTTGAGAGTGAGTTTATATGTTTGCTTGACCGATGGTTGACGGGGGAGTGTTCAGGGAAGCCCGTTTGAATTTTTTATATTTTGTGAAGGGCGAAGTAAATAAAAACTAAAAATAAATAAAGTAAATATATACAGTACTTTGCAAAAGTCTTAGGCCATTAGGTATTTTTGCAACAAAAAATGGTTTTAAGCCAGTTATTTCTTTTTTTGCTGTAGTAGGTCAGTAGGAAATATCCGTTTACATTTCCAAACATCCCTTTTGCCATTAATTGTAATAATCCAGTGAGATTTTGATGCACAAGAAGTCTGAGCACAGGTTTCTGACGTGTATTGCCTGTTGACAACAGTTCTTCTGGTATGTAGTCTGTATCTGAGGTTTTTTTTTGTTTGTTTGTTTTTTTTGATCTGCATTAATCTCATACGGATGGATGATGATGAAATCAGATCTCTGTGTGGAGCACTGGCTGTTGTCAGACTCCTCGTACAAACAAAAATCGAACTGGATTATTACAATTAATGTCAAAAGGAATGTTTGGAAATATAAAGTGATATTTCCTGCTGACACACTACAAGATAGAAATAAACTGACTTAAACTTTTTTGACAAATATTATATATATATTTCTATTAAAATATACTATATAAATACTAATCTGGAATGAATTGAGTAAATATTTAAATACATACATTTTTAAATACAAGCAGACAGTGTTATTTAAGAGTTTTTTGGTAATATTTTGATTTGAAATAAATTTTGTTTTTGTTGAATTGTTGTTTTAATTTGAAAAAAAGTGTTATTATTATTTTTACATGTCCCTATAGATATAATTAATGTTCAGCTTTTAGATTATTTAGTTTTGTGGTTTTAGTCTACAAAAATGAAAAATGGTTCCTGGCAATAAAGTTTTTTTTTATTAGTATTATTTATTTGAATGAATATTTTATTTAGTAGTAATGAAAAGTGTATATTTTAGTTATAAAATGATAAGAGCCTGATACAAATAAAGTATTTCCATACGAAGAATGAACGAACGAAGGCACAAGCAACGGCAAGGGGATTTTAATTAATTGGATTAATTAATTATAATTGTAGTTTTTCCCGTGGTGTAGAACCAGTCATTATAGCGAGCTTTGTGTATACGTATCTCTAATGTATATGATTCATGATTCACTTCAGTCCTCTCTTCCTTAATACTGATATCATCTGTTTTTAGCTGTACAATTTCAAACAAATTAGACTTTGAGGAAAAAGCCCCACAGATCTGTACAGATGATGCATGTTGCCAGAGTTCTGCTGCCAGTAAAGTAAGGTGTGATATAACTCCAATGAGCCCTGGCAGCTGTTTCGAATGCCATCTCTCAGTTTCTCTTTCACTCTCCCTCTCTGTCTGTCTCTCTGACCTACTGCACACTCCTCTCCTTCTACTCAAAGACTTGTACAATAAAATGACAAACTAATTAACTTTAAAAATCAGCTACCTTGTGCTCTCAGGTTGCTGTTGCTAAGTTTGATTCAGTTGGCACTATATGTAACATAGAAAAGGTTACATTTTATGACTTTCATCTATTCCCTATAAACATTTCATTGCCCAAGTGGAAATATTAAAGCGATAGTCCACCAATAAATGAAAATTATGTCATCATTTACTAAACCTCCTGTCATTCCAAAGAATGTATGCCTTTTTCTGAGGAACCAGTTAAGAAGCTTCGTTTTGAAGAATTTTGCTAACCAACAGTTTTGAGTACTTTTTGACATCCTTGTCTTTTTCACCTCATACAGTGGAAGTCCAATGCAAAACGGGGATGTTTGGTTACCGTCATTCTTCAAAATATATTCTTCTGTGTTCCACAGAAATTATATAGGTTTTGAATGACATGAGTGTGAGTAAATAATGACAAAAACTTAATTTTTGTGTGAAACAAATCATTTTAACGCTTCCGGCTTCATTCGGTGCTGGTTTTAAAACAACAGTAGCTATATTCACAATTCCCCCTCTGAATTTCTAAATGAGTTTGACTGCTGTGTGAAAAACAGCAATCTGAGCTGCTCTAAAAGTGAACATATTGCATTAGCATGGGTTAGTCAGTTGCCAGGTAGCCTGAGGTGGTGCCATGTATCAGTGAGACTGGCTGCTCGGGCTCCTGGCCTATCCAGCGCTCAGCGTTCCCACCACATCCCTGCTTTGATATTACTTCGCACAGCAGCCCACATCACGGTAATGGATGTAGACTCATTCATTATCTCCATCAAGCACAGGCGCTTACACACAGGAGCTGGGTGTAAGAAGAGCCTCTAGTATGGGGACTGCGACTATCGCCGAACCCTGACCTTACGCTCAGTCCTCTATGCGGCCTGTCCCGACGTAATTGTCCGGTCTTGTGAGGCCGGCGGGTCCCAGGTTCATCTCGAGCGCTCGTGCCTGGGGAACCGTCTGTTGGTGGTGTCGCCTTGACGCGCTGGCCTCCTGCCACCCAAGTTGAGGGTGCTTTTAGGTCAAGGGCCCCCTTATGGGCGCGGTGAGGGGCAGGAAGTGGCCCTGGCGGATGTGGTACTTCCACTGTAATACTGGAAGCGTAAAATGAAGTACATCTATTCAACGCAATAATTGGAAAAATTGTTTTGCTTGGACGGGCCTGAGGCGCTGGACTGTGTAAGTGTGATCTGTATGCAAAGTAACTTCAGCACTTTATTATTATGTATGAAAAGACTAATCACCTGATGGCAGGAGGACAGAAGTAACGTCGCGTGTGAAAACATAGTTTTTCAACAAACAGGTCAGACTATAACGTTTAATTATAAAACAGGGCAACGAATGCGGTGTTCATGTAATCTGCAAACAATTCCTTGCGGGGGTGTTTTTAATTAAAACACTAAAATTTGTATTTATTTTTTATTGATCTTAATTTAAATGTACTGATACTTTATAGTTCGTTACAATTTAATTAAAATAAAAAACAAAACAAAAATACATTATTAATTTGTTATTTACATTGTCCCTAATTTTTTGGTGAAAGATTTGACACATTTGCAAGTATCTGTGATGGAGACATTTCGTAGTGAATAAATTACATTAGTACCATATGCTCCTGCCACCATTAATTTGTGGTCGCAGTTTTAATAACCTAAACGATCGGAAAAATGTGACAATAAAAATAATACGAGTAGTTGAACAATAAACTACTGTAGGATGTACACTGAAAAAAAAGAAATGTCAGGAAGGTGGTAAAAAACAGATTTTTGGAGTACGATACAGAAATATAGGAATGCTTATGCTGACTTTTTAATAAAGGACGACCCCATATTTGCCTGGAACATGCGATCCTTATATACGATTCAGTATTTCTGCTTTAGCAATTCAATTTAATTCTGTTTATTTGCCTTTCTTTGTCAAGCTATTATCACTTATTAGCAATTTCTGAGTGAAAATTGTTAAATAAAAAATATTTTAATATCAACGTGGAATATATTAGAGTTTTGCTGGTATTGTTTTATTCCATATGTCTTAAAGTGATAGTTTACCTAAAAATGAAAATTCTGTTATCACTCACCCTCCACTTATTCTAAATTTGTATGAGTTTATTTACACTGCTGAACACAAAAGACAATATTTTGAAGAATGTGTGTGACTTCCATTAGTTTTTTCAATAACGACCGTAACTTTTTGGTTACCAATATTCTTCAAAATATATTATTTTGTGTTCAGAAGAAAAAAAGAAATCATACAGGTTTGAAACAACTTGAGGATGAGTAAATAATGACAGAATTACATTTTTAAGTGAACTATCGCTTTAAAGGAACATGGATGCGGATGTTGTTGAGTTTCAAGGCTTAAAGGGATAGTTCACCCAAACATGAAAATTCTGTCCTTAATTACTCAATCTCATGTCGTTTCAAACCTGTATGAGTTGCTTTCTTCTGTGACACAAAGAGATATTTTGAAGATTGCTGGTTAATCAAACATTGGTGGTTGCCATGATGGATAGTATTTTTTCTACTATGGAGTCAATGGCCAACTTTTTAGTGGATACCTTGCCATATTTCCACTGGCCCCAAGTCGACTCAAAACTCTCTTTTATGTTCAACATAAGAAAGCAACTCATACAGGTTTGGAACGAACGGGGTGAGTGCAACTACTCCTTTAAGCCTTGAAATTATCAGTACACAGCAATAGTTATTCAACTGAGAGGTTGTTTAAGGACTTAATCTGTGTATGTTTCACTTTAAGAGGAAGTGTTCTCTCTATAATAACTCTGGATCACCTATGGGATCTATAGAGAGGGTACAGGGCAGAAAACCTCCATAAATAAATTCAGTTCAGCTGGGAAATCAAGACAGCGCTTCCCACTCATTACGTCTCACACTCAGCCGACAGTTTACCCGTTTGTGTTACAGAGTTTCATCAAAGATAACATCTAATGATCAAAGCCAATGATGCTCGTCTGTGTGAATAATGATGCAGAGGAAAGTCTCGGGTTACTTATGTAACTATGGTTCCCTGAGTAGGGAACTAGACACTGAGTCCTCTAGGGGTCGCTATGGGGAACGCTCTCGTCGTGACCCGTGTCTGAAGCCTACATTGAAAAAACACCAACTTGTTTGGCCGGCGACAGCCATGACGTCACTACCGTCGCAACTAGTACAAAATAGGCGCCGGTAGTGCACATCATTCACTTCTTCGTCTGAAGCTTACGTCCGAAGCATGGTGAGGAGACTAGAGGATGCAGTTTCTCGTTCCCTACTCAGGGAACCATGGGTACATAAGTAACCCGAGACGTTCCCTTCGGGAACTTCAAACTGCGTCCGCTAGGGGTCGCTATGGGGAACGGTATACCAACACCACCATGCTGAGGGGAGTGCATACCAAGCACAAAGGCAAGCACTAAGTACCAACTCTACCATATCGCTATGGGAGTTGCCCCTGTCCTGAACTTAGACTGCTGTCAGTGACATTACTCCCGGCGGCCAGAAGCCTAGGCTGCCAAGGGACACTACTAGAGCCACACAGTGTGAGGTCCCACTGGGACAAGATTGGTAGCCGACCCAGGCTACCAGTAGTCTACCACTGGAATCAGTCTCTCGAGATTAACCTCCGTTGTAATGAGGGCGGCTGGCTCGGTGCCCAACTGCGGGACGGCAGGGGCCCCCGTACCAGCTGTTCCATAAAAAGCCTCCTCGGAGGTGGCGCCAGGGCCTAGAATCATGAAGGATTCCTTCCAGGGAATACGACCAAGAGCCTACTTATTGGATCAATTACTAGTCTTGGCCTGTCACTCAGGGCTACCTCACTTTGCAGAAGGACCTGTCTCAACAGGCCTCTAGTGGAAACACCCTGTCAGAGCAGGTATTCGGGGATACCATGAGGAGTGGGTCCCAGGCGGAACCGGGGTTTAGACCACTCAGAAAAAGAGAACGAAGCTGTGCGCGTTACTCTTACCATATAGGATTTTAGAGAAATGGGCAAAGTAGAACGTGCGCACTTACCACTTTTGTTGAATTTTAGAAAAGTGGGCAAAGATACAGTGCCCACTTACCACCATGTGGATTTCAGAATGTCCATATGTAGATGGATACAAACGTTCTAGGGGGTTCTCGTGGCACTTCTGGATGGCAGCCTATATAATGGAACTCTGAGTAGTCATCAGTCTCAACTACGGCTATCACGCTGGCGTGGCTAGCAGCGAACCTGTAGCTGAGGGAGCAGACATCCATCCAGCGGGAGCTCGACCTACAGCACGTGCCATTGGTGGAACGGCTAGCAGTTATCAGCGGGGGGAGCAACACGCCCAGTCTCACCGAGAAGGGGACTAGACCCGCAGCACGTTCAAGCTAGCGGAACCAGCTAGTAACAATTTCGGCGTGGGAACACATGGCTGGTCCTCAGACGCCCAGGGGGCTCGACCCTTTCTACTAATGCCGGGTTTTCCCCGGCTGGCAGTAGCTCATTCTAGCTGGGGGAGCCCAACCCACCTCTCACCGAGAGGGGGGGCCCCCAACCAGCAGCCTGATTAAAAAAAAACCAGAGGGGTAGCATACTGCAGGCTAGCCACAGCGCCAGCGCATCAGGGAGGCGGAGGACGGCCCAAAACTACTGATGCAGCTGGTACGAGGTCTTCTGGAAGACAGCGAGCTCAAGCCTCTCATGAAGGAGGCACCTCCGTTTTTCCTCAGCTGAGGAATACTGTCCACATTAAGGTGACCCGTTCCTGAAAGGGGAGCAGTGCTAAACATTACCACGAGGACAGTCCATGGAGCGAGGGATTCAACTCCTCGAAGAGGATCCTGCTCGTCAGACGACACCCTCTTAGTACCCCTTGATATCGAGGGGGGCAGTGCCTTCTGAGTGCGTCGATCGAGACACACTGGTTGAGAGGAGCCCAGGAAATCGGGGCCTAACCCTCTCCGAAACAGGGAACGAAGTCGGAAACGCGTAACCCTCACCATACAGGATATTAGAAAGAATGCAAAGTACTAGCGTGCGAACTTACCACAGTGGGGATTTTAGAAAGTGCAAAGCATAACGTGCACACCTACCACCTAGGTGGAATTTTAGATGGGTGGCAAAGCCTAACGTGCCCACCCACCACTTACGTGGATTTTAGAAAAGCGGCAAGGATAACGTGCACACTTACCACTCACGTGGATTTTAGAAGGTGCGCAAAGAGCACTCTTAGGGTTCTATTGTCACCCGGACGTAATGGCCGGTCGGGAACAGCAGCTCCAGCACCCTCCTCAGAGGTGAGGGAAGTGCTGTCTCCAGGGTGTGTCGCCAAGACACACTATTGAGTGGAACCCAGGGTACCGGGGTGTTACTCCACTCTGAAACAAAGGGAACGAAGACGGCATGCGTAACCCTTAACTTCACAGGATTTTAGAGAAATGGGCAAAAAATCCTGTGCCCATTTACCACCTAAGTGGAATTTTAGAAAATGGGCAAAGCAACACGTGCCCATCTACCAGCTATGTGGATTTTAGAGAAATGCGCACAGCTGCACATGCACATCCCCCACTCACGTGGCATTTGGAAAAATGCGCCAAGCCTGCTTCACGTGGACACTTATCATATTATCTGGAATTTATTTTTTAGTCAGATCTCTCCCCTTTTTTTTCCTTACCAATTTCTCACTCATCCCTTTCTTATTTTCCTTTTTCGCTCTCCTGATCCATCATTCTTACCCCCCCCTTTACTCTTTGTCATTTATTATTTCCTTCCCCTTTCTCCTTCGCTCCCTCTTCTCTGCCCTGTCGCTCTGCTATCCCACCTACACACCCCTTCCTCTCCTTTCTTCTCCCTTTTTCTTTTCCCTTCTTTTCCCTTCCCCTTTGTTTCTTTCTTTCCTTTTCTTTTTTTTTTTTTGTAGAGACCTATTGACACATAAGGTCCTGTCAGGAATGAGCAGGCACTACACATATCACAGTAGTGCATGGGAGTGCCCTCCTAGGACCAGCCGTACACAGGAGCTATCCTGCAGTGTGACCCCCTCGACTTCCGTGTTCTGATGCTTTACACAGAATCCAGATCAGGACCGTACGTCCCGGTGGCCTTAGCCGCAACGCCCATTCCCTAGGCCTTACAGCTGTGTACTAGCGATACTTGATAGTACCGCCGGGTGCCTTGAGCGTAGTAACACGGCGGCCTGTTATGGCCAGACAGACAGGCGATTCCACGCAAGATGTCCGTATTCCGCGACTGATGCGGAGGTGCTCGTCAACCGAAGCCCGGCTTTTCTTACTTGCGTCCGCGGATGTTATGCTCGACGACGGACACCTGTCTGCACCCAGCGAGAGCACACCTGCTTCTGCAGACAGCAACGGCACCTCAGAGTATTGAGGGGTTTAGCAAGGGATAACAACCTTGCCACACTGCGATCCCTGGACTCACCACATCTGTTGTCAGGTAACTATATGTAGTAGGGTCTACCCACCAAACTAGACATTCTCCTCCGGTCTGGTTACCATACGAGACGATCAGAGTATCATGATCCTTTTTGCGATCATACTTGGAACCCTGACCCTCTGTTGCTGGCAGCTCTGATCGATGGATCGTTCCTGTACGGGTCATTTTGTGGTGCTAACTTACATGGGTATACATACATGACCACCTGTGACAGCTCTCCAATTAGTTACAGACCCTCATTGATCCTTCATATGATCATTCATTGGATTCACCTACTGCAACTCAGCACCTACGTATGCAGATTGCTTGCATCGGGGTTGCTGTTACGTGAGTGTGTTGCAGGAGATCAGTACATGCGTTTACTAATTTTGGATGCCTAGTCATAGAACTTACCACCAAACTATCATGTGGGCCCATGTAGGATTGAATGTGACTTTACAACTGTTTATCGAGCTACACGCCGTCAGATGGAGAGATGCGTGGTCCATAACACGCCGCGTAACTGGAAAAAGGCGGACGAGGAAGGGTAGATGATTGCGACCTGCTGCGGGAGAGCGTGAAGAGTGACGTACACGTATATTTGACGAACCAGGACGAGGAGCAGTGACTGGAGCGAGACTCGCCGATAGAGGGTCTCAACCCCCTCGGGTGTCGCTGCCTACCCTTCTGACCCACGCCATACTTCCTACTTCCCACTAGAATCAGGTGGGAGGCGGGGGGCCGCCACGTTCCGCACGCTAGCCCTTCTGTGCCCGTGCCTGTGATACTGCGTGTCCACGATGCACGTGGCCCAAGGACACTGTCTGCCTA
Organism: Sinocyclocheilus anophthalmus; assembly: GCA_018155175.1. Lineage (NCBI taxonomy): Eukaryota > Metazoa > Chordata > Actinopteri > Cypriniformes > Cyprinidae > Sinocyclocheilus > Sinocyclocheilus anophthalmus. Next base: position 23,175 of record JADLZN010011460.1, read on the forward strand.
TCGGCTCCTGAGACTGGCCCTCTGGTCACTGAAGGATTCTGTACACGCGCTGAGCGCGATCTCTCAGATCTGCCTCGATTTTGTGTCTGACCAACGTGTGTCACGGAGGCATGCCACACAGGCCTCAAGAGGGCAGCAAGGTTGTGTTCCCATCCTGAGATTAGCAAGCCCTTGTTCTGTTCTTCCGATGTCAGCCAATATTACTACCTGTACAACACTTGCCCTGCGATTCAGTCACTCTACCATAGAGCCGCACTCGATATGACCATGGCCACGAGGTCCCTCGCCTGCTTCAGTAGGACCGGAGTGTGCCTAAGTTCTGTCGGTGGTGACTGCAGCGCTCTTGACGTTCCGGCTAGGCAGTGAATATGATCGCGCCTGCCCCTCTCTGCAGGTCTGTCATGCCGGCTCTTAGCCGCATGAGTTTTTTTGCCTTGACACTCGCATGACGCCCCATCGTGGGCAACGAGGCCACAGCCTGACCTGCCACTGCGTACGCCATGCCGTTCGTGCGAGATGTGGCTTGAAAGGGCACGGATGGCAAGGAGGGAGTCTTGAGAGATGACGTCTCCCCCAGAGAGATGCCATCTTAGAAGGCTAGCGTCGTCTTACGCCATGGGCTGGTACTCATATATCATATGCCGTTTCGGCCTTGACTCGCAGTATTCTTGAGCATAGAACTCCGTATGCTGAAACCGTCGTAGTCTCGCGTGAGAGACAATACGACGCACCTGCGCTCCCATTTATCTTTATCTTCTCGAGTGATCAGCCTCACGAGTAGTTAGGGATGTGATACAGCACCGGAAGGATACAGGAAGGTGCCTACTTGAGTGTGACCCGGTGTATGGCCAGACGGTATGTATGAATCCCCCCTCTCGCTTCCCGTCGATCGGCGTATTGTTTTTTTTTTCCCCTGACGAGTTCATATCCTTGCTCGTTTCCCATACGTAATTTGCGAGTTACCATGCCGTGGCCAGATCATATTTCACCTCAACAGCTCATCATACGAGGGCAGGTGGATGGGAAAAGCTCAGCCTCAGCTTCCTTCAATCTCCACATCCATTCCTGCTATGTTGGGCTGGCCCAAATGAGACTGGCCCATGATCAGATGATATAAAGAGAGGATATATGGCCAGTTGGCGTCTCTCGCCGACACGATGCGCGGGAAGCGGGGAAACCCCCCCGTCAGCCTCATCGGCTAGGTCCACCTGAGATCCCCACGAGCTCATTCTCCTCCGTGCCTCAGCAGCGGCGGGTCCCGAGCCGCGGGAAACCGATGGTTGTCCCTCTCCACTCGAGAAGAGAGACAAACGAGAACGGAGATTTTTCAGCGAAAAGCTCTCACAGTGCACGCAGATTGCCTCCTCGAAGACATCGCGTGCGTGCTCCTCGCCCAAACAAACAACGCATAGATCGTGTGAATCATCGGGTGTCAGAAACCGCTGACACGGATGTACACACTTTCTAAACGCTCCGCTAGTGCTCGCCATAGTAGGAAAAGAAATACTCTTACTTTGCTTTTGGAATGCACGCTTCAAACAGAACGGTCAGTGAAGACGAAGAAAGTGATGATGTGCGCTACCGGCGCCTATTTTGTACTAGTTGCGACGGTAGTGACGTCATGGCTGTCGCCGGCCAAACAAGTTGGTGTTTTTTCAATGTAGGCTTCAGACACGGGTCACGACGAGGCGTTCCCCATAGCGACCCCTAGAGGACGCAGTTCGAAGTTCCACGAAAGGGAACAGCTTGTCTTGAGCTGCATCCGGAGGCTCGGGAAGAGCCAGCTTAATCATACAAATGCTCAGTTGATTGTATGTGTGTGTGTGCTATCTCATGATACATCCATGGCTCTCTCTAATGCATTGACGTCTGCTACTGTGGAGGATCTCATAAAGAGTTCAATATGCAAATGTTGGGGTGAAATCATAATATTGATCTGATATCTCCCCATGGAACTCATAAAGGGCTCTTTGGAGTCTCATTTAAATGACATGACAGAGTGCTATCCTTGAAGTGCCATGAATAATTTTTATTTTGAAGGGTGGTTTGATATTAAACTTGCCAGAGATGAGAAACAAAAGCCTTTGTGTTCTCCATGGCAACAAAAATCTGTGGTTTACTTGATTATAATTTAGTGAAAAACATCACGTTCCATTACAATTCTTTCAAGACAGAATTGTATTGATATTCCTTAAAGATTGTGTTTAGATGCACAATCGCAATCCCAAAGTGTTACTGAATTTAATTCTGATAAACCGATTTTATTTTGTAGATGTTTTAGGTTTTAGCTTTTGTGTGATTTCCTTTTTTCTTTTTCTTTTTCTTTTTTGCTGAAAATGTTATACTTTAATTCAGATTTAATTCAGATAAACAGATTTTGTTTTGTAGATAGTTTTGGCTTTTGTGATTTTTAAAAAAAAAAAAATTATTTTATACTTTACAAGAATCGTTAAGATCAAAATTCAGAACTTTAACTGATATAATGAAACATGAAAATCATTTTCTTTAGCAGTATTTTGTCTTGTTTTCCTGTAAAATATCTAAACATCCTTGAAGCAAAATTACTTTTCAGATATAACTAATAAAATTTGAACTTTTAGTGAGGTTTATGCTTAAAACATTTTGCTGATGTAATGAAATTAATTTATTAATTAGAGATATACCTCTTGAATCTTAATAATTTAATCTTATTTTACACAAATTATTTTACTGGTACACAAGACAAGAATAGTAATTGAGAAAATATAGTCAGTCCAAAATATTCCATTACGAGTGTCATCCTTACAGTAAAAATCTTGAAATTAAACATTATTTGACACTAATTTTAACCCATTTAAAGCTCTTATTTTATTTGCTATAAGTTAAAAGGTTTCTAAGTTTAACAGAAAAATCTAAATCCTTGCCTATTGCATGCTCCCTGCCTTTTTTAACAAATTCTGGGTGGTCTGAAATATGATTAATTTATTATCTCCCATGCATTTTACCAAGGGCAACATCTGCCTGTCTATAAATGCACTTTATATTTGTTTAGTCGTGTTTGTTTACAAGTCTGTCTTTTGTCTGTGAGCCTTTAAAGAGTGTGTCAGGAAGAATCCTCTGCTCGTTCTCTCTCACCCCATGTGTTTGTAGTGCCTGCACCTTCAACCCTCTCTTTCTGTCTTCATCTCGGATAATAAACACGCAACTACTTCTAATGAGAACCATAAAGCCTCTCCCATTTTATTCTTCTCTTGCTCAAATTAGGTAGCGGTATATTTTCTGGCTTTGTGAATGTCCCTGTTGGTGCTCTTGCTAAATTTAATAACTTCAGTTCTGTTTCTCTTTATCCCCGTCAGGCTGGTGTGGAGTTTTGTAACAAAAGGATTCCTGTGTGCACTGGAATATATCAGCCGAAAATGAGGAACTGTTGAGCGTGAGTATGATTTCATGTGTTCCCCAAATATTGTGTGTTGCTTTGTGGAAATCTGCCTGGTAACTGCTAATGCTGTTTGTTTGGTATCATTCAGATTAACCTCATTCTTGACCTGATTGTAATATGCATAATAATAATTTAATTAGATGGGACATTGTTTAATATGCTCCCTGTTGTTTGGTGTGTTATTGTGGACAACATGGAAGGACACAAAGTTGTCCGTGAGAAGCCACAGACAGATGGGGTAAGCACACTCATCTACGCTCACACACACTCATTTCTTGTCAAGGAAAACACAGACTGTTTATTAGATGAGGACAGGAGGATTAGGCTTTCACCTGGTTCTTGGTTGATATTCTGCTGCTCCTAAACATGCTATATATTTTTAAATCAGTCATTTTATCTTGTTTTTCAAAAAAGTGGCCAAGCATTTACATTAAAGGGTTAGTTCACCCAAAAATGAAAAGTATGTTATTAATTACTCACCCTCATGCCGTTCCTAATTTGTAAGACGTGCTTAGAAATTTGACACGGAAAGAAGAAATTGTTGAATAAAGTTATTTTTGTTTTCTTTGTGCACAAAATGTATTCTCGTAGCTTCATAAATAGGTGAAATCTGTTTTAACGATATCTTTACTACCTTTCTGGGCCTTGAACGTGGTAGATCCGTTGCTGTCGATGCAGGGTCAGAAAGCTCTCAGCTTTCATCAATAATATCTTCATTTGTTTTCCAAAGATGAACGAAAGTCTTATGGGTTTGGAACAACATGAGGGTGAGTAAATGATTACTTTTTTTTTTTGGGTGAATTATCCCTTTAAATTAGTTGAAGTTGAGAATATACCTTAAAAGAGTCCAACATCTTTTAGAAATCGTTCAAGTTGGTTTCATATGGTTTTGAAAACATGTAGACCATTTTTAAGAAAAATTACAGTTTCAGTTTAAATCATTACATTTTAATAAAAGTAATACAATTTTTCTTAGAACATGTGAGTGCACCCATCTAAATCAATATTTAAAAAATAAGTAGCGTTCCACAGATAAAAAGTGTTTTAAAAAATTCAATTAAGCGTGCAGCCGTTTTTAATATTTCGTCTCTAGTGAAACGAAAACTAAAGAAATTTCAAGAATTCAATACTTTAAGATTCTCCATATCAGGACTGTTTGTACTGCACCCTAATATATATATATATATATATATATATAGTTATATAGTTTTTTTATTTTATTTTTTATTTTTTTACTGATGCACTGTACACAGTATTACAATCCATTTTAATACATAAAACCATGCACAAAGTCATTGATTTACAATATAAATTAGCAGAATAAGTGAGCCTCATGTAATTTACACTTTACACCGATTTGCTTCTCAAGTAAAAATTGCATCTTGTATTAAGGTTGTTTAGATAGTTTTATCAGAAATCAACAACAACCTATTATTACAATCCAGATGTTCACAAATGACCTCCAGTTGTCGTAGCTTTAGCTAGCAGCTAAACGCAGTGCTTTCAGACAAATAGCAGGTGCAGTTATATTGAGTATGGAGGAACCATGAGCCACCCTTGGGTTTCTCCCAAGGCGGTGGCTCCTGTGAATTAACTGTCCTGCACAGGACTATCATCTGATACTGCGGCTCCAGCGCTCCACACACAGTCTGCAGGTTCACTGGATGAGAGTCATGGCTGTTAAGTTATCTAGGAGTGCTCTGTAGAGGACTAATCTGACACACACTGATAAGGGCTTCTGGAGTGCTGCAGCCCAGCTGCTTTCATTAGGACAAAACTGTTTGCTGCACAGGAACACCACTTAAATGGAGGCAGTGACACGGCCTAATTTAATCACACTCATGTGTTGCATGAATGTTCAATCTACAGCTGCCATAACGCAAGCAAAACAATCTTTCCACTGCGTAGTGGGTCTGCAGTGTTTGATAAGATGTGATTTGATTTTAAACACTTATTTAGTTTTCAATTTTTGTCTTCTAAAGTGTTTTTGAAATCTATGGGAATAGATGCTGAAATATGGAAGAGCATATGAATCTAAATTTGTATTTTCAGTGCGGTTGTAACAGCATGTAACCTATGCTAAAAGGATCATTGGAAATGAGAGGTTGTTAAACTTACAACCAGCCATTGTCTAGATCATCCATATATTTTAATAAACATTAGAATCCCACGCGGAGTGACACATAATGATGGGAACACTTTGAAATAAATGCGGCATCTAAAAAGAAACATCATTTAGTCCACAACAGTGTCTGAGTATAAGTCGATCTGAAGAGCAGTACTTGATGACTAATCTGGAATGACGTCCATTGACTGCGAGGTGACAGTCATGACCCGAGGAAGATATGACGCCACATTTTTTCTGAATTTTTTTAAATTAAGTAATTAATCATTTTTTTGTTCCTGAGGGAGAACAGAGGACTAAAATGTTATGTTTTCTTGATCTGAAATCAGTATTGTTCTTTTCTTTAAGGTCATGACGGTATGAGTTATACAACTAAGTTAAACAGCTACAACAAGGACATATGAATGTAAAATTTAGGTGGGGCATAGTGTTAACTTTTTCAACTTGGCTCATGAATATTAATTATGATATGTAACATGCATAGTAGTCCTATTTTTAGAGAAGAATTCCTCATAACTATAGTAGGATTTAACTGATATGCTTCTACTCATTTACTTTCATCATTTACTCACATTTGAGTTGTTCCAAACCTGTATGAGGTTTTTGTAACAATTACTTTTTTGTAATTTTGTAATACTTATAATATAATATTTTTTTTAACGACTTACTTTAATTGATTAATTTTATTAACAATATCTTATACTCATTTACTTTCATAATTTCTCCCCTTTGAATTGTTCCAAACCTCCAGTATATTATGTTTTTTTTTTGTTTGTAACAATTTTTTTTTGGTATTTTGTAATAATTATAAGATAATATATATATATATATATAATATATATATTATATTTAAAGTATTACTTTACTTAATTTTATCGACTAATTGCTTCTACTCATATACTTTCATCATTTACTCACCTTGAGTTGTTTCTAACCCTGTATAGGTTTTTTGTAACAATTTATTATTTATTTATTTATTTGTAATAATTAATCAATAATAGTTTTGTTTAAAGTATTAACTTTAATTTATTGTTTGTTTGTTTATTTTAGATAATTCTAAAACTTACAAATGGTTGCTTGTTCATTGCATTTTCCTTGTCAGTAATGTTTTTTTTTTTTTTTATGGCGTTTTATTTTCAAAGGTTGAAGAGAAAGGTATCTGTAAATAAAGCACCCACAAGTTCATTGATAGAGCTGCCTGAAGTTGCTGGGCATTTTCTAAAAAAATAGGCCATGTTGTGCCATTCATGTGTGCTCTTGCCCGTCTTTTGTGAGTGAGAGCGAAACGAGCCATTTTTGGCACCAGCGAGCATGTCACAGCAGAAAGTGAAACACGTGGTGGGAGATGCACTTTCTCAGAATGGTGGCTCTGTGTTGCCCGTGGCGAGAGCTCTGCTCATTAAATTTTCAGTTTAATGTCTCCATATTTCCCCTCTTTTCCCATGTTCTGCTCCCCATTTAAAACAGCTTTATCTGATGAGAGCATGAGCTGAAAAAGTTGAAAAAAGAGGGATTTTTGCCAGTTTTTGCTATTATACAACACCTCAATAACAAAACCCAGAAGAGCAAATCTAACAAAACAAATATAAAGAATGGACACTTTGGACCCTCATTATATTAAAACAAACTACAACACAAATGCAGTATAACGGGGATATGCTGCTCACAAAACACACAGAATACAATGACACAATATAGATAGTACCAATCAAACGCACATAACGAGGCCAAAAACCACAACCAAAAAAAAAAAAAAAACAATAAAATGACGATAATACAATTTAGTACAAGTTATCACACACTCCCTATGAAGGCACTAAAACCTGCCTACCCCCCCCCACCCAAATACATACCCACAACCTTAACCCCCCCCCACAAACCCCCCCTCACCCTGAACACCCACCCCCCCCCCCCCCACTATCCACCACCATGTGCTGTCATTGACTTCCATCTTTTTTCGTGTCTCTTTTTAACTTTTACATTTTGATTTACTTTTTTTTTATTTCATATGTATGCGTGTCTTCTTCTCTTCCTTCTCCTGTTCTTCGCCTTTCTTGTTGGCTCTGCGACTTCGTCCTGCCCGCCCCCTTCTGGCCGTGTCCCCTTAGTGCCTGTCACTCCATGACTCTGTTGATACACTTCCTGGTGTCGCCTCTCTTCTGCTACCCTTTTCTCTTCCGGCAGTCTTGTCGACATGCTCCCCCCGACTGACGACCAACCCCATCAGCTGCTCCCGGTCTGCAGATTAATTGTCCTACGATACCTTGCTTGGCCATATTCAAAGGCAGCATCGCATGTATCCTAAATGGAGAAGGCAATTCCAGACATGCAATAATGAAGCAATTTAAGATTAATATGCCAAGAAAATACTAAATAGTTTGATTAAAATTGTTAAATAATTGAAGACACTAAATTTGTGTTCTCACTACTGTTCCAGATGTGGTGTATATATATTGTTCATTTAAATAAACTTTCATTAAGCAAGATGCATTAAAACATCATCCCACTGATAGTAAAGACATTTATGATCCTACAGAAGAGTTCTCTTAAAATAAATAGTGTTATTTTGAACTTCTATTCATCATAGAATGTTGGATTTCGGTTATGACTGATTTCAACATCAAGTACGATTCACTTAACTCATGATGTGATACGATTCATAATACTGATTTCTCGATACGAATTTCTTACTTTTTTAAGACAAATTAGATTTATAGACAAAAAAAAAAATGTAAAGGTTGTCACGTCATTTTAATTTTGTCTGCTTGACAAAATGTTGCTATTTCCTTTGTCTCTTTATATAACCAAACAAGGCTTTGTATTGGTCCTTTACATTAAAAGCCTTTTTTATGAAAGGCCTCCACTGGATTTTAATCAAATCGCCAATCCAAAGAGGGCAGCCTGAGCAGTTTTTAATCTAAATTAGATTTCAAAATTGGAGCAAAAAACAGAATGGCCTGACTTTAGTTTTGTAAAACTATGCTACATTAAACATATCTGGGCTGAATAATGAGAACTGCAAATTCACTCTCTGCCAGTGGGTGGCGCTTATGGAACAGCAGAAATATAGCGTTTCCTTGGTTTGCCATGTAAACAAGGCATGGCAAGTGCTTATACACCCTCTTTAATATTCATTATACAGTGCGAAGTTTAAAATAAAATGCCATCTACACCTTTTCATAAAGACTTCAAAATGTCCCCTCACAAACAGAAATAAAAATCCAATAAACTTCCAACTCCATTGTATCGCGATTTGAATCGTTACATATTTGTATTGATTTTCAACTGGCTCAGGGTGTATTGTTACATCTCTAATAAAATATGTTTCTTGAGCATCAAATCAACATGTTAGAATAATGTGTATCATGGGACACTGAAGACTAGAGTAGTGACTGCTGAAAATTAAACTTTTTCAATGTAGGAAAATGTAATTTTTAAATATATTCAAGTAGAAACAGTTATTTTACATCACAATGTATTTCACAATATTACTGTTTTTTATGTGTTTTTTAATAAATGCAGCCTTGGTGAGCATACCAAACTTCTATCAAAAACTTAAATCTTACTGACCCAAACTTTTGAATGGTAGTGTATGTATATTTGTGTGTGTTCTGTCATCGCCCGTTTTGAAATCAATTGTGAGTCAAATATCTACATGCATGACGCACAGAGTTGCTGCCTATGTAGTGTGTTCCAAACCAGTCACTTATGAAGATCTATTTCAGTTTGGATTCTGTCATAGACGGCAGCTGTGTATGTAGGCAGTAGGTAACGAAGCAGCTCACTAGATTTTGTAACAGACCTAATGAATTTCCTTCCTGCCGTACGCATCTTAACGGAAAATTTTGCCTTGTGATGATTCACTCTTATTGTTATCATTTTAATTTTCTTGTTATATTTATTTGTGACCCTGGAGCACAAAAGCAGTCTTTAAGTCGCTGGGGTATATTTGTGGCAATATCCAAAAATACATTGTGGCTCAAAATTATAGATTTTTCTTTTATGCCAAAAATCATTAGGATATTAAGTAAAGATCATGTTCCATGAAGATATTTTGTAAATTTCCTACTGTAAATATATTAAAACTTAATTTTTGATTAGTAATATGCATTGCTAAGAACTTCATTTGGACAACCTTAAAGGCGATTTTCTCAGTATTTAGATTTTTTTTGCAGCCTCAGATTCCAGATATTCAAATAGTTGTATCTCAGCCAAATATTATCCTATCCTAACAAACCATACATCAATGGAAATTATTTATTTATTATTTATTTAGCCTTCAGATGATGCATAAATCTCAATTTCAAAAAATTGACCCTTATGACTGGTTTTGTGGTCCAGGGTCACATATTAACATGGTGCTCTCTTATTAAGCATATCCTGTATCTTAGCACCTCATGTCAGATCTTTTGCTACACGGCACCTTGAATGAAAAATGGTTGCACACTCGATGAAACCCTGATGAGAAACAGTCTCGCAGCAGAGGCTTCCTTTCCCCACCATTACCTCTGACCTACAAACACATGTGTGAGTCAAGCTAGTAGTTACTAGCGTCACTGATTCAGTGCTCTCATGTGAGGCACGAGCGCTGTGAACACCTCCTCTTTTTCAGAATCGGAATCTTTATTTGCCAAGTATATGCCTATGTTTTTTGACTTGCATCGCTTCCAGAGAAAACCTCTAGACACAATATTGAAATTAAAGTTCTTACCTTAATAAACGCCTAATTACTGGTTATTGATAGTAAGTAAGTTAGTTGTTGTTGTAGTTTAGGTATTGGGTGGGGTTAAGAGATCTAAAATATGGTCATAATAATAATGCATTAATATGTGCTTTATATCTACTAATAATCAGCCAATATGGTTGTAATATGCATGCTAATAAGCAACTAGTTAATATCGAATAGTGTTCCCTAATCTAAAGTGTTACCAAATAATATTGTTCAAAAGCATGGCAACATTAAGATTAATTTTTGTTGTTGTTGTTCCTTCTCTGATCAAAAGTGAAGACATCCATGTCACAAAATACTTTTTCAAATAAATGCTTTTTCTTTGAACTTTCTATTGATCAACGAATCCTGAAAAGAATGTTACATGGATTCCACAAAAATTTAAGGCAGCGCAAATGTTTCCAAAATTGTATTATAAGAACTGTTTTTTGAGCACCAATTAGCATGTAAGAATATATGTTATATGAAATGTCCTGAAGAGACAATCTACAACTTCACTTAAAGCCAATGACTACTTTTTATGATTTATAAATTTGTTAGGCTGGTCGATGCGGTTGTATCCACTTTATTTTTACATTACGTAAAGTGGGGGCTTCCAGTTATTTTGCTGTGCAGTCTGTTAAGATGTTTGATGTTGCAAACTTGTCTTTGTTATCATATTGTTTTAATTGCCATCATACATAATAAATTTTTTATTTTATTATTTTATTTTATTGTATTTTACTACTGTTTGTATCCACCCCCCCCCCCCCCCCCCGCCAAACATTTTACCATTTACTGCACTTTGTTATTCCTCTGGTTATTTACCTACACTGGCTAATGAATCAGAAGTCTCACACATTTACAGAAAACAGCTTGCTTCTGTGTTGAAAAATAAGGCAAATATTGTAGCAGAATAGTTATAGTGTTTAGTTATAGTGTTTATAATGTTAGTAAACCAGGTAACTTGTAAAGTAACTAAGTGTCCCCACCTTAAAAAGGATATTATGGACAACTTTACAGCTCAGATAATAAAAGGGCTTGTGCTGAATTATTCATATAAGTACTTTAACAAAATGTGAGCTTTACATTTCTGCTTTTGAACGGTCCTGAACACTGGTCCAGTGTAAAATAAAAACACTGTAAAAACATAATGAGGTTGTCCCCTCTTTCCATCATTCAGAAGAACCTTCAGTTCAGTCTCCACACAAAACAAACGTCTTCCGAGAGACGATGACTAAAATTCCCAGTTCAAAGGCTTCTTACAGACCTCATTGGCATCAGATTTGAATGCACTATTGAATAACACATTCAAGAGACAAATGAGAAATTACAAAACTAATTAAAACAGCAGTTCCTCCCCCAATGAGAAAAGAGCAGAGCCTTTTTGCAAGTGTGAAAGTGCAAATTGATGAGTGTTTCGCAACACTATTACTGGTGGATTCAACAGAGGGTGGCATTTTAGCACCCTGTGAAGGAAATTGCGCAGAACATGGGCTGATAGGGTGCCAAGCTACAGTAGTATAGAGAAGGCCACCTTGTGTGCTCTATGTTGGGGGAGCTGACCAGGGTGCTGAAGTTAGAGTCTGATGCCTGTGTGAATGTGGGAGTTGTCCATGGTAGCGCGGACTGTTAGAGATGCAATATAACTTCTTTGATGACTGTCTCACATTACATTTACATTTGTGTAACATGATTGTCATAAAAGTAGAATTAGCCAAACAAACGCAGACATTTTCAAACATCATTCTCGGTAAAATTAAAACAAGACACTTGTGTACAACATCTAATTCCATCAGCTCTATGTTAGATTTCCCACAAGACTTTACAGTCTTACAGTGCAGTTTGAATCTGTTTATGCAAATTGCATGAACTTTTATGTTCCCCCAAGTCATCTAACTCAAGGCACTAAACATTAACAGAGGACATTTGCATGGGAAAATGTGAAGAGGGCGCCCGTTTGATATTTGTTTGCTTGTTTCTTTCTTCCCTTCTTTGTCTGTGTGTGTGTGTATGTGAGAGATAGAAAAGCACATTAATGAAACAGTCATGACTTGAAGAAAAAAATTTGTGGGGAATGCAAGTGGCTAATACAAGCTGCATGTGCTGCAGAAATGCTGGCAAGACATTTTCCCAGCTGACGATGTACTCCCTCATATAACCTGTGGGAGTTTTTATCAGTATGTACTGTCCTTGATCTGTGAGAATCTGATTTGAATCATTTACAAATTATGGCAGGATTACAAACAAGGCACGTGGGGCACATGCTTCAGGACCCCAGCCTTATTTATTTTATTTTAATATTTGAATAAATGTATTTATTTTGCTATCAGGATAGAATTACAATGCCGGCATGTAGTGTAAATGTAGTTTTGGCTGACTTTTTTGGTGTAGTTTTTGTTCTGTTCATAAATGACAATAGTTACTTACCTAAGATGCTCTGCATTTGGGAACCGTGAATTTCAGACTATCTTGAAAACGTAAAACATGCTTTATGAAGCAGTTCCTAATAACATTTTTATTTTTTTACTTACTTATGCTTAGTAACTTAGCAACAAGCAACTTGGGGCTTTGTGAAGTTGATTTTGGACTCAGAAACCAACCATTTTCATTTTAACAGGTAGAGATGCTTACACAGTATCATAATTGCAGGAAAATATGTTTCACATCGAGGGCGTCATGTGGCATCATGGGTGGGTTGGGTGACATTTGTGCCCCAGGGGCAGATGATCTTTTGATCCAGACCTGTTTGCAGTGATTGACAAAAAATGTGAAGAGTTATGATCTTACAGTGATCTATGGGGACACCTGACTGGCAGTGAGAGGCCCCACCTGACTGGGACTGATGTTACACCTGTAGTCTGTCAGGAAGAGACCTGTCATCCTGTCATCTTGCAAATCTGTTTAACGATGTGGATTTCAGTGTCGTTTTAATAAGCCCACACTCGAATAACTGAATCAGTCGGGTTTACTTGATCATTCAAGTCTCCATTGCCTTGTAAAACCTAATAGAGCACTACAATTCACATATTACTCATACTTGTTGTGAATCAGTTGGCCATGTTTTGAATTTAAAGGGAAAGTTCGCCCAAAAATATAAAATTCTGTCATTAATGACTTACCCTTATGTCGTTCCAAACCTGTAAGACCTTAGTTCCTCTTCGGAACATAAATTAAGGTATTTTTGATGAAATCCAAGAGTTTTCTGACCCTGCATTGACAGCCAAGCAACTACCATGTTCAAGGCCCAGTAAGGTAGTAAAGATATAATTTAAAATAGCCTGTGGTTCAACCTTAATTTTATGAAGCTACGAAAATAGCTGCGCAAAGAAAACAATAACGGCTTTATTCAACAATTGATTCTCTTCTGTGTCAGTCTTTGAAGCGTGTTTGCAAGAGTACCACTATGCATTTGTCCAAAATTCTTTAACAAACCATTTTCCAAAAACATTTGAACAGCTGTGTTTTCACACTCAAATACTTGTAACCATGTATATGTCTTTTGTCCTTCTTGTATGGCGTAATTAATATCTATAGTGCACGAGCACAGAGATTTGTGAGTGCACAGGACACAGTTTGAGTGAGAGGAGAGACACGTTTTAAGTGCGCGCACTCTCTCTGGGCAAGAGCAGCGTGTATCTGAGTGCGCGCATCCGGTTTTGTGCAAGAGCAAAAGAAATCCGCGAGCGAGCGGAGAGATACGCGCTCGCACATTATATTAATGTGCTTTCGCGCTACAATAATGCGCTCTCGACATTTGTCATTAAAATAACGCCATATTCTTGTGGCTATACTCTAGAACCTGTAAATATTTTAACATTTTATTCATCCCATTTGCTTCCATCGTAAGTAGCCTACCTCAGTTTAACCAAGATTTTTGAAGAAAAAGCATTGACAAGTGGAAATAATACTCCTAAGACATGTCCTGACGAGCTGAAGCCATCAGGAGCAAAAACACCCCAAACCTGCCCAACTCTCCCCATTCTCGGCCCAGCAGCCTTTCTGCTCAAAGCACTGCCGGAACACCAGCTGAAAGGAACATTGCAACATAGCGGTGAGGAGTGGATAAAGAAACTCTCTCTCTCTTTCTCTCTCTCTCTCTCTCTCTCATTGCATCTCCTTTGCTTGCTTCTCTCTCTTCTCCATGTCTCTCCTCTCTCGCTTTCTCTGAAAGAGAGCTCTTTCTCTGTCGCTCTTTTTCTCTCTCTCAAGCCCACGCCTGGTGCAGGCTTGGTTGAATCATGGGATTGAGTGGGTGGGAATGTGCTTCTTTTCTCCCAAAGACACGCAGACATACATAAACACTGGCGCACACAAACTCACACACTCTGACGTATCCCAGGCGGACTGGAGGATGCAGCCTGCGGCTCAGCTTTCTGACATTTCTCCTCCCTTATCTCTTCTTTTCCTTTGCATTTCCTCAATTTCATGTGCTGATGCATAATGGATTTCTGCATACTGCCCGATGTGTGACATAATGAGCCAGTGCTCGCTAACCTTTTGATTCCATTAAAACTGCGTTACAGATGCTTTTCTTGTGGACGGCAGTTGAAAAGCAGAGATTGATGTGAAAGTATAAACACTAACAGCATTACTCAACATATGGTTTCATCAGGCCAGCCACAATATATGCAGTATGCAGACACTGTGGAATTGTGATTTTGATTAGCCAGTTGTGGCATTCTGTGGTCAGATATTTGTGTGTAATGATGCTAAAGTGTAGATTTGCCTGTTGTCCCTGGCAACGAATTTCACTCCAGAGTCTTTCTTCCAGCACACTAAAATAATTTCAGCTCAAATCAATATTTCATGCCCATTTTATTTATATAAGTTGCAGTGTATTTAGCATGAAAATGTACAATCAATCAGTTATTACTGTAAAATAAACCCCTTTAGGATAAAGACCCGTCTGCTTTGTATTTGTATACCTGATGATCTTACCTGGTTTATTTTGTAATATTGACCATCAATAAAACCTGCAGATTTAAATTCCAATTAAGCTTGTCTCTTCGCATATTCAGATCCTCCTGGGAAGTTCATATTTATGAATCGGAAAGTCCCAATTATGACATCAGGTGCGTTCAAATCATTTTGATGATTTTGTTTTACTTCTCTATTTCTACAAAATGAAAAATAAAGAATTTGCATCTGGTATGTTTTGACTTTTTATGTTTTTATCTAATTCATGCAGGTACTGTAATTGTACAGTACTTGCATGTTTTGCAAATGCAAATGGGAGAAAAAAAATTTCTTAAAACAAATTTACTGTTAATACAGATGCTGCATCCATTTCCAGCCACCATGTTTTCTCACTGACTAGCCCTAAACTTGGAAACTCTGGTCTGAAAATGATCTTTCAGACATAACTTGATTGATTTGAGGTGAAACTGAAGCTTATAGTCAAAGGCACTTTCGTCTCAATTAGGGGTCAAAATGTGGCTAGTTAGCATGGTTTATGTTAGTCCCTGCTGGTATACTGTACACCATCTTGGCCCAAAAAGCATCGTTATCAGTCAGTCATTCAAAAGTAGCCATGCATTTTGTCTAAAGAAACTGTCAGACTTAACACCAGCATGAAAAGGCCACTTTAGTATGAATTTCAATGCTGGTCCAGGCTTGTTTATGCTGGTTTGATTCTAGTCTAGCTGGTGGACTGACATTCCTTATGGAGAAGCTGTTTGACTAAAAGTCTAGCTGGATAAAGTGGATAAGCTAAATAAGCTTGGTAGGCACACAAGGCTGATTTGTGTATATAGTATACATACAAAAATGTAGAAATAAATCAGGGATGACATAAGTTGGCAGTCTGGCATTTGGCCTAGAGTTGCTTTGTAGAGCAGACAAAGCATGGGTCAAGCCCACTGTTTAATTAGCCTGCACACAAATAGCCTTTATCAATACTTACCTGCTTGCTGACTGAACACCTGAACACCTTTTTGAGTATGGAGTTACATGGACTTACAGCTACTGTAACATCAAAGAGTGTCATCCACTCCCACAAAATCACATTGTGGTGGAACAGCCCTAGAAACACCAATAAATTAAATGTATATGTAGTTTTCAGACTTTTTGTCATGTATGTTGGTAATATTTAATTGTTTTAGTAATTTAGAAGATAGATGCTGGGAAAAAAAGGATGAAAAATCTTTAGAACCTGCGACCAGCTTTGCACCTGTTTTTCTGTTGACATGTCTTTTCTTTACTTGAGAAAACTCAAACTTGAATTCTCAGTTGATAGGTTAGAGAGGGGTCTTTGTGGTCTGTAGTTCCCAGGCTGTAATCATGGCTTGATTGAAAGAAAAAATGGAGTAGTGTCACGAATGCTGGGCCTAGGGAGAATGCTTAAGCCCTGTGGGACGAGCGGCTAATTAGTGGAGGATGTGTGTTGACAGATAACATCTGCACTGACTTTAAACATCTCTCATGTGGACCTCACTTCAATTTTGTCAGATAAAATGGCTTACAGTTAATATGATAAAACACAACCAGGCCTTTCCCTTTTCTAAAGTTACAGCCTAATGCTTCTTTTATTGTTTTCCACTTTTCATTTGCCTTGTAATATCAATTCAGAGAACAACACAGTCAAAATTTAGATTTTTATTTTTGTAAAGGTATAAAGGTAAGGAAGGAACCTGTTGCCATAATAGCAATTTTAACTTTTGATTCTAGTTTTTGTGGTGGGTGGCTAAGTAATTGAATTCAGTTAATTTTAACTCTTTTTTTTATTATTATTATAAACAAGACTCCAGTCCATGGTGCTATGTAACCGGTTTCTCTTTTCCATTGTCTATCATATGTATGTGTGGTGTGTTTTGTGTGTGTGGTGTTGTCGTGTGTGCGTGTTGTGTTTGTATAACAGTGCACAGCTGAAATGAGTACACCCCGTTGAATAAATCTAAAATAGGTTATTTATTCGTAATCGTCACTATATAGATTACTATAATGTGTCCATGTAAAGATGGCAAAATTGAAACTATACTTTAACTATAATGCTAAATTAACAAAATATTTGCCAATAGGTGTTCTGTAAGTAATTAAATTGCCATTTTGTTTAAATGAAGGATTGCAGAATTGAGTACGACCTAGATTTAATTCAACCAAGTGTAGTATTCTAGAACTTAATATATCCTCCAGAACTTAAAGTATACTGCTCTGAACCTTCTTGGCACTGAGTGTACAAGTTAATGACAAATTTTCACATCTGTGCTGTTTAAATCCTGGAGGACCTCCTTAAATGCTCTGATCTTTAATGAGGAGTGTTGCTCAGCTCGTCTCTACAGAATCTCCCACAGCTGCTCAAGAGTGGTTAAGGTTGAGTGAAATACATGTCCACTGAAGGATTTTCACCTCAGGAAAATTAATATCTTCATTGTCATGTTAAAAAAAATGGCCAACATTGCAGGGAATGAGAAGAGGGTAGCATTTTTTGTTTCAGGTTTTTGTATTACATCACACAGTGGTGTGTGCATTCATGCCAGCGTTGATAAAGTGCAACTCCCTCACACCTTCATCCCTATATAAAAGCTTTACTACCACTGAACGTCACTGTGGGTACCAAGCACTTCTCTAAAATTCTCACTGTACTCCTCCTCTAGCAACACCAGAACATGTTTGATGCTTTTGGATCCGAAATGATTGACTTGGTCTTTTGAGACCAGAGTATGGATTCCCAGAATTCTCTATTTTGTAAATATGGGCCCTGGATGAGGTTAAATGAGTTTATTTTGCTTTGGCTGCAGTCGGTAATTCTAGTGGTGACAACAACAACCATGCATGTCACTTCTGCATGCTGCATCATACTCTGTGAGATAAAGTGTCACTCTTTTCAAAGCTTTTGCCGGCTCTGAGACACTTGCATGTTATTTTTCCTGCTCTTTTTCTAGCAAAAACTCACTCATTACTAAATGAAAGCTTAAAGTGAAGACCTGAGTATTTCAGTAGCCTTATCACAAGTCCATTGTTTTTTTTTTCATTTTGGTGCTACTTCTGCTATATTTTCACACTTAATTAAAATCTCTTAATTTGTAATTTCTCTTTGTAGGAATCTGAAATATGTATTCAAATACCTTGAATATACTCTAACAGTGCAAATATGGATATATATTGTCTCATCCAGTATAAACCTATATCTTTTAGAATACAAGCATAAATAATACTTTTTTACTTAATACCTTTACATACGTATATATCTTTTTCCAATGTAAATATTTTTAACTATATGAATATGGTAAGTGCATCTCTCACTAACGAAACCAAAAGAGTATTTTCTATATACTTTACAAAAGGCTGGCTTTGGTGCCAAAGATCCTCACAGTCATGACAATGAGAATACCCCATCTTTCTTCACAGTTTTCAGCATGGCTGAGACGGGGCTAAACAATCGTAAATTTCCCACAACACATCCTAGTGGCTTTTATACAAATTGAATTGAGGTGAATAGAGACATTGCCGTCAGCATGTGATGACAGTAAATCATTAATATAGTACAGATATCTGCATTGAATACAGTCAGGATACATAGGCATTGTTTTCATTAAAAAAAGCAAAGAACATCATGGCCTATTGACATGGCCTAATATAAAGATACAATTTTATGGTGACTGTAGACCTATATATATCTATATATATTATATATAGGTCAGAACATTTTGCATTTATACTCTTCGTATGTTATAACACATGCATGTGATGATTTATTATTAATATTTAATAATAAATATAAATTCACAATTTACTATTTTTTTTATATTTACCTCTATTCATTCAGACTGTAACTATTCAATTTATAACTACTATATTACCAGTTTAGGATTATATTATATTCACGACTTATAACTATATATTCAGATTTACTTCTATATATTCAGAATTATAACTATTTATTCAGATTTACATTTATATATTCAGATGTACTTCTATATATATTCAGATTTACATTTATATATTCAGACTCATAACTGTATATTCAGATTTGCTTCTATATATTTACAATTTACATTTATATATTCAGAGTTATAACTATATATTCACAATTTACATGTATATATTCATAATTATAACTACATATTCAGATTTACTTCTATATATTCAGGCTTATAACTATATATTCAGATTTAAATTTATATATTCAGAATTATAACTATATACTCAGACTTACTTATATTCAGATTTTATATAATTATCATATGTAATTCTACTATATTCTAGATTTATATTATAATCTACTTTCCTGTGTTGGGGGCACCTCAACCATTCCATGGTTCCATGTAACCGTTTCCTCCTTTTCCATGCAGATATATAGTACTCGGATTTGGCCCGATATACGAAAAAGACGACCCTGATTATAGGGCACGACCCCCCCTTTTGTCCCAGATTACCTTTGTGGAAAAAAGGCCTTTTGTCGTGCAACCAAATCTTTTTTTCCCCCGTCAGGTAAAACACATTTTGTCTTCTAATTATTCTCATATAGCATCTTTTTTCCTATTTAATTCCTTTGTTTTGACCAAGTATGGTAAAAACTTGGTAAATTGTGTACCCAACCTCACATTTACATAATATAACTGTTTGATATCCCTTATCGAACCAAAAACCAAAAAATCAGGTTAGCCCATCTGATTTAACATTTAGGCTATCCATTCTTAATAGTCAGTCTACCAAATCTTATTAACTTAGACAGTTAAATCTGTCCTGTTCTTCAAATCTGGGTACTTGTCTTACGTTTTTAAAATTCAACAAAGGGGTTTATGGCTCCCATCAGGCCTAACGTTGCACAGTCACCATTGTGACTCATGCAGCTGTATGGTTTTCTTTCTCTTTTGTTTTTACTCTTACAACACGCATTACATTATGTATTTTATGGCACACTCGTTTTATGCGTATTTTGCTCCACCTATTGTTGTGGGTGTATTATTTGACATGTCAAAGTCTAGGGCCTGAATATAAGACGACCGCATTTTTTTCAGATGAAAAAAACATTGTCTTATATTCGGGACAATACGGTATAGTACTCTTGGGTTGGCTGTAAAAAAAGGGTTGGCCCCCTTCCAGATTTTCTTATTTTTTTGCATGTTTGTCACGCTTTAATGTTTCAGATCATCAAACTATTTTAAATATTAGTCAAAGATAACACAAGGAAACACAACATGCAGTTTTTAAATGAAGGTTTTTTATTATTAAAGGAAAACAAAATACAAAACTACATGGCCCTGTGAGAAGAAGTGTTTGCCCCCCTTTTAAAACTTTGGCTTATCACACCTGAGTTCTATATGTTATCGTCTTGTAGGCCCACCATACACCTGATTAACTGCCACACCCTGTGTTTCGCAGATCAGAATCACTCTCTTACCATAGGGTACCTGCTGACAAAGTGATGTAGACCAAACGATCCTCAATACTCCTAGACATCAGAGCCGAGCATCCAAAGAAATTTCAGCAAACAATGAGAAAGAAAGTAACTTGGATCTATCAGTTGGAAAAGGTATAAAATCCAGATCGAACCACAGTGAGTAGCCATTATTTCCATAAATGCGCAAAAACAAGACAGTGGAAACCCTTCCCAGGGAGTGGCCGTGCCGACCCAAAATGACCCCAAAGCACAGCGATGATACCATCCAAAGAGGCACAAAAGACCCCACAACAACTCCAAGAACTGCCGGGCCTTCACCTTGTCCTCCTTGTTAAGGTTCAGTGTTCTGACTCCACCTAAGAAAGATACTGTCAAAATGGTACTGCACTGGTCAGAGTTCCCAAGACGAAACCACTGCGATCAAAAGAACATAAATCTCGTGCTCAGTTTTTTGCGCGCAAAACATCTTGATAGACACACCAAGCACTTTTATGGGAAAATCCTCTGGACCGACGAGACAAAAGTTTGAACTTTTTCGAACGTCTGGCATAGAAAGTAAACGACTGCACTTTCTATGAAAAATACCATCACCACAGATAAAAATATGGTGGTGGTATTGCGTGGCTGGGGCTTAGTTTCAACATGCTTTCAAGCAGTGACCCTTAAGACGTTGCCGTGATAAATGGAACCAGTAATTCATCTGTTCACCAAAAACAATCCGAACCCTGAATGAAGGTCCGGTCCCATCTGTCTCTTGACCTCAAGCTGAGCAGCGAACTTGGGTTCCTGTCTCCGCAGGAATGTCCAAAACACACCCGCAAGTCCACCTCTGAATGGCTGAAGAAAAAACAAAATGAAGACTTTGGAGTGACCTAATCAAAGTCCTGACCTGAATCCTATTGAAATGCTGTGGCATGACCTTAAAAATGCAGTTCATCCTCGAAAACCCTCCAATGTGTCTGAATTAAAACAATTCTGCAAAGAAAAGTGGACCAAAATTCCTCCACAGCGCTGTAACAGACTCATCGCAAGTTATCACAAACGCTTGATTGCAGCTGTTGCTGTCTAACGGTGGCCCAACCGTTCGTAGGTTAGATCGGGTGGCAAACACTTTTTCACCAGGGCATGTAGTTTGTTTCAGGATTGCTGTTTTCCCTTAATCAAATACAAACCAGCATTTGTGTTCCGTGTTATCTTTGACTAATAATTTAAATTTGTTTGATGATCTGAAACACTAAAGTGTGACAAACATGCAAAAAACTAAGAAATCAGGAAGGTGGCCAACACTTTTTCACACAGCTGTATATATGCATGGAAACGAGAAAGATGGTTTGCATTGCACCAGTGGACTCGCGAGTCCTGTTTATCTCGTACACAATTTCCATTTTAAACATGAGTTAAAATGAACTAAATTAATTACTTAGCCATCCACCACAAAAACTAGAATGCAACAGTTTAAAATTGCGATTTTGCTATTTGCTATTGCTATTTATATATATATATATTATATATATAATATATATATATATATATATGTTCATATATACGTGTGTGTTGTGTGTGTGTGTAGATAGTTTTAACTCCTATTCACTGGGAATAAAAAAAATTATTTAGCAGATGCAGAGACATATAGACCGGGGGAATCCCCCCATCTCCCACCCTCTGATTATGTATCATAACGTAACTACGTGTAAACGTTGTTTGGCGGTTTTTACTTGGAAAACCAGCTATATTTTTCTTGCATTCGAATAATGGATAAACTTGAAACGATAGAAGAATGATTGGAGATTAATTTCATTTACAAATAAAGTAGGAAATGTGCATACTTTTAAATCAACACCTGCCACAGTGTTTTCCTCTTATTTGTCACCTGTGATCCCTTTTTAGTGTCCATACTACACAGTCCGATTGGGTGGGGCTGGGTCTTGTCACATACAGCAATGCCCATTGAAAAAAGTCACCCCCGCGGTGCCACACTGTTGTTGTATATATATCACTAATATATATTATGGCAGTAGGACTTCCATTCAAAAAACGGATAAACGTCACTTTAAAAAAAAATTACTTGCCGTGCATATTATTCCTCCACTAGTAGGCGTCTATATCGTGTCGAACCCTCACACCTTTTGGTCAAAAAAGCCGTTTTGTCCACTTTCAATGGCCTCGCGAGTTCACTTTTTACCTTGCCAGACGCCGCCAAGCAGCCCTTAGTATGTTACTCTTGAATGAATCAAGACGCATAGAGGTGTTTCCATTTAAGCGTGAATCGCGACGCTGTGTAACATCAGTAGTGATGGGCGATACCCCTTATTTTGTTTTTTGATACGATACCGATATTTTTCAAGGCTGTATCGTCGATATCGATACCGATTCGGTACTTCTGAACTAAACTTTTAAATTAAATGTATTAAATTCCTAAGCGGTTACTTGCGTATGTAATAACCACATATAACTATTGTCATTTGAAAACAAGCACTTATTAACAATTCAATTATGCCTATAGTTTGTAATTTAAATTAGGTTTATTGTTTTTTTGTATTTATCACATTTTACAATGTGTTTTTTGTGTGGTGTGTTATCAACATGAATTCAATGCTACAAAAAATAACTTGCAGTTGATACTTATGGGTGTCCTTTGTATTTTAGTACACCATGGTTCATCATAAGGGACTGCGTGGCTTGCTGCTAGTGCAGGCTGTTGCAACAAGTGTTCCAAAAAACACAATTCCATAAAATTTCAAGTCCTGTTCTTTTTGTTCTGACCAGGGGTATGATCTCTATCTAACATTACAGACAATAGAACACTGAGTTATCGAGTCTATACTTACTTATTTCAACAATTCAAGTTTAAATAAATGTAGAATTGTTTAATCAAACGATGGTTAAGGTCCCTAACGTTTCAACTTTTTTTGTTATTCTGGTGAAATTACAAGCAAACCCAGGAACACAGTAAGGTTTTTTTCTCTTGTTTCTGTCCTCGTTCAATACATAAGTCCACATTGACTTCAGCCGTAGTGAAGTGCTGTCCCCAAACCTTTTAATGCCTGCCTGATATGATTACTTTTATGGGAGAATCCACGCACGACGCCCACCTGTTTGAAATACGCCCCTTTTTAATGCTGAGATTGATACACTTCTCTTGATATTTAGACAGCGATATGAGGTATCTGTCTTGCACACCTTTGCCTTGTGTTCATGTGAACCGGAAAAGAGTTTCTAATCCTACACAATACACTTGCTAACACAGGTTATTCTGATGTCCATTCATGTTCTGTCATTTACTACTATTCATTCAACCTTATTTATGTTAAATAAACAAAATCAACTGGTAGATACAGACCCCACCTTATTTCATATTAATCCGGTATCATCACTTTTTGTAGGTAGTTTGATATCGAGTCCTCATATTACCAGGATACTTCGTTGTCATGTTCATCGGCTATAGATCGGTAAGTCCTAGGGATTCGATACGGCTCTACCATCCCTAGTATATTCAGTGTGCAAAGGCTACTTTCACTTTGACAGAAGTGCGGTGCTTAGCTGATAGGCTTTGTTGCCATCAAAGCTTGACTAAAACAGAGATCGTGAGGATGGATAACAATCTACCATTTGATCACTGAGAGATTGATTAAGTCGGTTTAATTGATGTTGCCTTATAGAAACCTCGCCAAAACATGCAATGTGGATTTATCTGCTTTTGTGGGGCTCATAATAAGCCTGTTTCTGAATATTAGAATAAAACCCCATAAAAACTGCATAAAAAAATGAGTTAACCCGTGTTTTGTGCCAATTAAAACCTCTTCTAGATAAAGCCTGTAGCGTTTGCAGACTGTTTGTTGAATGGTTTGGCAGTGTTAGTGAGCACACAGAGGCTCATCATTTCTGCTTCTTTGAAATATTTATGTACCTACCCCCCGCCTCCTTTATCATTATGGTTGGGCTATGCTTATCCGTGGCCATTCTTAGCTCATCCTGTTGGGTGCGCATGGAATGCTGGCGAAGAAGTGGCTAAAGATGTGATTTCTGGGTGAAGTGAAAAGAATAGACCGATGTGACAACGCCTTCAGTTTTCCTGTGTTCATTCCTGTTGGTAATACCTTTTACATAGGATGAAAGTTCTAGTTCTGAATTGTGGTCCCTTCATATCAAAAATACTAAAAACGTATATAATGCGTATGTTGGCTAAGACCAAATGGCATGTATAAGTGACAATAGATGCGCAACTCAATTAGTCTCTGTTTTTCGCATCTATGGCTTCTTTTTTAATCGACTTTCAATTTACTCTATATTACGATTCTGGTTGTCATGCTAAGCTTGGAAGCACCAGTACTGTATACAAGGGCGTGTTGGTATTTTACTTATCACTAAGAAACCGAGTTTACATTCTTTATCTTACAAACAACATATTACAAAAAACATAACTCTTTGGCCAGAAAGTATTACCCACCTTAATGGTAGGTTAGTCTATTTTAATCTGTGGTGTTTGAGGGTTTATTGACCGTAAGATTAATGCCAAAACCATGTCTTGGTTCATATAGGCTTCGAATAGGAGCATTGATACTCCTGATATAGAGATCAACCAGCAATTGCCTTCGGTGTGTGTGCCCTTAATAGAACATTTTGCATTCATGTAGTAACATACCAATGCGTACAGTATGATACATTGTTATCCTAGAATTGGACTTCAGCAACTGAAAGTGCCGATCTACAGTTTAAAGGACAGAAGACCCCCAACGTATCAAAGTACCCACCACGCCATTGGTTGTTTTTGTCCGTAGTAACATTAATACTAGGCAACATAATTCCTCCCTTATCACTTTCCTACTCATTCAGTTGCTTTAGAAATCCAATCCATAGCTTTTTTATTATCCTCATTCCAATATGCTTAGTCCTTCTGATTCATAATATCATATAAGGTCAATTTGCGAGAGTTCTGATAAATAACTACCAATGGTGTAGACCCGCCTGTGAATTTCCTTTAAGTGACGCTGTCTACACTGCTTTAGGTCAGCAGCTCATCTCATTCCTACACTAAACAAAGGGTGCCTTTATGGAACGCCCTATCGGTCATTAACAATTAAACTCAGATTACCCGATGTGACCTGCCATTCAGGTGACAATGTATAATTGAAAACGTGTTGCAGATGAATCTGTAACACGGCACACTGCAACTGTGATTATTAAAACGCTTTCCATCAACAGTTACATTACTCTCATATTACAACAATGTAATGCATAATCTATTTGTTTAATTCTATAATCGTGAGCTTAATCAAATGAATAATATCTAAGTAAACCTTTGAAGTTACGCCCTGTTATAGAATTGAACAGGATTGATATAGCACACAAGTTAATTAATGCCAAGTAAATACTTAAGAAATAAACCAGTAAGCGAGGTACATCTGTGAGTGAAATTAAGTTGGGTAAATTGAATCGGAAGTTAAATGGAAAACAGAGCTATGAAGCAGGTGTTCTCTTCTATAAACGTTTTTCCTTTTTTCCGTTCGATAAAGCGTATGGTTATATACAGAATTTAGAAATAGATCTGTTTCTACAAAATGATCCAAAGTGCAATTATTGCCATCCCTCAAGCAAAAATGTAAATATAAGTAGAATTCAAACTAAAGGTATCCACAGTGTTGACACCCCCTTATGTTTGCTGACACTCACACATGTTCTTTATTTAGTACAAATACTTTAGCGTTATGTATTGTGCGACCGAGAGTCTTCCTAATTATCTGTTCCAAGCGTTGTCACGGCAGCTGCACTATAAATATATGTTTTGTACATTACGTTAGCGCTCTAATTACCCACCCCAGTCATGTACCTTTTCCTTTGTGCTTGACAGCAGCTTAATCGCAAATTATTATTATTTTGTTGTGCATATCAGTTCTGTGCTATAGCTCAGAGTGCATTGTTGATATTAAATAGTTATCTATATAGAGAATACAATGTTCAAAAGGAAATTAAAAAACCTACTAAATGAATAATAAATATAGTTCTATATAAGGAATAGTGGACATACTAAGGCAGGACTTAAAAGAATGTTTAAAAAACATTTTACATGTTAACATTTAATGCATTTTAGAAGTGATTTACTGTGCCACTGTGTAGTAAATGCCATACAGAATACTGAATAAAAATCCATCTCAAACAATTTATGGAAGAAATTTAGTTTTTACTTTTAAGTACCTATATTTAGGCCTGTCATGATAACAACTTATTGTTGTGCGATATATTGCGTCAGAACTTATTGCGATAAGTGATATTATTGTCCTTTTAAAGACCATTTTATGCCACTGACTATAGTCGCGTCATAACACGCATAGATAATGCAAGAAAATATTAAAATATTCACTTTTTCAATATATAAAAAATTAAAAATATTCAACATTTCATCAAAATATTAGATACCTTAAAAAACCTGAATATATAGTAAATAAACTTTATCCCTTTACAAAAAAGTGGTAACCACGTACACAAGTAGAAAACCTTCTTTTCTCTTTAAATTAAGGGTGCACACTATTGTTAAAAACACAATCACTACTTAGGCGTCAGATGTCCTTATGCACAAAGGCACAGATCCATAAACAAGACCATATCTTCAGATGACACTTTTTTGTAGAAGCATTTTTAATTTGAACTAGCATCAGCCGATCAGACTACCTCGCGTTATGTAACGAGAAGCTGCAAACACACAGGCTCAAGTGGAATGTACAACATGGTGACATTAATTTTAATTAATTATATGGCGATATATTGCCGTCACGGCGAAAAATGATTGATGTCATGTACATATATTGCGCGATAAGTCGATATATTGATTATTGCGACAGGCCTACCTATATTATACTCATTTGTCTAATTCTAACCCCCTCAAAATAATAAAGACATGCACTACAAAATAAAGCTGAAAGCTGAACTGAAGTCATCAACCCTATCCTACAGTTGATTTCTGTATACCCTCTAAACCCTTTGTTTTTTCAGAGCTGGTACTGTCCTTGTGATGGAATCCTTGCAATGCAATTTTCCGGATAACTTGTTTTAATCAGCTAATGCCAATGTTTTGCAGACATGACATTGAAACCGTTCAGCTATAAAGGAAAGGACTCTTATTTATAACTCTTAACATTTTTACATAATTACCTCTGTATACTTTCTTTTTCACTGCAGTTTCATTCAATACTTGGGAAAGATTTGATTTTGACATACATAATTTGCATTACAGTACATTTGCATGTACTGTATAGTATTTTGTAGTTATGTGTGTGACTTTATTTCTGCTAGAGCTGTCTCAGATTTAACAGTCGTTTAGAGGTCAATTAATAAAAACCAATTGAATTTTAATATGAAATGTTGTTTTGCTAGTTCATCTGTGTTTTCCCAGATGCCAGTGCCTGGTACATTTCATGGAGTCATGCCCAGGCTGTTTTTAAAAGGAGCAGAAATGTTTTGTAGAAGGACTGCAGCAATTTATATTAAAACCATCTGTTACCATGGTGACATTCACCCCTCATCTTTTGAGATATTTCTGGAACGGAACATATTTGTGCGCATACACACTGAATCCAGAACTAAACACAACCACACAGTATATTATTCAACTGTATGGATTCTATTGATATTTTTCTGTCCCTATTTAAGTTTAGAAACCTGACCTGTGAACATAAAAGGGTAAAGTCCTGCACTGTCATATATCAGCGTTTATTTAAGGTCACATGGAGCACAACTATCCAGTGAGAGTCAATATGAAAGGCTTAAAATATCCCACATGACGTAGTAAAAACTAGCCAGATTATAAGCAAAGTCTAATGTGTGATGTACACTTTAAAAATTATTTGTAAGGTAACCTTAAAGTGTGTTTATGTGGTAATATCTAAATTAATTGGTTTTAAGTCAAAAATATTATTTAATAGGGCTGGGTAAAAAAAATCAATTTCTTGATTTTAATTGATTGTCATTTTTATGAAACAATATGGATTCTTAAATCCCAAGAACCGATTAGTCTAGCCTGTTTTCAGTTAATGAACTGAACATTGTAGCGGTCATCTCATCGGAAAAAAAAAATGCAATAAAATGAAACAAATTCTCAGATTTCAAATTCTTACCATTTTATTACAATATTCAAACAGTAAATGCCATTTTGGTGCTGTTAAATGTGGTGTGTCAGATTGCTATAGAAACACAGTTCAAGATAAGCAGCAGCGCAAATAACTGTATTTGAACTCCACTTTAATACCAGTTTCAGCACAAAATATACATGAATAAACAACCGAAGTTATGTTAAAAGAAAGAGTAACATAATATTTTAAAAACCGAAATCCGTATCCTGGTCTATCATGAATCCTGCTTCTATCCTCATTAGCGTATTGTAGTTCCTTCACTACATATTTTTCTGCAGCATTTTTTCGAGAATTAAAAATCCTCTAAAAAAAACCGCCCGCTGGATGGAAACGCACAATAAAACACGTATGTTGCACACTTAGTAAGGATCAACTTTTTATCCGAAAGAACAAAAATTGATCAAAACTACAATTGGAAACCATGTACACGAATAAATTCCCGCATGCGCATGTCGATTGTGTGTAAAAAGTCAAGCTGACTTTGCGCCTATGAGACACGGATAAAATTGCACGTAACGGACTCAATCCGGATCCGCATTCTTTCGTTTCACGATGGGCCTCAGCATCTACTATGATGGTTTTTCAGATCGTCTCTGAAATGCCTGGGAAAGTCGGATCATCCAAAGAAGCTTGTCTTATAATTATTTTCTTCTTCATGGCTCCACCTCTAAAAGCAATGACCGCGCAATTTATTGTGGTACTTCTGCTCTCTGAAGCACCTAAATATTTCTTACATATAAAAGTTTTATTATTCAGTTCCTTTCTGCCTGTTTTTTCTTAGGATTTTTAGTGGCAGTTTATCAGGAAGTGCAATTTTGTTATCTTTCGACTTCGTACGTGCCTTATTACAATATTCGCAAATCGTCATTTATGCGAAGTGATACATAACGCTTGTAAACAATGGTCACGTTACTCCAATTTACCTCAGAAAAACATTATTTTGGTGGAGCCATCTAAAACTCGTTAGTCAGCTAGAAAAAATGAACCTCTAGAAGTGGGAGCATTCTGCTAAATTATTATCCTATAAATACACTTACTTATTTTACTGTTTGCTTCATGATATAATTTGATTTGAATAAATTCTCGTCATTTTACCTGTACAAGCCTGTCAGAAATGTTTTTACAAAAAACGACATTTGACCTAAAGCGTAATTATGTGAATTGGAATTTATTATTATAAAACTTCATTGAGTGGTAATTTTAAAGACATTTATATACTACTGTAAATCGTTATTTTAACCTTCAACTATTATAGTAATTGTAGTACTAAAACTGACTCGCATGTATATTTGACAATGCTAGATTACATTTAGCACTTAGTTGTAGGGAATTCTGTTTCTCTTGAAATTTGGACGTGTGTCTGTAATCTGAGATTGATATTGATTTAGATCTAATCGAATCGATTAGAATCGGAAAGTTGGAAGCTTGAGTATACTAATACTAATTGCACAAATGCATGATTTGTGTCAAAACCCAGCCCTACGATTTAATATTACTAAAGCAACTGACTGATCAGTTTACACAAAACAAATAGTTAGCTAATTTTTAAGAGTCAAATAAGTTTAGCTCCTTAATGCAATGAACTATTTGTTTGATTCAAACCTATTAATGCTTTATTTCTCGAGAGAAACACTACTGTAAGGCATTTTTCTACATAACTGGTAACTGATGTTTATATATTTTTTTATATATAAAATCTCAATGAATGAAGACTGGATCTTTTAAGCTTCGGAAAGGATGCAAAAGCACTATAAAAGCATCAAAGGTCAACAACACGACTTGTGCACTTTATTCCATTATAGCATACTAACAATAGGCTTTTTTCAGCCTGACATTTAAAGGGTAGTTCACAAATTATTTTATACTGAACCCATCATCGTTTGTTTCCATATCCATATGACTTTCTCTTTCTTCTGTGGAACATAAAAGATATTTTGAGAAATGTCTCAATAATAGAAGTCAGTGGTCACCAAAACGTTTTGGCTACCAACATTCTTCAAAATATTTTCTTTTGTGTTCTGCATACAGGTTTGTAACAACCTGAGGGTGAGTAAATGATGATGGAATTTACATTTTTGTGGTAAACTATACCTTGGGTAATTTTTTACTGATAATCCAGTGAATAATTAAGTCAGTGAGTCTTTGGGGTTTAATAATTATTCAGATTCATTAAAAAATATGACCTGATTGATTCACAAATCAGCTTCTCTTGTGACTTCTAAAGAATTTATTTGGTCTGTTATGATACATTTTTGGTCAAAATTATTGCATGACTTCAGAAGTCTAATAAGTTTGAAGCTTGACTGTTCCAGTCCTCATTGACTTTCATTACAAAGAAATGAGCGACCAGAATATTCTTTATAAATGTTATCCTTCTAAAAGCCCTCCAAAAATGTGTACAGTGGAAAAACATTAGTGATATATCTATGAGTTATTCCATCAGAATGCATGGCTACTTTTGAATAAGCATCAATGGATACACCTGACATAGATTCCTAACCTGTCTGTCAGTGTGTGAAAGACTGCTATTGCTAACCAAAGTGGACCCCTTGTAAAAAATGCGAAGATCCATTAAACATGATTCACAAAATAACTTGTACAATATAAACGACCCACAAGTAGTGTTGCTTTCGTCGATGAAAATTATGACTAAATATCGTCGCCAACGAACCTTTATCACGTGACGAAAACGAGACGAGATGCAACGTAAATGCTGGTCATGTGATGATGACTATAATTAAACGTATAATGCAATATTGTTGACGAATAAAAACGAGACTAAATGTGGTTTACAAAATAAAAACTATGCTAAAATGACTCTTCATTTTCGTTGACCAAAACGAAACGAAACGAAATGTTATAACGTTATTTTGTTTCGTTTAGTCGCGTTATTATTATTATTTTGCCTTATTTCAGTTTCCTGTGTCTCAATGCCTCAGGACGCAGGCGACGTCACTTCCTCAAGCTCGCGGCATTATTTAGAAGACGACAACAAACAAGTTAAGTCTGACACAGAGAAAGGGACCGATGGCTGGCCAACCCCGGGTGTCGCTCTAATTTAAACTTTATGTGTGTGTTCTTCTTAAACATGGTTTGTGGTTGGTAAAATAAATACTTGTAAAATTAATCAGAGCGTCTTGCCCGTGTCTGAATGGATGGTATTTACTTTAGTCTAATCAAGGTAACCATAATACTAATAATATACCCTTTTTGCGAAATGGGTTTGTGGCTCAAAAGTCAATTTTGGTTTTGTCTAACTACTTAGGTACTTTCGTGTCGCTAATAATGTAACTTGGTTAAATAGAATTGCATTACTAAAAAGAGACAAAAATAAGATTTCATATTGTGGGCCTAAAACTAGAATGCATGTCACATGTCTCAGTTTCATCGACTAAAACGAGACTAAAATGTCATCATTTTTCGTCGACTAAAACTCGCTACGAAATCATAGTCAAGTTGATCATTCTTGCATTTCAAATAAGACGAATGTCGCATGACTTTTAGTTGACTAAAACTTTACTAGACTAAAAAGAGTATGAACGTGACTAAAACTAATAAAAACTAAAATGACAGCTTCACACAAAGACTAGACTAAAACTAAAATTAAAACAGGCCGCCAAAAACAACTCTACCCACAAGCGAATCCATAGTCTACAGAGTCATATCCGGCGATGACACATGACCTTTCCCATCTTAAGAAATGCAGACCCATGAAAATCAGATCCTCCTGACAGCTAATGAACATTACACCCCTTCTCCTCTCTCTCCTCGATCTCATTCCCTCTGCTTCTCTGATTCCTGCGTGGGAAGAGAGGAAATCTATTCAAGTTGAGTTTATTTTTGTCTCGCAGGAAGTCTGCAAACAGAGGCTCTTGAGTCACCGAAATGCACAATAGGCCTTTGCATCGATTCAGTAGCTCCGGCATCCTCACTACAGCTAAAGCTGTGCCAACTAATTACGCAAGTCTTGATACAACTACAGCCGCTTCTAAAACCCTCTTCTCTCTGCACAGTAACTCAGGATAACCCAGACGTACAATGCGATTTGTCAGAAGGTTCATAGATTATGATTTTTTTTATTTTGCATTATCATTTATCATAACTAATGCGTTTGTTCTCATAGGCTAATCCGTTTTCTTTAAACTATGTATAAATGTCAGATGGATATTGTGTTATGAACAAATCAAATTTCAGTCTATTATCCTGGTCCTTGGTACGCTATCAATCCCGCTGCCTCCAGTGGTATACCGCCGGACTGGGATCAATAGCGCTCTGACCCGCATCTTTATCGGCTCATCATTCTCTGCATGGGCACGTGAGTGTGTGTGACTATAGTGAGTGTGTGTGAGCATGTACTGTAAGTCCATGTTGATCATCTTTATATTGGTATGTGCACCTCCATCCGTCTGTAAGTGATAAATGTGCAATTGAGGAGAGTCAAGGCTCCAGTTCCCTGCTGAGATTGGGGGTTTTGAAGGCCATAGGCGTCCAAGTCTGTCAGCCAAACGGAGAAGGATAGGCAGGAATAGATGGATAGAGAGATGGGTGGATGGAGACAAAAGTGGCTGGTAAGGAACAGAAGGGGTCATGGATCTTTCTAGGGTTTTTGTCTCAGGAAGTCAGGAAAGAAGTGGTGATGTATTGCATCTTCTGAAGTGGAACAGAGAGGAAAATATTAGCACTGTGCTTTCGATCATTGTTTTTCAACAGAGATTTGACCTGTTGTACAGTACGTCTATATACAGTACTTCTTTTGGAGGATTTCTTGTGTCAAGAATGTTATGAATGCTGGTCTGAATTTTTTATGCAAAGTTGTAATTATTCCCTCGCTGGAAAGTGGCTTGGAAACTGGAGAAAAAAGTGTTGGTTCTCCATACGCTTGTGGATGCCCACAAACTCAGCATTAAATCAGGGGGAAAACACTCCCAATTCATCATAGTAATCCCATTCTGTCACAACTGCTGTCTGTACGAGAGCTCAGAGTCAGCTGTGATTTCAAGCATCACCAAGATACAAGAGACTGTTTGGAGTAACAGTTCGGAACTGTAGTCTTGTCTAATTCTATGATCAGGATATGTGAAAATGAATCAAAGTGCATAATTGTTTCATTAATAGGTACATCACAAAATGTGTAGATCACAGTTCACTCCAAAATCAAAAGGAAAATGTACTAATAATAATTTGCAAAAACAAAAGTGTGCATTGTGCGTACAGTATACTGTATACAGTGGGTACGGAAAGTATTCAGACCCCCTTACATTTTTCACTCTTTGTTATATTGCAGCCATTTGCTAAAATCATTTAAGTTTCTTTTTTTTTCTCCTTAATGTACACACAGCACGACCATATTGACAGAAAAACCAGAATTGTTGACATTTTTTGCAGATTTATTAAAAAAGAAAAAAACTGAAATATCACGTGTCCCTAAGTATTCAGACCCTTTGCTCTATTTAGTAGAACACCCCCTTTGATCATCTAATACAGCCATGAGTCTTTTTGGGAACGATGCAACAAGTTTTTCACACCTGGATTTGGGGTTCATTCCTCCTTGCAGATCCTCTCCAGTTCTGTCAGGTTGGATGGTAAACGTTGGTGGACAGCCATTTTTAGGTCTCTCCAGAGATGCTTTATTGGGTTTAAGTCAGGGCTCTGGCTAGGCCATTCAGAACAGTCACAGAGTTGTTGTGAAGCCACTCCTTTGTTATTTTAGCTGTGTCCTTAGGGTCATTGTCTTGTTGGAAGGTAACCTTCGGCCCAGTCTGAGGTCCTGAGCACTCTGGAAAAGTTTTCGTCCAGGATATCCCTGTACTAATTCATCTTTCCCTCGATTGCAACCAATCCTCCTGTCCCTGCAGCTGAAAAACACCCCACACAGCATGATGCTGCCACCACCAGTGCTTCACTGTTGGGACTGTATTGGTCAGGTGATGAGCAGTGCCTGGTTTTCACACATACCGCTTAGAATTAAGGCCTAAAAGTTCTATCTTGTTCTCATCAGATCAGATAATCTTATTTCTCACCATCTTTGAGTCCTCCATGCGGGCTTTCATGTGTCTTGCACTGAGGAGAGGCTTCCGTTTGGCCACTCTGCCATAAAGCCCCGACTTGGTGGAGGGCTGCAGTGATGGTTGACTTTCTTCAACTTTCTCCCATCTCCCGACTGCATCTCTGGAGCTCAGCCCCAGGGATTTGGGTTCTTCTTTTACCTCTCTCACCAAGGCTCTTCTCCCCCTATAGCTCAGTTTGGTCGGACGGCCAGCTCTAGTAAGGGTTCTTGTCGTCCCAAACGTCTTCCATTTAAAGGATTATGGAGGCCACTGTGCTCTTAGGACCTTAAGTGCAGCAGAATTTTTTTTTAAACCTTGGCCAGATCTGTGCCTTGCCACAATTCTGTCTCTGAGCGCTTCAGGCAGTTCCTTTGACCTCATGATTCTCATTTGCTCTGACATGCACTGTGAGCTGTAAGGTTTTATATAGACAGGTGTGTGGCTTTCCTAATCAAGTCCAATCATTATAATCAAACACAGTTGGACTCAAATTAAGGTGTATAACCATCTCAAGGATGATCAGAAGAATGGACAGCACCTGAGTTAAATATATGAGTGTCACAGCAAAGGGTCTGAATACTTAGGACCATGTTATATTTCAGTTTTTCTTTTTTAATAGATTTACAAAAATGTCAAGAATTATGTGTTTTTCTGTCAATATGGGTGCTGTGTGTACATTAATGAGGAAAAAAATGTACTTAAATGATTTTAGCAAATGGCTGCAATATAACAAAGAGTGAAAAATGTAAGGGGGTCTGAATACTTTCCGTACCCACTGTATATGTATATTTCAACACGTATGACCTTTTAATGTGGTCATAACTGTGTATCTTGCTCTACTTTTCCAGTATGTATATATTTTTTATGTTTTTCCCATCTGTTCAGCCACTGTGTGGTGACCCTTTTCCCTCAGAGACTAATTACTCACGCTGTGTAACCTCTCTCGTTAATACTCACGAAAAGACAGATGGACATTGCCCATGCAAGACAGCAGTAATGAAATATACTTTTTGTCACCCATAAAAATATGGCCCAACACACATTCCAGCACAACTTCTGTGCTTATGCTTAACCAGCATATAAAAGACTGTGGAATCAGGTTTCCATGATAAAGTAGTATTGTGATTCCAATAATTCAATAAACAGTTGTAGTAGGTATGGAGTAGGTTTAAGTGATCTAAAATATGGTCATGCAGAATAAGGCATTAATATGGGTTTATAAGTACTCATACATAGGCAATATGCTTGTAATATGCATACTAATAAGCAGCTAGTTAATACTGAGAAATGGTCCCTAAACAAATGTGTTACCATATTATTACAACATCATGACATTACATAAAACAAATGTATTATATTAAGCACATTGTTTTGTGAAAGCTGAAAGCCAGCCAATTTTGATCTGGTAAAATACACTCATGCCAAATATTGTCATGCCACATTTGTGCAATACCGGTCATATGTTAATTGAATAAACTGTTGCATAATTGAATATGTTAGTAAGATAATTATTAATATGTGATCTTCAAAACTCCGTAATGTTCATCTTTAAAGCCAGTGATGTAGCCACAACAACAAAAAAGTTGATATTGCTACTTGATACTGTCGAGTGTGACACATTTAATGACATAGTACTGGGACACAGTAGAGATTCACAATCTATTCTCAAGATAACTTTAAGTCTTTGAGTGATTTTTTATTAAATTGTTTTTAAAAAATTTTTTTACATTGCATTACATTTTTTACACTGCACTGGGAAAAAACAACACTGAGGGAACAATGAATTGGCGCCACAGTGTTATGAATGGTAGTAGAGGATTCACCAGTATTAGGGGAAGATGAGTGGCAGGTGTTAGTCTCCATTAGAAAGCTTTTACAGGGAATCACATCATGGCCAATCCACACTCCACCTGTCACAATGACCTATTTCCTTTGCAGACGGAATACAATTCCAGGACGTGAGCCGCAGGAACTGTTAAGTTTTTCTCATTTGGCATCTTTACAGAGATGACTGAGGGGAATGGCTTTATCAAGATGCATATGACATTAATATGTCAGTTTAAATGCACAGTAAAATGAGGGCACACGTAATGGGATGGTCCACAAAGTGCTTTCCTACAATCTGTGAATGTTTACGGCAGATGTAATATATTAGTTCACTATTGTCAGAGTTGATATAATATTGTGCTAATTAATAACTGCCAACTGGAGAGCTGTTTCTCATCAAGGCTAACACATGTCACACTAAAACAGTGTTTTTATTTACTGGTTTCAATATCAAACTCAGAACTGAGTACTGAATGCAGTGTTTCTGAGTTAATCTGTGGTATGCATTATATTATAATTATCTAATTCTAATGATAAATATTATATAAGAATATATTTATACTAGGGCTGAAATGATTCCTTGAATAACTCCCAATACAAAAAATCATCAAGGCAAATTATTTGCCTCGATGCTTCGTTTAGTCCATTTACTGTAACTACACACGGAACACCGTGCTTCCCCACGGACTATTATTACTGACGCACAACCCGATAAACCTAGGAGAGTATGGAATAAAATCACTGTCAAAAATAATCGTACGTAATTCAAAGCATTTGTGTGTCATTTTAATTTACTCGTGCGTAATTTAAAAGTATTGTATGTAATTCTGTTTTTTGTCAGAGTTGGATTCCAAAATCTACGTCAACGACAGTTTACATATACGAGATTTTGTGTGTTTGTTAGAGTACAACTCCAAAATGTACGACTATGACAGTTTACAGACACAAGGCTTGTTTTCACAACAGCTCTGTTACACGCACGTCATGCGAATTGCGACACGAAGTGCGGCGTGCGAAACCACTGTCAAAAATACTGCATCATTGTCACAGGCATTACTATCGGAGGGAAGATGAATCGATTCCACGAAGTGCGCATGCGCCCCGCCACCGTTTTAAACCACTGGCGCCAAAATGGCGGATCAGCAGCCAAGCGCTCACTCATCGTCTCAGGTAAGTGATTTTTTTTCTTTTTCAAATTCGGCCATATGTTTAAGGGTTAGTTATCACTAATGACAGAGAGGAGTAATATTATATAGATAGTTTAACTATAGTAGGTAAGATTAGCTCTTAGTGTACATTTAGGGGTTTAAAGAATTAGAATACAGCTGTAGGTATGGAGGACGAAACCTGCAAAAACAATAAATAAATACACAGATAAATAAATAAATGTGTCTATAAATAAATGTCAAATAATGTGTTGTATTACATCACACGTAATCTTGTTTAAATACATATATAAATAATTAAATGCGTGATGAAAGTAGTCAAATAAATTGGTGAAAAAAAGGGAAAATGTTTAAGGAAATGCTAAACTCATCCTATTTATTTTCCTTTGTTCACTCATTTATTTCTGAATGTAGTTTCATTTATTTTTCCTCTGCACAACATGGTAATGAGAGGGTGTCAACCATGGACTTGGTCTGGTCTTGTGGTAGCTGGGGGCACGGCTGACCGATGATGTAATATCGTATAGCCTAGTAAAAGTCCTTTGGCTTGTTCCACAGAGCAAGAAACATAAACTCTAGGCCGCGTTGTCCCTACAGTATCTTTGACTTTTAACAAATTGCCCACGGAACGGCCAGATGTGTCATTTCCCGATTCGATATTCGCATCTAGTGACCGTCTCTAACAGTTACATGACATTGGTATGGTGTGCGTTATTGACAAAAAAATGATATCTCGATATTTTTCTGGGATTTTATCGATAACGATAATTAGACAGTATTTTGCTGAGTGTGTTATTGTGCTGATATCTTCTCTCTAATTGTGCTGACAACTGACTCCTGATTTTTTTTAATATTCTTCATATTCTGTGTGTGGTCAGTTCACAACTGAGAGAAATCACTCTTTCCAATAGTTTAAACTGATTGTTTTTTTTTTAGATTTTTACCTTTTATGGGCATTTACCTTTATAAAGCCATTTTTTCTAAAAGAGTCCATTATGTTTTGAGTCAAATTCTTACATTTAAATAGGGGAATTAGAATAATAAGACATTTGGACTGTTACCAAGCAAATTAAATCAACACAGAAGCTGAAGTGGCATTTAGATGTATTTACACACATGTATTTTGTTTAATGCAAGATATGAATGCATTTAACCTGCTGTTACAAATGCATAAGTAATGTTTTGATTTTTTAAACATGAAATGTTGAATACTGATGTTTGAAATTATTTAAAACATGAAAAAAAGAAAAAGAAAAAAAGAAAAAGCCGAAATGTGAAAATAAAACCGCTAGCAGGTGGCAGCAAGCCGGACTAAAGTGAGTCATTGCATTGATCCGATCATTTAAACGGTGATTCATTCGGGACGCAACACCGTCTTGTTGCTCAGATACGCAAAACAGCTCTGTGGCTGCATCGGGATGATTTTTGTGGCCAAATGAAAGCAAAAACCAGCAATAGTGGTGCGAAAACGTAAGTCTCTTTATTAACTTAGTGTTTTATTGAATTCCATGTCCATTGTAATCAGGGTATTTTGAGAAAAACGGCACTCTTCTTCGTTGTGAAATTGATAACTATATGACGTTGGTATAAATATATAATTTTTCTGCCATCATGTGTGAATTTGTTATCCTTCTAAATGCATTTTATGACTGATCATGCAGTGAAAGAAACACACTAAATTTGCGCAACGCGCACTACCAGTCTAGCTTCACTTTGATGCTGCGTGCGCCTGTAATGGAGTTTTGACTGGTTTTTTTGTGCAATACTCGATAAGTCAACTCGCAACATAGTTTAAAACAACAATTAACATATTACAGCATACGATATATATGCGCCCACCCCTACTTGGTAACACTTTTCGAAACTTCAATAGCATTTGAGGAGATTTACTTACAGTAACACAACCAACTGTGAAGTGTTCATGTAGTTCTCAGTTATAATGCACACCTTTTAGATTTTTGATCTTTATTAAAATAAACTGTAAATTCATATCTACACTGTAGATATGTATTCCTACACTAGGGGGCATTGGGAAAATAAAAAAATATGAAGTTACACAGTTGTCATTGTTTTTTTCCCCCATTGTTATTTAATGGGACTGCTAATTTTACAATTTGTGCATATAGTTTTACAGTAACTGAAAAGTGAAGCAAACCAATTACAGTAAACTTTACAGTATAACAGTATGTTTTCTATTGTTTTAAAATGCATTACTCAGGAAAGGACCAAAAAATTTATACAATAATAAAATATTTTACAGTTAAACATTATTACACTGTAAATACATTTACAGAAAGTTAAATGATACGGTAAAATACAGTATTTTTGCTACAAAATAAAATTGCAGTAAGTTACGAGCGAACTGCTGCCGGTTAGTTACTGTAATTTCTACAGGAAGATTTTTTTTAGAGTGTAGATGTGAATTTACCGTTTATTTTAATAAATGTCAAAAATCTAAAAGGTGTGCCTTATGACCGAGAACTACATGAACACTTCACAGTTGGTTGTGTTACTGTAAGTAATTTTCCTCAAATGCTATTGAAGTTCGAAAAGTGTATACCAATGTCATATGTAACTTTAGAGAGGGCCCCTAGATTTGCGAATATCAAATGCCGGGAAATGACACCTCTGGCCATTCCGTTTGTAAAGTCACAGATACTGTACGGACAACACGGCTCAGTTTTTCTATGTATCTTGCTCTGTTGAACGGCAAAAGTGACTTTACTAGGCTATACTATATTAACATCATGCTGTCAGCCGCGCCTCTAGCTATCACAAGACCCGACCAAGTCCATGGTTACACACCTAAATGTACACCAAGAGCTAATCTTACCTACTATAGTTAAACTATCTATGTAATATTACTCCTCTCTGTCATTAGTGATAACTAACCCTTAAACATATGGCCGAATTTGAAAAAGAAAAAAAATCACTTACCTGAGACGATGAGTGAGCGCTTGGAAGGAGGGTGGTCTTAATGCTTTAGATTTTAATATCATTAACCAGACTTTCAAAATTAACTGGATCAAGAATGGTTTATCTAATAATGAGTTACCCTGGTTTTGGATCCCTAACCTATTCTTCAAACGTTGTGGTGGCCTTACATTTTTATTGTCCTGTAACTTTAAGTGTAG
This sequence comes from Sinocyclocheilus anophthalmus, assembly GCA_018155175.1. Classification (NCBI taxonomy): domain Eukaryota; kingdom Metazoa; phylum Chordata; class Actinopteri; order Cypriniformes; family Cyprinidae; genus Sinocyclocheilus; species Sinocyclocheilus anophthalmus. Next base: position 64,068 of record JADLZN010011460.1, read on the forward strand.
TAAGTTACCTATTAAACTGTCACATTTTCATAAACAAGCCCTAGAATCCTGGAAGATTGCTTTTAAACATAATTTCTCCCCGCACACGTGTATTCTTTGGAACAATGAAAATATATTGTCTGGTAACAAATCACTCTGTTTCATTGAATGGGTGAATCAAAATATGTTTTTTGTTTGTGATTTGTTCAATTCTGATGGGGACCTTCTTTCCTTTCCTGATTTTGTGTTTTTGAAAGGTGCATCAATCTCGCTAAGATATTTTAATAAGGTGACAAAGTATCCCTGTCAGTTTAAAAACTTTGTTTAAAGCGCATTTATGTTATGGCTGTGTAAACAACCATTCTCCTACACTTGCATTTAATGGTGTTTATGTTAAGAAATGCACTTTCTTTCTTCAACTCCGATGACCTCTAAAGCAGACAATCTAAATGAGGGGATTTTTTTACCCTACTCTGAATAAAACCTTATGGACCTGTTCCTCACAGGCTATTTATCCCCAATGAAATTAAAGAACTCCATTTCAAAATTGCTCATAGATACTACCCTTGTAATTTATTTTTGAGCAGATTTTCTGAGAACATATCTTCAGTGTGTTCATTTTGTAATACTGATGAAGAATCTATTCTACATATGTTTTATCATTGGCCATTCACCAAGTCTTTTTGGTCAGAAGTTACCATGTTAATTTTTTCTTGCTGTAACAAAATGATAGAAATAACAGATTCTATTATTTTTTTTGTCAAATTTTCATTCCAAGGACATTGATCTGGAACATATTGTTTTATTGCTTTTTCACCTTCATAAAGCCAGAACCATTAATTGCAAACCTAACTTTAGACTGTTTTCATTTGATATAAAGTCCCTTTTTACTTCTAAGAATGTCAAATCCTTTGAACTCAAAGGCTTCTAAAACTTTTAACATTCTTGAGTCTATTGTAAGCTATCTTTAAAAGACTTTCCTTTCTTTCTTTTTTTTTCTTCTTTATCATTGGTATATTTTGTTAATTTGTGTAGCTTGTATAACTTCATGTGATGTCCGTTAGCCCCTAACTGTTCATAACTGTTGTTATTCTTTCAATTCCAATAAAAAAAAAAAGAGTGAGCGCTTGGCTGCTGATCCGCCATTTTGGCGCCAGTGGTTTAAAACGGTGGCATGGCGCATGCGCACTTCGTGGAATCGATTCATCTTCCCTCGGATAGTAACGCCTGTGACAATGATGACGTATTTTTGACAGTCGTTTCGCACACCGCACTTTGTGTTGCAATTCGCATGTCGTGCGTGTAACAGAGCTGTTGTGAAAACAAGCGTTGTGTCTGTAAACTGTCATAGTCATACATTTTGGAGTTGTACTCTTAACAAACACACAAAATCTCGTATATGTAAACTGTCGTTGACGTAGATTTTGGAATCCAACTCTGACAAGAAACAGAATTACATACAATACTTTTAAATTACGCACGAGTAAATTAAAATGACACACAAATGCTTTGAATTACGTACAATTATTTTTGACAGTGATTTTATTCCATACTGGACCAGACCATAGACTGTATAAAAGCAGGGACCAGACTTAAAAAAGCGCTGGACATATTTAAGACCGTAAATCAATAAGGTGGCTAGTTATAATGTCCCTACGTTAGCTATGTTTAGTGAAAGACTAAACGCCATTGTGCATAAAAACACCACAGAAAAAAAGTGTCAGACACACGAAGAGGCCATTTTCCACCTCTAAAATCAGCCGTATTTACAAAATGTTATTTTATTCACAGTTCAATAACAAGAAGGTCAGATTATGAGACTTACGTTTTAGACACTATATTGCCTGTTTTTGCTTTATTTTGTCAACAAAAAAATTCCAAACACAGCCACAGTGCTGTTTTGCGTCTCTGTGCAACATGACGGTGATTCGTTCCTGAATGAATCAACCGTTTAAATGATTCAGTTCAATCGCAATTATCACTACTAACAGTGGACTTGCTGCCACCTGCTGCGAGTCTATATTACAGTTGTGCTTATAAGCTTTACCTACCCCTTGCGATATGCAAATATATTAATAATTTTAACAAAATAAGAGAACTCATGAAAATTGTATGTTATTTTTTATTTAGTACTGTACTGAATAAGCTATTTCACATAACAGATATACTCCACAAGAAGAAAAAATAACTGAATTTATAAAAATGACCCCGTTCAAAAGTTTACATTCCCTTGAATCTTAATACTGTGATGCGTTCCTGATGTGGATCCAGCTGATGGATGGCCATTTCTGTTTTTAAAAGTTATTTATGAGAGAGCAGGGAGCTATAGAAAAATTTGGATATGTACGTATCTGGTTGATGCCTGTTGTTATGAATAGGATAGGTGATGCTGACACGACAGTGAAGGACATTCACAGGGCCAGTGTGAACCCCAGTGCTGTGTGAATCAGTGGCTTTGCAATTGGCTGTCTAAAGATTTGCTGTAAATGAGCTCCTCTCTTCCTGTTTGTGTATGTGTGATATAAGTGTGTGGCATGTAGGTGTTTGAGATCTGTGGCTTTGCACTCCAAGCTGCAACAGCCCCCTCCCATTAGACTGTCACAAAGGCCAGTAATAACCTCTCTAATAACAGGGTTGGCTCTCTCTCACTCTCTCTGCTGCTGTCTCTCTTTCTTGGAACAAATGTTCTTCTTCATATCCAACGTCACGCAATTAGTGTGGCTGAATGAGGATATGCTAACCATCTGCAGTTAGCCACATTTGGCTGTATGCTTTACAAAAAGCCCAAAATTGGGATGATGAAGTTGTTCACATGAGTGATTCAGTCACATCACATACCTGACGAAGGGTTTATCCCAGCTAATTTTTGCTTACAATAGTTCAATCATGACAACTCTCGAAAGAATTTAGCATGGTGATAGATATGACCATTTTAATGTGTTTGGTCTTGGCGGAATAGGCTTCTACGCTGCAGTCTGCTTAATGCTGCTTAGGGTGCGTTTGTTATGCTGAGTTGTGAGATATTTCGTGCCTTGCTTGCAAAGCAATGTCCAGGAACTTCGCTCCTGGCAAATGCATATGGTGATACGGTGCCGTGAGTATTTAAGACATACTGCTGCTGCACAATTAGTATATAAAATAAGGAGCAGACATCGGGTCTGAATTTGGGCACAGAGTGGAGCTGGTGAAGGTTGAGGTTTCTTGGATCACTATGACCGGTCACAGACGCACTTCTGGGTCTTATCTAACGCCGGCGGCTATCTGTGCCGGAATCTCAAGTGAATGCTAGCCAGCCATAGTCTAATGACATAGGCAAGTTAAAGCTCATATCGTGGCTGCATACTGCGCAGATCGAACCAAATCCATGCTTGGTGCCAGTTTGGTTGTAGAAAGTCGGTTTTAACTTCCTTAATTATCTCAGTTATGTTTAACAACAGACCACCCGTCAGGTTTGGGAGCCGCTGCGGCAAATTCTAGAGGTTGTGAGTTTCATGGCTGAACTATATTCTGACCGACAGCTGGAAACCCACATATTCAATGGTCGGTGCAGAAATAAAACAGCTAGGGCTGCAAAGACTCTGCTGAGGCTTTCATCGTGACTCTCGGCGGTGAGCCCATGGATAACCACATCATCCAGGTAAATGGCCAACCCTGGTATACCATGATTTTTTGGAAACAGCTGGGGGCGGAGCTGAGTCCGAACAGCATACGCGTGTAGCGAAACACACCTGCATGGGTCACGGAGGCTGTGAGGTTTCTGCTTTCAGGGTGGAGAGGCACTTGTAGGTAACCCTGTCTGAGATCCAGTTTAGAGAACACGGTTGAGCCATGAAACTGAGCAATGAGCTCTTCTGAGTTAGGCAGAGGGATCCTGTCTGGGATCACTGCCTTATTCACCGCTCGCAGGTCGACACACACCCGTAGGGCCCCTGATTTCTTCTGAGCTACCACCAGGTCCGAGACCCCGGGCAACTCATCCACTGGTTCAATAATGCCAACGTCCAGCAACTGCTTAAGCTTAGCTGAGACACCATCACGGAGAGCCAAGGGAATGCGTCGGAGTGGTTGGGTGACTGGTTTAATGGCAGGGTTCAGGAGAGGTTGGTGGGCAAAAGCAGTAAGGCATCCCAAGCCTTCAAATAGGGATGGTCAATTTTGCTGCCAAAGCGTGGAGACTGTCAGGATCGCAGCTCCCTTCGTGTAAACTAGAGAAAATCCCAGAGCCGAGAACAAATCCAGACCCATCAGGTTGGCCCCGCGACGGGCAACATGGAAGGTAAAGCTGGGCACCATCTTGTTGCCAAACCCAACAGTCACTTGCAGGGAACCCACTAAGTCAATATTTGAGTCGCCATAGCCACAGAGTGAAGCAGAGGGTGCCGAAAGTGGCAGTGCTCCAAAAAAAGTGCTGTATGTGTGCATATTTAGGAGAGACACACTGGCACCAGTGTCCAAAAACAGTGGGATACACACATAATTTAGGCGCACTGAACATGCTTTAAATGAGACTGGTCCAGAGTAGACATAAATGATAGTGGGTGCTTGGGCTGACACAGCTGAAGCGGAGCGGCAGACTGAAGCAAAATGATTGCGTTTACCACAGTTGCGGCATGTTTGGCCACAGGCTGGGCAGTTCTGTGCTCTAGACAGATGAGATGAAGATCCACAGTTATCACAGGGCCGTGATGCTTGTGCTTGTAGGCGTGGCCGAGACCGCTGCTGGCGCCTCAGTAGCATAACTGCAGAGGAGTCTGCTGCCACCAATGTGTCGTTCTGGCTGGGTTGTAACGTTAATGGTGGCATGGGGGAGGGGGTCGAGCAGTCCACGATTGTTTGCTGTTTGGTCAGAGCCGACGCACATGCAGCTGCACTCTCTATTCGTAATGCAATCGTGATTGCTCGGGACAGTGATAAATCATCCGGTTCTAACAGCAGAGTTTCACACACTTTTGCATCGTTGGTATGTTCAATTAACTGGTCACGAATCATTTCGTCCTGCAACGCACCAAACTTGCATGTGCTGGCCAATCCCAGCAAGTTGGCTACGTACTGTTGCACAGACTCACCAGGCAGCTGGTGTCTTTGGCGGAACAGAAAATGTCGCAAGAGAGCGTTCTGTGGGGCTGCAAAGTGTGCGGTCAGTAGTTCCACGGCTGTGTCATAATCGCTTGTGGTGCCCGACTCAAGCGCTCCCAGCACGCGCTGACCCTCGGCTCACAAGCAATGCAGTAACAGCGCTTTTTTGTGGGCTGTGCTCACATCAGTCAGCCCCACTGCCAAGATGAAAGTTTCAAAGGACTGTAACCAGCGAGTCCAGTGAATCGGCGACTCGCCGGGTAGAGCAAGGAAGGGAGCAGGAGGTGGTAGTGCGATATCAGCCATCCTCGTCCAATTGTTGCGTTTGATAAGGATCACACTGACACTGCGAGTAACATCAACTTATCGTATCTTTTTACTTAACCTCTCTGTTCCAGACCCCAGTAAACGAACACACGCATTAGTCAGACATGACAGAATGCTTTCAGCACTATCAAACTCGATGCATTTCCCTGACACTAACCATCATTATCAAACACACTTGTGGTAAACAAAAAATTGCGATCTGAATAGCTATGCATACTGCTGCACAAAAGTACTCGGAATTGCTACTGCCCCTTTATTATTTTAAATCACCAAACAGAACCAACCCTGCGTTATATGATTATTTTCACTTTGCAAGACGTTTTCTATCAACCCTGTTGAATTGAATAACAAAGTAATAAAATTTCACCTAAAAAGTTCACTACCATCCAAACGTTATCTTATCACTGAAATTTCATGCAGCCGCTGCTATATTAGCCAACAATGATAATTGATTGCCATGCAGACTGGCACTAATATGCGTGGTCTAATAGTGTGTCTGAATTTTGCTATGCATGCTGCTGCGATTAAATTCACTAACAGCGATCTGAATAGCTAGGATACCTGCTGCTACAGCTGCAACAAAGTTACTTGTGTAGGAATTTCTTATATGAGCATCCGTTTTAAACAACAAATGTATCAATATGCATATTTCGCTTTGAAGAGTTCACAAAATCTACTGTAAGCCCTGTTAAATAAGCAAAGAAATAAAATGCCTATTTCACTTTAAATAGTTACTAACCCCATGCGTTATCACAGAACTTTCAAGCAACTAAAGTACTTTCTGCTGCCACTGCTATATTATCAACAATAATTTGACTTCCTGCTGCTAATATTATTTCTAACATTGCATATGAATTTGCTATGCATGCTGCGTTTCGTTAAATAAACGAAACGCAAATGATGCCTATTCGCTTGAAGAGTTCACATACCATCTATTTTTAGTCACTGAAACTTCAGCAATTGTAAGTCGCTTTGGATAAAAGCATCTGCAAAATGAATAAATTTAAAAGTAAATATAAACTACGGTCTACCTACTGCTGCCGCAACTAAATGCATAATTTGATTTGCTATGCATACTGCTATTAATAATTCACTAATAACGCAATCTGAAATTCTATGGATACTGCTGCTACACTCCATGAAAGTACTAGAATTGCTGTAGCCCATCCATGCATTATCACTGAAATTTCATGCAACTAAAGTACTTTCTGCTGCCCCTGCTATATTAGCAATAATAATTGGTTGCTATGCAGACTGCTGCTAATATTATTTCTAACATCACATCTGAATTTGCTATGCCATTCTGCTGCTATTAAATTAGCTAAAAATTGCGATCTGAGTAGCGTCTTTATTAAACAATGAAACGCAACAAATAATGCCTATTTCACTTTGAAGAGTTCACAAAATCTCTGTACACCCTGTTAAATAAAGTAATAAAAGCCTATTTCAATTTTAAAGAGTTACTGATCCCATGTGTCATCACTGAAATTTCATGCAGCCAGATACTTTATGCTGCCGCTGATATAAACAATAGTAAAATTTCACTTGATTTGCTATGCATACTGCTATTAACAATTCGCTAATAATGCGATCTGAATTCTATGATACTGCTGCTACACTCCATGAAAGTACTATAATTGCTGTAAGCCCAACTGAATACACAAATAGTACATTTCAGTTTAAGAGTGTCCTACAATTAGCTACATTGTACATGGGCTACTGATTGGAAATTATTTATTATTAGTAGTATCTTGATATTTTAAACAAATTCATGATTAAATATCTTTAAACTATCACTAAACATGACTTTCATAATATACTCTTCACTATCACTGAACCAAGGTAACGAGTGAAATAGATATGTGGCCCCTTTAAGAATGAGCGCTCCCTCTCCTAAAGTTCATTGCAATGCGGCACGAGTACACGTATGAGTGGGTATATTATTTTGTGTTGCTCATTAATTTGTTTTGGTTAAATAGGTAAGGCTGTTGACAGTATGACATTTATGAAAGACAGTTATACAGGTTCACCTTGACTTAAAACTGTGAACAACTGTGAAACGCCAAATGCAAACTGACCGATGTGCGTCACGAGTGATTGGGGGGGGGCCACTAGTGATGTGCATCTAAAGCGATCCATTGGCGGTTAATGTAGAAATGAATGCCCACAGAAGATATTAAAAGCATTGGCGATTTCAGGCAAATAAGGTAATCCCCAATTCACTTTACTGCTCTAAAATCTGCGATGCTTGACGTTGTATTCTCACATACATGAACTAGGAAACTGCTTGCTGCTGCTGCTAATGCTACAAGACATGCTCCTCACGCGAATAACCTGCGCGTAGTTTTACAACTTGTATGTTTTCTAGTTTAAAAATGTAAATCTGACGATCGCAATAATGCACTGAAATCAGAGTGAATACTGTTTACTTATCTAGCTGTTGAGTTTCAGAGAAACTCTGAAACCACGCTGCAGGATTCTCATGTGAATGCTAGCCAGCCATATAAATGCAAGGCAGTAAGCTCACTGGCTGCATATGCAGCATGAGCCAATCAGCTTGTGACAAGTTGTTTAACTCTCTGAATATCATCAGTTACGTTAAAAACCGCCAGCCTGCACCATCTAGAGTTTCATGACTGAACCATATATATAGCCTGACTGATAAATAGGACAATCAGTCTTGATTTTTGTGAACTTAGTTCAAGCAATTACTGAGTGTGAGCTTTCCAAGAAGAGCCTTGATGAAAGCCTGGGCTCTGACAACATCTGAAAAGACATCGGTATAAAAAGGAAACTGAGATTTTCTCAAATCAGAGACTCTAGGAATAATGATCAGGCTTCATGTTGAAATAGTGCCCTAGTAGACGTAGTGCTGCCTTGTGTCCCATCAGGCTCAACTTGCACTGATCTTAATGACTCTGACAGAGAGCGGCTGAAAGTAGTTGGGATTGGTGATGAAATGAAAGTAGTGTGCTAGGGGTTGTACATACTACTTGACTAGTCAATTAATTTAGTCATTAGTTAACACGTTGGGTCTGTGTCAAAAAAGTATTTTAAAAGCTCTTGAACTGCTCTGGTTTAATTTGTATGTATGCATGTGTGTCTGTGTATGAATTTAAATTGAAATTCAAAATTTTGAAATCTTTGGCAACATTGAAATAAAAAAAAAGTTTAAAAAAACTCATAAGTTAACTCCGAGCACACCAAAGGACCTAGTACCTCTTGAATACTTAATTGTGATTCTCAATACTACTTTCCTTTTTACATCGTCAATCTATCATCTGAATCTTAGCTTTCTTCCCCTCCCTCTGAGAAGAACAGAAAATAATTCTCAGCCTTGAATAATCCTTTCACGTACTGTCAGACATTTTGAAAGCCTGACTGTTACTGGGTAATGTCAAACACAGATGTTCATTGAACTAACAGGGTATTTAATCAGATCAGCTCTGCTTGGTTAGGTTTGAGTATATATTGTTTTGTGCAAAGTGGTAGTGGTTCCACTTTGCAAAGAACAAGGCCTTTTATTGGACTGTTTGTTGCGGGTGAAGGGGTTACAGGGATAGTTCACCCAAAAATGAAAATTCACCCTCATGTCGTTCCAAACCTGTAAGACTTTAGTTTATCTTCGGAACACAAATTAAGATATTTTTGATTAAATCAGAGAGCATTCTGACCCTCCAGACAGCAAAACAACTAACACGTTCAAGGCCCAGAAAGGTACTAAGGACAGTATTCTCGTATCTTCATAAATTAAGGTTGAACCAATGATGTCACATGGACTGTTTTAACAATGTCCTTACTACCTTGCTGGGCCTTGAACGTGGTAGATCTGTTGCTGGAGTGTCAGAGAGCTCTCGGATTTCATAAAAAATATCTTAATTTGTGTTCTGAAGATGAAAGCAGGCCTTACAGGTTGGATTGACTGATGGGATAATTACCAACAGAATTTTCATTTTTGGGAGAACTATACCTTTAATGAATACTAAGAGTGTCTAAGATAAATAAAAGAAAAATTATTAAAATGTACACCCACCTAGACGTTCATTGTTGATTTCATCTAGACATTTCAAAAAAAACTTAACTTTTACTTGATTTAATTAATAAATATTATTATGTTTTGGGGGAGTCACACCACATTTTAATATTATTCATGGAATTTTAATTCAGAATTGAATTCAGAGTTCAGGGTATAGTATCCTATTATTGACCCACAGAGCAAAAAACATGAAAACATTCGCACAGAATGCTCACAGTCATTTATGTCTTTCTATGTATTCCCTGCAGACCGTCAGGTCACTTTGGAGCCGTACTGCGCGTGGATGTCTCCGACCCTCTCTGAATGATTCCATCTCAGTGATGAAAGGCTTATCCAGCAGCCGCAGCCACCACCACATGGTGACCTGTGACCCCTCTTTTGACTCCATGGGTCACCACTTGGACCACAAGCCCTACCTCATCAGCCAGATCGACAACCCCCACCCGGTCGACCACTCTTACTACTCCCAGAGAAGCCCCTACCAGCCCGACTGCGTGGTGCCTTACGGGACCTTCCCCCGCCGACACTACAGCTCTCAGCACGAGCTGAAGGACGAGACCGCTGTGGTTCCCTACACCGGGGGAGGTGTTCCAGCCAACAAGGGCCAACAGCGTCTTCCCGTCGTCCTGTTGGATCAGTTCGACCGGCAACTCCCAGTGCCTCGGGATGGCTATCACACGCTGCAGTACAAGCGTGCCGCCGCAGCCTTGGAGCAACGGAGCGACAGCCCTGGCCGAATCCGGCACCTGGTACACTCCGTTCAGAAGCTCTTCACCAAGTCCCACTCACTAGAGGGCCCACACCATGGTCACGGCAAGGGCAGCATCAACGGAGGCAAGGCCAGCCCCGACGGAGAACCCCCTGCTATTCGGCACCGAAAGCGCAGCAAGAGCCGGGAGCGCTGCAAGTCAGCTGAACCCAAGAACAGGACGCCACCTTCTGGTTACTGGAGCTCGGATGAATTGGAACGCGAGGCCTGCCTGTTTCACCATGGACCACCGGGCGTCATGACCATGGGCCGCCACCCGGATAAGTCGCAGTCGCAGTACTTCTTGGAAGCCTACAACACCATCAATGACCAGGCACTTAAAAACTCCCGCAGCAGCAATGATTTGGGCAAGTGCTCGACGTGCACAAGCATCCCGCTGAGTGTGGACGCTTCACAGCTCGTGAAGAAGAGCTCGTGGTCGTCCTCTCTCACGGTGAGCAGAGCACGTCAAGTCTACCAGAAGGCCTCGGTAAATGTAGATAAGGCTCTAGTGAAAGCAGAGGCTTGTCAGCAGGAGCGCTCATGCCAATTCTTGCAGGTATGCAAAAAGCCTTTCGATTCTCCCCTACACCCACATGCTCACCTAACCCACCTCCACCTTTCCACCACCCCTCCTCTTCCTCCTCCACCACTGGAGAGAGCCTCCAGTTTTGATTTGAGTTCTGCCGAGAAGTAAGTGCAACCCACTAGCTGCCTTACTTTCTGTTTAGCTGACAAGCATCTGTTTGGATCCATTCGATCTCTGGCTGGTATTATTTCCCTCTCTAAACCTGAAAATCACTTTTTTTTTTACCAATGTTTTTACTAAGTTCTTATTTTGTTGGGTTCTGTGTGAGTTTGTATGTGTGTGTCTGTGTATGTGGTGGGATTGGATGGAGCAGATTGGATGAGTGCTGTTCTTGTGGATGTGTATGAAGATTATAACTGGTGTCATGAACGGTTACGTCCTAGCTTAGTATACTGTTTGCAAATTAGCCTGCTAGCTTAGCCTACACCCTATGCAACTGAGCTGTGCAAAATTCAGAAGTGAAGAACTGGCTCTCTTTCCATTCATGAATGTGAATTTAAAATCTACAGGAAGTTTAATTAGAATGACAAGAAGAGCAATTCACTCTAAACTGCAATTCAAAGAAAGCATGATCCAAAAATTTATTTTACTAAAGCTGCAGTATATACCTTTTTTGGTCAAAAATGAACAAAAATTGGTTATTGAGTTTAAAAGACATCAGTGTTCAAAACTTATCTCCTTATCTTACCTCGATTCACACAATAATGATTTATAATTTGAGGTTGTGTCCGATTTTCACAGGGAATTAATATCATTTGTCAGTTTGATGCATGTTTACATCACGTCCGTAAACAGAAAGAAACCAGGCTACTATATGCCATGTGTGGGTGAAGCATTTGTAGCTTTTTATTACAACAGTTGCTTAGTTTTTTAAAGGGGTGCTTTATTATGATTTCCCTTTTTTTAACTTTAGTTAGTGTGTAATGTTGCTGTTTGAGCTTAAACAACACCTGCAATATATGTGGGAGATATATTATTTGACAGAATTAGCTTTTTAAGGCCTACAGCAAGCAGCTGGTAGGGACTAGAATCAGCTTTACATAAAATTTACATAAACCCTGCCCCCAGGAACAAGCAACAAAGGGTAATGGTAAGAGGCTTGACATTTCCGGACAACATGCACCAGGCAGTTAGCGAATCACAACACACTGTGCCAGCTAACCAATCTGAGCCAATTGCGTATTTCTGAGGGAGGGGCTTCATAGAACCAGGAAGTCAACAGACCGTTTTTAGAAGAATAGAAACAGTGGTGTAGAATAAAGTTAAAATATTTGAAAAATAATGAAATAAAAAATGAAGCATGAACACATGTTACAGTGCACCCCATAAACACAATCAAGCCTTCAAAAATAATTGATTGACCACCCCTTTAAGTAACTTTTTATGTTTCAAATAGAGAAGGTGATATAGAGGCAAAAGTTACATACTGCAGCTTTAAATGTTCAAATGTAGAACTATATATAACCTGAAATATGTAAACTGAATGCGTAATTATATAGGAGGCATTTTAAACACCCTGTTTGCTACCACAATTCAAATTCACTTTAAATTCTGTTCAAATTAAATTCAGATTCAGAATTTAAATTGGGATTTTAAAATGCATTATAGGTATTATATGATTTTTACTTTATCAGGCATTACAAACTACTAGTCCCTGGAGTCATCAACAAATATTTGTGACAGTGGTCTTGTAATCTGATTGGACAATAATACCTGCCAAAACACACTGTGCTGACACTCTTTACAACAGCACTCGAGCTCTTGTGCTGTCGTTTAAATATGATTTGTTTGAGATGTGGGTTTGAGGATGCCAATTTTTGTGTATAATTGTTACGTTCTTAGTACTTTTGTCTCTACAGGGCATATATCAATTATTATAATGACGGTTACTATTAAGCACTGTGTCAGAAATAACAACACATTAGTTAGGGTGAGAAAGAACTCACTATATCTGATATTATTTAAAGTTTTTCCTATTCCTTTTGTACGTAAGGCTGCACAGTCCTCATAGTCCTAGTGAACAGACAAATGAGGTAACCCGTTACGTTATACATGTATTAAACGAGCGAACTAGAGAAGATCTTAAGACCACCTGCAGCGGACTGTGAATCAGAGTTTGCACGTGGGCAGCCACATACTAATTCAGATGCTAAATTGAGCTGGCAGGATGTCTCACATGTTCTCTATCATGCTCTGTCAATACAAAGAATAATTGGCATCTTTCTTCAGGGCTAAATCTGGATGCCAGTTTCCATAGTAACCGTGAGTGACAGGGCATTGCACTGTGCTGTTCTTGTTCTAAAGGTTTGTGGAAAGATTCTTTAGATGTTGAGCAAGTTGTGATTTGCTGTCGCTATCTAATTAGAATTATGATGTTGATGTTGTAGACTTTATACAGACATTTAGGGTTTCATGCTTGTTCTTTTGGGAGTACCTCTGTGTGTGTGTGTGTGTGTGTGTGTGTGCGCACTGAGGAGGATCACAATAGCGATCGATCAGTATAGGGTTTTCAGTGATTCTTCAAATTTTAGATTAGGTTACATTATACTACGATATTTTATAGAATGGCACCTGTTTCTGTGTCAGCTCTCCACAGTCAGATTCTTTGGCTTGCCAATCAAAACACTTTGAGGCCCTTACTGCCTGTCAATCATTTTATGTGGTCACAGGGAAGGCCATATATGGTAAATGGGAATCTGAGAGCATGGTAGGTGAAGCAGAGCATTTGAGTTCAGTTGTTGTAAAAGAATGCTAGCAAAATAGCGGATGGTTTTGATAACATTTGAGATGATGTGCAGCTACTTTTGTTAATATACTGGTCCCATTAACAGTGTTTTTGTAGGATGGTAGTTAGTATGCCTCTTATTGGGGGGGGGGGGAATCAAATTGTGATTGTTCTGTTAAAAATTGGCATTGTGATCTTTCTTTCTTTCTTTCTTTCTTTCTTAAAACTCCAGGTTTGATTGTTTGTAGAGCTGCACAATGTGACTAAAAATATTTTTTACTTCATATATCAATATGACATATTGTCATATACAAATTTTACATATTATGTAAAAATTAAATACTTTTTTTTAAGAATTTTTTTTTTTTAATTAAAAATTAAATGTGCATGAAAAAGTGATACAAGCTTGCATGCAGAGTTGAAGTTTGTGAAGAGGCATTTACTGAGAACCGAGGCACTCTGAGCCACTGAAAACACTAAATCATGAGCTGCACATGTGTAAAAGGACACAGTGGCACGCTTTACTCTGAAGCACATAACACATATATTAATGTAATTTAAAATGGATAATTACCATGTCAAAAAAAACATTTATGTTATTTTGATTAATCACACAGCCCTCGTCACCGCCAATAGCCTTGTTGGCTGTCCCGAGTTCAAGTCCTGGCTCGCAGATCTTTTCCGATCCCGTCTCCCTCTTTCTCTCTCGCTCCCCCACTTCGCTTCCGGTTCACTTACTGTCCTATCGAAATAAAGGCATAGAAAACACTTTAAAAAGTCACTTTTAAAAATGTGCTATGGGGCTAGAATAAGCACCTAAAGATATAAACTGAAATTCTGTTAATAGAAGGAAATGGAAGCTCTCATGTGGGACACAGTCTTTCATCCCTTGAAATGATGAAGCGAGGCCCAGTCTGCTGTGAGTCTTGTATCTGCTCAACAGGATTTATCCTCATTTTCTGCTCATCAGACTCGACTTGACTAAAGGCTTGTGGGGATGTTGGTGGTATCTTTGAAGGAAGTTTTTGTGTTTGTCGGGTCTGTGAGGGTGTGTGTGGGCAAAGAACCCGTGTTACTGGAGTCATTCTTCCTCTGACTGCCTTTTATACACTTCCTGACGTCAAGGCCAGCCGTTTCCCCAGTAACACAAGCTCTGCGCTGATTCATATAATCACAGTGAAATTCTTTAAAGTGGGATTTTCTCTCTAGCCAGCCGTGAATCTCTTTCCAAACCTTAAAATGAACCTCCATGCAGAGTGATGCATGCAGCACACCAGCCTGACACACAGTTGTGCTCTCTGTTAGCATGAGTTTTGTATGGCCTTAGTAATTTGCATGCTCACATTCTGAAACTTTGAATTGATATTTTATTTTTGCATGGAAGCAGTGTTCGAATTGAGTGGGGCTGGATGTTCCCAGAGCCACATAATAATAATAATAATAAAATTAATTCATAAAAAATTGATGATGGCCCATTCTGTTTCTTTAAGAAAGAAAAACCCAAATTATTTCCAGTTATTTCCCTGACATACTGTGATTTATCCAACTTTAGTAATTAGTGAATAATTTTTGGTTTTTATTTATTTATTTATTTTCCCATTTTTGTGAGGCATTTAAACAATGGAACTAATACTGTGGATCCTTGTTCTTATATGATAAGAGCACCACCAAGTATTACTGACTTTTGTGACTGTAAGCTCATGCAATTAAAATTAATTATTAGAGTGGTTATGTATTTGCTGAACAATCACATTTATAACAAACTGGCAGGCATTTTTGCAACTGGAGTTTACAATGAGTTCAGCTCTTCTTTGAGGTCAAATAATCAAGTGAAACCAACTAAAACTAAAATGAAACCATATGAGGTGCTGTTTCTACATCTGCTGACATAGAGTTGTAGTTGTGGTTGATTTATTAAAAAAGGAAAAAATTAGCTATGTACAGTATTAATGGAAATTGAGCCTTGGTCACTGTGCATAAATTTAACAGTGACACGTCCTAACTAATAAGCATTATATGTACATATATATATATATATGCACACACAATATATAGAATTTAAGTATTTTAGTTTTAATAGTGTCCGTGTTGAACTTTCCATGGTATGATTTTTTTTTTGTACATTAAATTCAATACTTTATATTTCAACTTTAATATTTTTATTTTTATTATTTTTTTTTTTTTTTGCTGTTTTTTCAGCTCCTGTTCCCACTTCAAAAAGCATCTTCGCAAAGTGTTTTCATACCTTCTCATTTACTGTAATATTTTATTACTTTTATGTAGTCTTAATGAGCATTTGTCAAGGCTTTATTACAATTAGATTGTTAGCATTTGATTATCCTAAAACCAAGTACTAGTTGAAAATGAAAGCTTTTCCCTTTTGTCATTCTGAGTCGTTCGTCTCTCTTGAAACTGCAGTCCAAGTCTACTTACGTTATGTTATCATGCAAGCTCACACCGCAGCCTCATTATTTTATCTCTGCCATCAAGAGAGGAAAGTGGGATCAGAATGTGTGTGAGTGTGTGTTGTGGTGTGTGTGTGTTGGTGTGTGTGTGTGGTCTGTGTGTCTTGTTCTGTGTGTCTGTGTGTGTGTGTCGTGTGGTGTGTGTGTGTGTCGGTGGGTGTCTGTGTGTGTGTGGTTGGGTCTGTGTGTGTGTCTGTGGTGTGTCGTGTCTGTTTCTGTGTCTGTGTTATTGTGTTGACCCGACCACGGGAGCAGTTTGACAGACATCACCTTCGGCAGAGGGTTATGACACAGTTTCACCTCTTACCCCGCATTTCCTCAATTATGTTGAGGCCTTTTTCCCACTGTTGAAAGAGAGGATATCCCGTGCGACGCACTGCCACGGGAGTTACGTGAACGCCATGGCGAGATCAGCGTCGCTTCGGACTGCAGCCCTAACCCTCGCCAAGAATTCAGGGCGCGAACGTTCCAGCTACCTCCAAAGCCACCAGCCTCGAGCTCACGAGATGACCACTCTATATGTACGTTCTAAAGATTTGATCCCTTTTGGTTTTTGGTATTAATATTGTAGTGATATTTTAACCACCAACACTACTTTTTTTCAGTCGTAACCACTTGTTTTTTTGTTTACTACAACCATTTGAAAACCATTTTGTTACTTGTAATAAAATAAATGTTACCTGAAATAAAATAAAATATAACAAATCTTAAACTTACTTTATTTTAGCTACTTGCAAGGCATTATTTATCATTTTAGTTTAGTTTAACTTGAATTCCTAAACTAAATAAAACTTTTTAAAAATTGCTAAAAACTCTATAGACATATTTCTTGGGTCGAAATGATCACAAGACAGAAAGTGGGGGGGGGGTGTGGCAAAAACACACAACAAAATTATTAAAACTTTTACTAAAATTAAAATGAAAACAAATATAAAAAAAAAAAATGTTTAAAATATATGATAATAAAATCTATACTAAATTTAAAAAATACTGAATTTACAAATAACCCTGTTTTTGATCGTTTGCCATGTACCAGAATCTTGTATCAGCAGGGGCATTTTAGTGCAATTACTTCTTTAATTATATCCAATTTGTGTCATGTTTTGGAATTATTATATAAATTATAGTAAAATACATGTCTTTATTATTGACATTATTATATTCCAAATCAATTAGATGTGTTATGATTGTTTACTGTACTGTAGTATGGAATAGTCAGTGTTGTTGTTGTTTTTTTGTCATTACGAACACAATTGAAAATTGTTGGAAAAATTATCTAAATAAAAGGGTTCACATATTTAATAGCCAATATTTTAAAGGGGTCATATGATGCAATTTAATTTTCCTTTCTCTTTGGAGTGTTTTCTCTTGGTGCATAAAGAAGATCTGTATATTTGCAAAGACTAAAGTCTCAAATCTTAGAGATATTCTTTATAAAATTTAAGAATCAGCCACACCTACCTAAAACGGCTCTTCTAACACCCCCACACATATCTACATCACTATGTGGGAAAATTTGCATAACACCGCCCAAACGTTCACGCAAATAAAGAAGGCATAACTTTTTTATTCTGCCTGTATATTGTTTTGTGTTGCCTAGCCGCGACACCTTTCTCCCGCCATGTCGTGAAGACACTGTGTGTTTTGCGAAACTACTTTGTTTGGCCTTCCACTAGAGGACGATATCCGCTTCGGCATGCTTGGAGCTGATCCTTGCTGGTTGCTGAGGAAATACAACTTGGCGTTGTGGATCACCGGATCGGCTTTCACCATGAACGAAGCGGAGTCGCAGCCCTGGGTCGTCACGTGTGGTTGCCGCAAGCCTTCTGGACGCTCCTTCGTCGAATCCGCCTGCCGCCTATGCCGTTATCAAGCCCCCGCCTCTGCTCCTCTGGCCCGCTGGCCCGTTCCTCACTCAAGCCGGCCTCTGCTCACTCTAGGCTGCCTATATTTAAAGAGTTTTTATATTTTATATTTTTTATATTTAAAAGCGAGTTTTTTGGGCAGTGTAGAATAGCACTTGCAGTTTGTCATTTCTCTGATCACAAATACAGACATGGTTTTATGTTAACGCGCGCGATTGCAACGCAACGCCTAAAAGCACCCGTATAAAGTTCATTGTCAATGGCCATATTATGTCCCCAATGGATGCAACAAATGCTTTGTTTATAATGGGTTTTATTGTTTTTGAATCATCGCTTCGGCCTGACGGCATCATCACAGTATGGTAAGAGGCGTAACATTTCCATCACACGCTTGAAGAATTCGGCCAATCACAACACACTGTATAGCTGGCCAATCACAGCACACTTGCTCTTTGAGACCGTGCGCTCGATCTTTTGTAAAATATCGACGTCGGTTTCATGAAAGCGGATCATAGAGGATAACGTCTCGGTTACGTATGTAACCTTCTTTCCCTGAAGGAGGGAACGGAGATGTTATGTCAGTTGTGACTGACGAATTGGGATCTCGCCCTAGAGCCCAATCACCTTCGAGTGTTAAATAAACAAGCCAATGACAGTTGCCGTGCGTGTTTCGCCACGCGCACCCCGCCCCGCCCCGCAGCGCGGGTATAAAAGGAGAGCTTGTGCAAATGCACATCAGTTTTTCGCTGAGGAGCCTAGACTACGTGCCCCGGCCGTACAGTGGTGGTACAGCAACTGTGGCAACGGAAAGTAACGTCTCCGTTCCCTCCTTCAGAGAACGAGGGTTACACAAGTAACCTAGACATTCCCATTCAGTCAGTCACGTTTCAACTTTACGTCAGTGACTGACGAATTGGGATCCCTATGAAAACGCCACTTTTGCTGACCCCCTCCAGTGCCCTGCGGGAGCAGGCAAGTCCCCCCACACCAGCTGGGGCGGAAGATAGGACAGCGGCTAGGTAGAGGTGTCCGCCACTGCTGTTCTATGCAGTGGTACTTTGGATAACACTGGGAAAGCGTACTCAGTTGTGACGCTACGGAAGCCACATCCCGCATTTAGGAGGT
The DNA here is from genome assembly GCA_018155175.1 of Sinocyclocheilus anophthalmus. Lineage (NCBI taxonomy): Eukaryota > Metazoa > Chordata > Actinopteri > Cypriniformes > Cyprinidae > Sinocyclocheilus > Sinocyclocheilus anophthalmus. The sequence goes on from JADLZN010011460.1 coordinate 83,003, forward strand.
ATCATGTGGAATTACACATGTGGACTGGCCCAGGGCAGTACTACATTTGGAAGTCTCTGCGGTAGACTCAACCCCCTGGGTTGAGATCACTTACCCAGCAGAGATGGCAGTGAACAACTGCCAGGTAAAGACACAGGCTTACCGTGAGGGGAACCGTACCGTGGAAGAATACACATGTGAGATCACCCAAAGGGGGAATCACTACACACAGGCACCTAGCCCAGCACAAGGGCTGACCTTGGGCATGCACACGAGTTCTGAGCCTGCGTCTGGCCTCCACCCGCCACGCCTGACCGATCGCTGCGGCGTTAGGAACTCCACCATGGTTCGCCATGGGGAACTGAACTGAGAAGTAGAAAAGCGCACGTATCCGTTCCTTAGAGGGGAATGGCGCAGCAAGTGTGATCGACACCGAGCAGGTCCGGTGTTTCTGCCTACCTGAGGCGAGTACACGAGATGACACGGGCTCTACACGGAGATTATAAAATCTCACAAACGTGTTAGGCGTCGCCCAGCCAGCATCTCTACAGATGTCTGCAATCGAGGTGCCCCGCGCCAATGCCCAAAAAGATGCCACTCCTCTCGTAGAATGAGCTCTCACTCCGAGGGGGCATTGTACGTTGGTGGGCCTGGTACGTCCAGACTAGATCTCCACTAACCATACATGTCAAGTTCTTTGTTTTGAGACAGCCCTTTCCCTTCGCTGCTCCAAAGCAGAAATGATCTGTTTCTAGTCCTGAAGCTCCGTGTACGGTCCACGTAAATGCGCAGAGCATGAACGGGATAGAGCAGAGTGATGGCTGGGTCTGCCTCTTCCGTGGCAGCGCTTGCAGGTTCACCACCTGATCCCTAAAAGGCGTTGTGGGAACTTTGGGCACATATCCAGGGCGTGGTCTCAGGACAACGTGAGAGTTACCCGTCCCGAATTCTAGTCACGAATCGTCGACCGAGAATGCCTGAAGGTCCCCTACCCTCTTGACCGAGGCCAATGCGGTGAGGAGCGATGTCTTTAATGACAGAACCTTAAGCTCTACTGGCTGCAGAGGCTCGAAGGGCTCCTCCTTCATGGCCGTCAGGACCGAGGGGAGATCCCATGAGGGTAACAGGTGAGGGCGCGGAGGGTTCAGCCTCCTTGCCCCTCTGAGAAACATGATGATCAGGTCGTGCTTCCCTAGAGACTTACCGTCTACTGCATCGTGAATGTGCGTCAATGGCGGCAACATCACGTTCAGGTGGAGGAGACAACTTCCGCTCCAAGCCATACCTGCCGGAAGAAGCAAACTGCGATCGGTCCGCATCTACGGGGTTCTTCCAGCGTGAAGAGCACCACCGACCGAACAGGGTTCCACTTCAGCCTGTAGCTGGCTGGTATACGTGGCTTCTAGCTGAAGCGTGGTGTTTACTTACCGCTCGGAGTTATCCCACCTCTAACCATCCCTCGTTTCCCGCCAGTGACCATAATTGATATTCCACAAGTCTGGACGCGGGTGCCAGAGGGTGCCCCCTCTCTGAGAAAGGAGATGCCTCCTCAGAGGAATTCGCCAAGGAGAGGCTGTCGCGAGGAGCAATAGTTCTGGGAACCATTCCGACTGGGCCAGTATGGCTCCACCTAAGATTAACCTCTCCTCGTCCTCTCCTGACCTTGCCCAGTGTCTGCGCCGAGAACAGGCCACTGGGGGAAAACCATATTTGCGTATGGCCCCGAGGCCCGCCTGGCACGCCAGGGGCGTCCGCTGCCGAGGACCCCGGGCCATGGAGTAAAACCACTGGCAATGGGACTGTCCGGTGAGGCAAACGATGTCTACCTGACGTCCCAAAGCGTCTTCCAATAAGCTGTCCTGTACTTACTTCGGTGGAGTCGCCATCTCTGCCGAGTGCGGCCTGACTTGGAGCTCTGTCGGGCTTCACGATTGAGCTCGCCTGTATTGGAACGGCGGAAGCACCTCAATATGCCTTCGAAGTCCAGAGGAGGAGGTGGCGAGTGAGTTGCGACATGCGATAGGAGTGTAGACCACCTTGTCGTTTGATGTACGCAACGGTTGCAGTGTTGTCCTTACGGACCAGTACGTGCTTGTCGTGTTGCAGCGATTTGAAGCGGCGCAGAGCCGGCCATACTGCTTGCAACTCGAGGCAGTTGATATGCCACTGTAGTCGGGGGCCCGACCAGAGCCCCGCAGCTGCATTTCCGTTGCACATGGCACCCCAGCCCCTGGCGGATGCATCTGTTGACACAACAACATGCCTTGATACTTGCCCAAGGGATACTCCTGTTCGAAGAAAGGCAAGATCTGTCCATGGTCTGAGGGTCTGACGGCAGAACGGGGTAAAAGAAACCCGGTAAGTGCCGTGCCATGCCCATCTCAGGACCCGGTCGTGAAGCCAATGCTGAAGCGGTCTCATATGAAACAACCCGAGCGGCGTGACAGCGGCTGCGGATGCCATGTGCCCCAGGAGCCTCTGAAAATGTCTTAGTGGAACCGCCGTCTTGCACTGGAAGGACCCCAGGCAGTTCAGCCTCGACTGCGCACGCTCTACTGAGAGACATGCCGAGAGGTTGACAGAGTCTGGCTCCATGCCGAGAAAAGAGATCATCTGCACCAGGGAGAGTTTGCTCTTTTCCCAGTTGACCCCAAGCCCCAATCGGCTGAGGTGACTGAGCACCAAATCCCTGTGTTCGCACAACTGATTCTGAGACTGAGCTAGTATGAGCCAGTAGTCGTGGTAGTTGAGAACGCGAATGCCCGCTCCCCTCAATGGAACGAGGGCTGCCTCCCCGACCTTGGTGAAGACACGAGGCGACAAGGATAGCCCGAAGGGGAGGACCTTGTACCGATACGCTCGCCCTTCAAACGCAAAGCGGAGAAACGGTCTGTGTCGAGGGAGAATCGAGACATATAAGTATGCGTCCTTGAGGTCGACCGCTGCAAACCAATCGAAAGGACGGACGCATTGAATAGCTTTTCTGACAAGATCACCATCCTGACGAGCTTGTGCAGTGGCCCGTTTCAGTACGCTCATCGGTCCAAGATCTGTCGTAACCCACCGCCTTTCTTGGGTACGATGAATTATGGGCTGTAGAAGCCCGACCTCATTTCGGCTGGAGGGACCGGCTGTATCGCTTCCTTCGCTAGCAGGACCGTGATCTCTGTACGCAAGACAGGAGCATCCTTGTCCGTCACAGAGGTGAACCGAATGCCCCTGAAATTGGGAGGGCGCCGGGCAAACTGAATCACATAGCCGAGTCTGATGGTTCACATGAGCCAGCGAGACGGCCTGGGTCATGCTAACCAGGCCCCCAGCGACCGAACAAGTGGGACTAGGGAAACCACCGACATACCCGCATGGGGCAGCGAAGTGGAACACAGGGACCCAGCCCGGGAGGCTTCCGTGCGTCCCAGGGTGGTGTCTGAGTGCGCAGCGCGCGACTTACCTGGCTCCACTGCTGGGCAGTGGGCTCGTGAGGAGGCATAGCGTCCCTGAACTGGACCCTGCTGCCCATAGGCGAAAGGAGAGTGGGACGGCCGTGTGGAGACTGGGTCTTGTGCACTGCCGTCCTCACCCTCTTGGGTCCCGGAGGCAAAGGAAACTGCTCTTTGAATGAAGTTTTGGGTACCACTGGCTGGGTAGCCAGTGGCGGAACAAAAACAAAAGGGAACATAAGACTCTCCACCCGGCCCTCCTCCGGGGGAAGAAGTGGTGCGGTCACCATCTCCTGAAAAGCACGATCCAAGAACTCCGGGTTGCCCGTCCCAGGGACGCTGCCTGCCCTGGCGCCTCACGGGCTTGGCAGGGGCGGAGGCGGGCTGAGCCGTTTTCCATTTCAGCCGGCTCCACACTGCGGCCGTTGTGAAGGCTGCTGCTGTGGCCGTGCTGGTGCGGAGGTGGAGGCCGCAGGATGGCGCCTTCGGCGACGAGCAGACAGAGGGGCTGCGGCCGGCGGTGGGGTGGCTACAGCAGCATACCGCCGGGGCAGGATGTGTCGGAACGCCTCCGTCTGCCTCTGTGCGGTGGAGAACTGTTGGGCAAAACCCTCTACCGCTTCGCAGAATAGGCCGGCCTGGAAGATCGAGGAGTCCAGGAAGCGATGCTTGTCAGCCTCCCTCATATCCTCCAAGGTCAGCCATAGGTGGCGCTCCTGGACCACCAATGTGGATATCGTCTGACCCAGGGCCTGCGCCGTGACTTTCTTCGCCCTTAGCGTGAGGTCCGTCGCCGTGCGCAGTTCCTGTAGCACACCTGGGTCAGCACCACCCTCTTGCAACTGCTTCAACGCCTTGGCCTGGTGGACTTGCAGGGGGGCCATGGCGTGCAGGGCGGAAGCGACCTGTCCAGCAGCACTGTAAGCCTTAACCGTCAGAGCGGACGAGAACTTACAGACCCTGGACGGAAGGCGTGGACTACCCCTCCTCTCTCCAGGAGTCGCTCTGCTTTGCGGGCATGAGCTTCTGGCAACTCGCGCTCCCAGCGTGAACGGATTTATTGTCCACATACCCTTGGGCCGTCCCACCGTCGAGGATTGTGAGGACGGAGGAGGCACCAAGTCTTTTTCGGGCAGAAAAAGGTGCCTTCCACGAATTTGTAACCTCCTCATGCACTTCCGGGAATAATGGAACCGGAGGCGGCTGCCGACGCCAATCATCCAGCCTCGAGCGTTCGGGAGGAGGAGGAGGCCTCCAGTGCAGCCCGATGCTCTCAGCGTCCCGGGAAAGCATAGCGGTCAGCTCTTGATCTGACTCGGGCAACGCCACTCTATCTGATGGTGGCAGCGCAGCCGAATCCTCATCCCCAGAGCCTAGCTCGCCCTCCGATGCAACGACCGACATCCTGTCCTCTGCCTGTACCCCGCACAAGATGCTAGACCCCGCCCTTTCCGAGGACCCAGCACACTCGTCCGGAAACACCATGTGGTGCGACATGCTTGAGGAATGAGAGGACCGCGGAGACGTACTCGACGGGGAAGCCCTCACCGTAACCCTCAGGTCTCCCTGACCCTGTGAACCGAATAGCCCTCCGATAACCAGACGTAGCTATAGAGCGTGGGCATGGCAAGGGTGATACCCCCCCGTTTAATGAGGAGGTATCTTGACCGCAATGTCGCGATGGTCATGTTCCCGCAGTGCGAACATACCAAACCATAGCGCTGCTTCAGCGTGCTGTACCCAAGCACGAGAGGCTGATCATGACCGTCTATCGAGACATGAAACGACCACATCCAGAAACGCACGGGTGGGAAGCCATCTTTAAAAAGACGCCCGTCTCTCGTGAAGCTCTTTTAGAATTTGCTCTTTTAGAAGGAAACAACACTCTTTTAGTGAAAGTGCTGAAGCGCTCAGGGGAGGTCGCGGCGAGACCGCAGAATGGAAGCTGCAGCCCGCCGAGGTTTCAGCAGCCTGATGGCAACCCCCGCTGACACGCCGTAACAACCAACGCCAGCTGTTTCCAAACACTCACGGAAATTCGTCTTGTAGAAGGCTCGGCTCTGAAGCAAAAAGCTGATGTGCGTTTGAACGCGCTCTCCTTTTATACCCGCAGGCTGCTGGCGGGGTGCGCGTGGCACACACGCACCCAACTGTCATTGGCTTTTTTTAGTTAACCCTCGAGGTGTGGTGCTCTCGGTCGGATGACCCATTCGCTCAGTCCTGACGTAACGTTGAACGTGACTGACTGAATGGGAACAATAATGTACAGTATGTGGAAAATAATGTGTTTTTGAACTGTAACCGCATAAAACCCCTTTCGTACACCAAATCACACATAAGTTCTTTTTAGCAACACCATATGACCCCTTTAATGCAGGTAATTTTTTTATTTGGGCCCCCAAAACCTTTTCCTTCTATAAAAAAGGCAGCTCAGTCCTGACATCTGGTTTAGACCTTTCGTTCTCAACTGCACTACTTCTCTGAGAAGCTGTGACAAATTGGCTATTTTCAGATAATGAACTACTAAATTGATCAGCGACCATGTTCTGCAATTTCATCTAGTGATGTGTGATTCAAGAGTAGCTTTGTAAGGATTAATTTGAACCAGTTTGAAAGTCGAACAAAATTTCACTCGAGTTATTGATTTAACTCAATCTTTTGAACGAGCTGAATTGATTATTTGAGGGAATTACTTGCTGAATCAAAAGACATCATGCTGGGCGATGTTTCACCTGAAAGCTGGTCCCATAACCTATATGGAAGATTTGTTGTGGAAATGGGACAAAAAGATTATTAACAAATATTATTCAACAATAACCAATAAGCAAAAGATGTATGATATCCTATTGTGGGGATTTTTGGACCAGTAGAATCAATCATCCAACCTTCCAACACCTTCAAAATAAAAACATCTGGACTGCATTGATTGCAGTTATTATATTATTGGAATTGATTCAGTAATTGATTATTGATTTTCAAGTTTACATTCCAGATTCATTTTTTTTATTCCATAGAGTTCCACAATTTAGAGCCTTCATAATATATTGCGTGTGTTACTTAAACTGCACGTAAAGTGAAATAAAAGTAAGTATGACAGTGTTTGATGTTGGCAACAGCTCTAACCATGTTGTTCTGCGTTGGTATCCAAAGCTTGGCATCTCTTGAAGACTGTGCTTTAGCCATGTAATAGTCATCCAGCTGGCCATCTAACAGCTCGAAATCCTCTGTCTGTCCAATCCCCATTTTAAAGCGCACTAGTGCTGTAGTCAACACCTTTAACACCTGCTAAGCATGCAGATCTGTTACCATGTAGCTTTAGAGAGTGACGAGTTTATTAACTGTTTGTTTTATCTGCTGTGCTGCACTCATCTCCCTACGGAGAGGTGGAGGGAAAGTCTGTTTTTCTAGTCAAGATATTAATTTGTCTGGGACTCAGATCTCTGTTGTTTCGGTTTCTCATTTATTTCAGCAGTTTTTATGATTAGACATGTCAGTTTAGTTAGGCTTTTGTCATTTTCCTGTGCTGACCATGAAAAATTAATTATATATTTTTTCTTCTAAAATAAAAATAAGACATAAAAAATAAAATCAAAATGAGAAAAACACAACAAAATAACTAAAAAAAGAAAAGAACAAAAACAAATTGAAAATATTAATAAAAACTATAATAGCGTTTCGCAAAACCTTTTGCAGTTTTGTCGCAATGCGCCGTAGTGCGCCACAGACATGTGCAGAGTAAATTATTCAAGCATTAATGGCAAGGAAAGACCCTTATACTTGAGAGTGACCATGTATGAGGTATTTCTTGGAGGTTATAGTACATTAAAGAAGGCAATTGACTTTTTACATACGCCATGTGACCTGTAAATGCGAAAAAAATGTTTCCATTGCAGTTTTGAGAAATATTCCTTTTTCAAATTGCCTGAAAATCCACCTCATGTGAGTGTGAAAACTTTTTTGCGATATATGTGAGATTTTTGCAAAATTGCTTCCATTAGGTCTATTTTCAATTCACAATTTCAGTTTACAAAATTTGAAGGGTAATGGAAATGCAGCTAAGTTTTTTTTTTAGTCAAGATGTTATTTGTCTGAGACATCTCATCTGTTTTGGTTCCTCATTTACTTCAGCAGTTTTTATGATAAAATGTCATTTAGACAGGTTTTGTGGTTCTGTTACTATATATCTAATAGATAAGATATATATATATATAATAATATATCTATATATAGATACTAAATTACAGGTGCATCTTAATAAATTAGAATGTCGTGAAAAAGTTTGTTTCTTTCAGTAATTCAACTCAAATTGTGGAACTCTTGTATTAAATAAATTCAATGCACACAAACTGAAGTAATTTAAGTCTTTGGTTCATTTAATTGTGACGGTTTTGGCTCACATTTAACAAAAACCCACAAATTCACTCTCTCAACAAATTAGAATACTTCATAAGACCACTAAAAAAAAACATTTTTAGTGAATTGTTGCCTTCTGGAAAAGTATGTTTATTACTGTACATGTACTCAATACGTGGTAGGGGCTCCTTTTGCTTTAATTAGGCCTCAATTCGCGTGGCATGGAGGTGATCAGTTTGTGGCCACTGCTGGTGGTATGGAGCCAGGTCTTTGACAGTGTCTTTCAGCTCATCTGCATTTTTTGGTCTCTCGTTTCTCATTTTTCTCTTGACAGTACCCCATAGATTCTCTATGGGTTCAGGTCTGGTGAGTTTGCTGGCCAGTCAAGCACACTAACACCATGGTCATTTAACCAGCTTTTTGTGCTTTTGGCAGTGTGGGCAGGTGCAAATCCTGCTGGAAAATGAAATCAGAAAAAGCTGGTCAGCAGAAGGAAGCATGAATGCTCCAAATTTCTTGGTAAACGTGTGCAGTGACTTTGGTTTTCAAAAAACTCAATGGACCAACACCATCAGATGACATTGCACCCCAAATCATCACAGACTGTGGGAACTTCACACTGGACTTCAAGCAACTTGGGCTATGAGCTTCTCCACCATTCCTCCAGACGCTCGGAACAAAATCAATGTTTCCAATACAAAACTTGCTCCCATCTGAAAAGAGGACTTTGGACCACTGGCAACAGTCCAGTTCTTCTCCTTAGCCCAGGTAAGACGCCGCTGACATTATCTGTGGTTCAGGAGTGGCTTAACAAGAGGAATACGATGACTGTAGCCAAATTCCTTGACACTTCGGTGTGTGGTGGCTCTTGATGCCTTGACCTCAGCCTCAGTCCTTTCCTTGTGAAGTTCACTCAAATTCTTTGAATCGATTTTGCTTGACAATCCTAATAAAGCTGCGGTTCTCTCGGTTGGTTGAGCATCTTTTTCTCCACACTTTTTCCTTCCACTCAACTATCTGTTAACATGCTTGTATACAGCACTCTGTGAACAGCCAGCTTCTTCGGCATGAATGTGTGTGGCTTACTCTCCTTGTGAAGGGTGTCAATGATTGTTTTTTGGACAACTGTCAGATCAGTCTTCCCCATGATTGTGAACCAAACTGAGAGACCATTTTGGAGGCTCAGGAAATCATTGCAGGTGTTTTGAGTTGATTAGCATGTCACCATAATCTAATTTGTTGAAATAGTAAATTGGTGGGTTTTTGTTAAACGTGATCCAAAATCATCACAATTAAAATAACCAAAAACTTAAACTACTTCAGTCTTTGTGCACTGAATTTATTTAATACACGAATTTCACAATTTGAGTTGAATTACTGAATACTGAACATCCACGACACTTCTAATTAGTTAATGCACCTGTAGAATCCATACAACTAATCTACATACATATATATATATCATATATAATATATTATTCTGTATTTATGTGTGTGTATGCCTAGATATATATATATATATATATATATAATATAGACAGTGGAAAGGTACGGAAAGTATTCCAGGTAACCCCCTTAAATTTTTTTTCACTTTGTTATTTTGCAGCCATTTGCTAAAATTATTTAAGTAAATTTTTTTTCCTCATTTATGTACACACAGCACACCATATTGACAGAAATACACAGAATTGTTGACATTTTTGCAATTTTGCATTTTTGAAATATCACATGGTCCTAAGTATTTCAGACCCTTTGCTGTGACACTCATAACTCAGGTGCTGTCCATTTCTTCTGATCATCCTTGAGTTGGTTCTACACCTTCATTTGAGTCCATTTTGATTATACTGATTGGACTTGATTAAGAAAGCCACACACCTGTCTATATAAGAACTTACAGCTCACAGTGCATTTTGGTTTTTCAGAGCAAATTAGAATCATGAGGTCAAAGGAACTGCCTGAAGAGCTCAGATACAGATTTGTGGCAAGGCACAGATCTGGCCAAGTTTACAAAAATAATTCTGCTGCACTTAAGGTTCCTAAAGAGCACAGTGGCCTCCATAATCCTAAAATCGGGGAAGACTTTGGTCTGACCATAACCCTTCCCTAGAGCTGGTCCGTCGACCGCCAAACTGTAGCTATTCGGTGAGAAGAGCCTTGGTGGAATGAGTAAGAAGAAACCCAAAGTCACTGTGGCTGAGCTCCAGAATGCATCTGGGGAGTGGGAGAGTTGTAGAAAGGCAACCATCACTAGGCGACTACAGCGACGAGGCGTATGCTACCGTCCATCCACGACACCAGTGCTGATGGTCTTACATGGTGGCAGAGGTACACACCACTATTATCGGAAGCCCCTCCTCAGGCAAGACACATTAGAAGGTGTAACCCTAGCAACTGAAAGATGTCATCTAAAAAACATCCTTGAAGGACTCCAAGCTGTCTGTTGTGCAGAATCGATACTCATAGCGTCATGATGAGACCAGATAGAACTTTTTGGCCTTAATTCTAAGCGGGATGTAGGATGGTGGACAGAAAAACACCTACGACTGCTTCTCACCTGTGACCCAATACAGTCTCCACTAAACAGTCGAAGCTGAGTGTTAGAGCAGCATCATTCTGTTGCGGAAGCTACTTTTCACTGGCGGGGGACAGACGCTAGGTTGCAAAATCGGGACCAGAAGAATGAATGGCGGGCCACGATATTACATTGAACAGGGATAAATCCTGGAAAGAACACACTTCACTTCCGCGATGCTCACAGGGACCTCAGACTGGACACGGGACAAGTTTACCTTCCAACAAACAATGTCAAGCAACAGCGTGGTCTCGGGGGGACTACCGAGAGGAGGGGCGTCACAACACGCTGACGGGTTCTTGCAATGGCCCAGCAAGAGCCTCAAACGTCTAAACCCCATTGAGCATAATGCTCTGGAGGAGCCTAAAACATTGCTGTCACCGACGTTTATCCCTCCAACCTGACACAGAACAATTGGAGAGATCTGACAAGGAAGGAATGGCCCCAAAAAAAGACGGATCCCAAATCCCAGAGGTGTGACAAAAACTTCTAATTTGCATACTCTTTCCCACAAAAAGACTCATGGCTGTATACTTAACATACACAAAGGGGGTATTCTAGCTCAATACTGAGCAAGAGGGATCGAATACTGGCCCAACTAGATGATTTTGTTATCGTTATTATACCATACGCACCAATATTCCATTGTGTTTATAAATCTGCAAAAATGTGCATGACAGTTCATGCTGTAAAAAATAAAAAAAAATTTCTGTCATTATGGGGTGATGTGTGTACATTAATGATGAAAAAAATGAACTTAAATGATTTTATCAAATGCTGCAATATAACAAAGAGTGAAAAATTTAAGGGGGTCTGAATACTGGCCGTACCCACTGTATATACTGTTATATATTATATATATATATATATATATATATTGATAGATAATTATTATCACACCGTATAATATCTATTATATAGTTCCATACATATGGAGTTTTTTATCTTCTTACTGTTCTCTCTCTTTGAGCGAACAAAAATCCTTTGATGCAAATGAGTCCAATCATTTTCTCTATTTTGCTATTTTTATTGCTTTTTTATGTATTACTATTTTATGCAGAAAATTGCTTTGTTAGGAAAGCATTTGCTAAGAACATGAATGTGATATACAAAAGCTTTTGCCTTCTAGGTCAGTGCGCAATTCAAATTAATCATGTCTTTGCGATTCAAATTGAAAATCCATTAGCAGTCTATCCAGAGGGGCGTCAAAGACTCGCTGTTGTATAAATTAAATAATATCAAATGACTGCCGTTGGATTTGAGAGATATTACATTTAATTTAAAGTTTAAGCAAAACATTAACCTCAAACTGGGCGTTTGTGCCCTTTGACTACCACTCGGAACTGTTTTCTTTGTGTTCTTCTATTGGTTTCGTCCAGCTCTGAGCTCAGATTGATTGGGTTGGACTGTTGTACCTCCATGCCCTGCTTCCCCATGGGCACCTGACTCCTCTTCATTTAGGTCACTAGGCTTTTCTGTTACTGCTAAGTAATGAGTGGATAATCAACCAGGGTTCGGCGCTGCACTAATTACCAACCTGCTGTATGACTTGGGACTCCTAGCACAGCTTGACGGGCAGAACCCATAAAGGATCCACACGGACACATTGAAGGGTGCGAGATTAGCTGGTCAGACAGACATGCTTACCACAGCAGAGATATCAGTCAGCGTCTCCACAGTAACACACAACACCATTATTCCTGCCGGTCAGGAGCCGAGTGCGGATTTAATTAAGGAAGCACAATATGCCACGCCACTGCAGTGGCAAAGGTACAAGTAATTACTCTAATTAGCCCAGAGATTTCCTTAAAAGCTCTTGCGTTGTAAAACACACTCCCATGCCAGTTGACTGAGGTCTTGTAAGCAGCAGGAGCTCGTCAGTTATTCTGAGCATTAATTGACTTCACAGGTTCTCCACTGATATATTTAGCAGGCATATACTTATGCAATATGACTGCATCATTGTGGTTTTAGAGAGTCCAGCACATGCAAGTACAGCGTGTGTGTGTGTGTGTGTGTGAGCAGGGGTTGGTCTACGTTTAAGTAAGTAATTGTGGGGTTGCCATAGTAACAGATTTGTGCTGTAATATGTCTAAAGAGGTTGCCTTAAATGGTCTGTAGGTGGGCTGAGTTCATTAAATCAATTGTTTGTTCTCATTATTGTATCTGTTCTCATTTCTTGCATCTTACCGGAGTCTAATGTGCAGTGATAATTTTTTGTCACACTTTTTTGACAAAGATCCAATCAATTTAGTATTTCATTTCATAATTTGTTTACATTTTTAATCACAAAAATCACATCTAATTTATATGACATTTAATATAATAATAAAGCCTATTTCATGATCTTTTTTTTTTTACCTCTGCAAGGTTTATGCAAACTTTTGACAACATCTGTATATACACTAATGTGCAGTGATCATTTTCAAACTTTTTTCCAGCCAGTTCTATCAAACCTTTACAATTAATCCAGAACGCAGCAAGATTAAATTTTAACGAGCCGAAAAGAATGCACGTCACACCTCTGTTTATCGATTTGCACTGGCTACCATCAGCTGCTTGCATAAAATTCAAGGCATTAATGTTTTCCTACAAAACCACCAGTGGCTCTGCACCCCTTTACCTAAATTCATTACTTCCGACCTATGTTCCCATCTAGAAGCTTGCATTCTGCAAGTGAACGTCGCTTTATTGTGCCATCCCAAAGAGGCATAAAATCACTTTCACTGACTTTTTCATTAACTGTTCCCTCCTGGTGGAATGACCTGCCCAACTCAATCCGAGCAGCTGAGTCCTTGGCCATCTTCAAGAATCGACTAAAAACACATCTGTTCCATCTTTATGTGACCCTCTAACTCTAGCACTCTCTATTCTAATTCTAATTCTATTCTTTAAAAAGAAAATAATAAAAAAAACTTGCCCCTTTTAGACTTGCACTCTATTTATTTACTAACTGCTTGTTTTCTTTAAAAAAGAAAAACTAACACTTGCGTCTTGTTTTCTTTATTTATTATACACTTACAAAAGCAAGGCCATCTAACACTAGCTCTCTATTCTTGTTCTATTCTTCTGTTATTCGTTTATTTCTTATATAAATGATATTAGATATTTAAGTTATTTATAATCATATTAATATATTTTTTCTTATATAAACTTCTACATGACTAACACCCCCCACACCCCCCCAATGCATCTAACAACTTATACTTGTCATATGCCCTTGCATATCATGGCTCTTTTTTTTTGGTTTTGATCGTTTCTATTGTCCTCATTTGTTAGTTGCTTTGGATAAATGTGTCTGCTAAATGTCTAAATGTAAATATAGTTCATATATTCATTATACACACACACACATATAATACTTATATAAATATACGATATATATACGATATATACAATATATATATTTTAATCTGATTTTCATCAATGGTGAAACCAAAAATCCTTTGTTAACATTTTCCTCAGTAATTTCGTTGTTGAGATTAACACTGACATGTAGGATTGACAAGACAGCAGTGTAATTTCTTTGCTTCAATTTCAGATTGATATCTGCTCAAGCTCTACGAAAGTGCTCCGAGATTCCACCCTAAGCGCAGTGGAAAGCCCAGACAAAGATTGGAGGATTTGCAGATTTGTAATACTGTTCTGGCATTATGAACGCTCATAAATATTTCATCTTGTGGAATTTCCTCAATCCCGCATTTTGATGGTTTTATCTGTTTATTGACGAAGAAAAGCTTCAAATGCCAGTGTTACATCTGCATGTGCAAGGGAGGTTTATTTGCTTTAGAGTACAGTCGCAATCCTTCCAACCAACTAATGCCCTGATTATATGCCAGAGGACAGTGCTTTGACCTTTAACATTGTTTATGATTAATAATATTAAGTGAGTGTTTGATGTCTATATTTATCAAGCTCGTTCTTTATATTAAGTTGGAGTGTAGCTGCTTATTTTATAGGTCAGAAGACCGAATAACTCACATGTACATTAGTCATCAGATACAATTCCGTATCTTTGTGAAACATGAAAATAGACAGCCTCGGGGAGCTGCCACTGCAGCAGAAAGTACGTGAGCCACAGCGCTGCATTGTGAATGGCTGACGTAATTAACAACCGCACAGCAACCAATCCATCGAGACGACCGCAACAGCAAGGTGGAAACTTATCGGCTTATTCCGCAATGATGACATCATGCATAACCAGTTCCCCAAAGTCAGGTTCACCATGGGGGATGCGGCCCCCCTGAGCGCCTCTTGTGAAGTTTAGCCATTCTGTTTTCCAATAGTGTAGAGAGATGCCCTGGGGCATTTTGGACCGTACCGCTCCGTGAGGAGTTGCTGTGTTCACTTATTATGTATGTGTGAAGCCATGCAGATGGAGGGTGGGAGATCTACGCCAATGCTGGAGCTTCCACTAATTCCCATACTGCTGATGCGGATGCAAGGTGTCTGCCTGCCTTCTGACATCCAATCGGTCGCGCGAACGTCTCGATGGCTCGTGTGTGCTGGGCCTGCGTTGGCGGCCCCTACACGCTTCTTCGCGCGCCTTTTATCTGCGCACCTCTTCTGTCTTGATTTCTCTTTGTCTTTGGCCCTTTGTTGTCTGTCGCACTCTTTTCGACCCGCCTCTCTCCTTCCCCCACGTGCTCGTGTCAGCGCCCCCGCTGCTCGCTCTGTCGGCCTCTGATTTGAGCGACTCTCTTCCTCCTCCTTCCGGGGGTCCGCTCCTCGCCACGGGGTGCAGGTGGGAGACGTGCGTCCACTGGTGGATCTTAAATGCTGAAAGAGGCGGCACCCGAGAGGGAGACAGACTGGGATAGTAGTGTGCCAGGTATCTCTGGGAAGTGCGAGTAACGAAGAAGTGATGCACGAGAACGGGTAGCTCTCTCGAAGGAAGTGACTTGGGCACTTGAGGGAAGTGGCTGAAAATGTGAAGAGAGAAGGGGGGTGTGAAGGACAGAGGAGAGAATGGTGGAGTGGAGAAAAGTCTATGGGGGACTGAGTGTGGGGGGGGATCATGCCAAAAGAAGAATGACCAAGCGACATAGTGTTAAAAGTTGTTTTTTGAAAAAAAAAAAAAAGAGGTAGTGTAGGTATTCACAAGGTGGGACAGGAGAATGGGATGCTAAATGGGTGTCGAAAATTCTAAGGAAGAAAGTTATAGTAATATTAGTACATGTTGCATATTGTTCTTTTGATATAACAGGTATAACAATTATAATATTCCAGCTTGTCAAAACAGGGGCGTTACAACTGTTTATGGATCAAGAAAGGTAACCCATACTGACCATAATATAGGAATTAAATAAATATTATTAATTTATTTATGTTTATAAAATTAAATTAAATAAAACATTTTGAAAAAAAAATGGTCTAAAATGTATTATTTTGAGATTTGTTGTTGTTGTTTATTTTAGTAAAAAAATACATAAATCTACTCATTAGAATAACATTTACATTTAAGTTAAATAGAAAAATACAAAGTAAACAAAAATGTGGTAATTTGAATATTTATATAATGTAAGAGAAAAAATATTTAATATTTTGTGTGTAACCTGTCTATCTGTCTGTCTGTCTATCTATCGATGCCTCACATAGATTAATTACAATGATTAATTATTAACCTTAAAAAATTAATCACTTGAGGCTGTCAATAGACAAATTAAATTTTTAATCTAATGATCCAACCCTTTTTCTGTGATATTCGATTAACTCTCACACTTCATGAAAAAGCATCGACCATTTATCTGTTTCAAATTGTTTATTTTGGCAGCATTTCTGCTATAATCCATCAAAGTAAACCAAAGTTTGAATGTGATTCTCTAAAAATCTGCAAGCTTGGGGGCAAAAATAGTAGATGTCTTTTCCAAAAAGAACTGCCAAGGAACTCCCAAAATAACCAAGAACCAAATGATATGAGCCCATAAAGGCACATAGAAGAAAAAAATCAAAAAATCAGAATTTTATAGTATGTTTACAGTGCAACAGCAAAGAGCTTTTTACATTTTAGAGAAGTCAAGTTGCATAACCGAACAGGACCACATGGTGATGCCAAAAAAAAACTAAACCAATGGTACATACGGATCCATTCAGTATAACTAAACACAGCAACATAAACATGACAAATCAAAACATTATCGTGAATGTGTGTGGAAACAACGTGAATGTACGGAATTGTCTGTGCCTGTGCATAAATACAATATGCGATCAGGAGCACTCATACACGCATTATTATAACGGACTCACGCGTGCTTACAGTACGCCTCCTGTAAGCCACCGCAATCATCTTTACCTTGATTTCAGTCTTCATCCATCAAAACTTTACTAACAAGACTGGTTATCCAGTCGAGAAACCGCCTCACTGGCCATACGATCGGTGTGGTATGTGTGTGACAATCCATTCATCTCTGTACTCTTCAACCACAGTGCACGTTTGAGGCTCACGGTTCTTTCAGAGACAATCACAGAATATGACAGAGCTCGTGTTTAAATGCAAAACACATTGGAAATAATAATTACTGAAAACGTCCTGTTCTCCCTCTGCAATCTCGCGATGTATCATCCTGTTTCCTTTATTAGCGCTGTTTGGATGGATGTGTTGAAGCTGGCTTACTGGATCATTGTACTGAAACTCTTCCCTGGGATTTTAGCAGCTTATAAATGATCCTGCTCGCAAGGCAGAGCAGCAAAATTGGGGTCAAGAGGTTTTAGGCTAGAAGGGTGTTTTAATTGCATAAATTATTTTACACACAGCGGTAAAATTGTAAAATTAATCACATGCATTATTCTAACGTTGACACCCTAATTATTTATTATATATATATAATGATATTTACTATTATACACAACATATACATTTAGGGAAGTACGTCCATTTTTCTCTTCAGCAAATAATAAGTTATTATTTATTTTGTTTTCTCCTCCATGCTCAGTATCTCTTCAGAACACTCTCCAAAGCTGCAGATCCGGAGTCACAGCTACTTGCGGGCGGTGAGTGAAGTTTCCATCAATAGGAGCCTGGATACCCTGGACCCCAAAGCTCTGCTAGCCTCTCCCCAATACCGCTCGCGCAACGAGAGCTACATGAGGGCTATGAGCACCATCAGCCAGGTTTGTGCTCACCCCCAAACACACCGTCATAGCGGGGTGCAGGGGGAGGAAGGTCAAACTCGGTCCAGATTAGTCCAACAAGTCCAGTTAAAAACCATGAAACCGACCTGCGATTTATCCACCATTCATGAGATGAATTTTGGTCATCACCATAAACATTGTTCAATCACAGATGTTTATGTCTAACCAACTAACATGCTCCATGTTTCGTAGAACTGGGATGTATTCATCAGACAGTTACTCATCTGTCTTAGGCACACTTAGTCCCCAAGCACTGATTTGTCATGCTAATTACAAAATGGCAAGCATTACATCATTGTCATTTGGCGCCAACGTTGACTCTGAGATGGCATGTGCTCTTTGATGGAAGACCAAAAAACGAAATGAACAAGTAATATTAGCATTAGAAATGATTTAGACCTTCCTGTAAAGACTTTGTAGATGGTGCATGACTCTAAACTTCACAGTTAGTAAATAAGAGCATACCCATCTAGGTCTCATGAGTAATTGAGACAGAGTTTCAAGCTGTAGACCTTGTCCAAAACACCCACCCTTTCTACAATCCTCTATCCACACTTCTACCTTATCACATCTTCATTTACCCCCCGCTCTCGTCCACCCTCGGTATCTGTTACGATCAACACTAATGAACATGTTGATCCTGGCACTGTCTCGCTGTCTTCCACCTTGTCAATAAACCCCACTTGAGGAGTTCCTCCCTGCTGGTGTGGCTTGCACCTTCATTTACCCTGTGAAACTGTCCTTCAAGCCTCGCTATGTTTCTTTTTTTGACTCTTCCTCCTCTTGCCACTGCCTTGTGTTTTTCTCACCTGACATCTCTGCAGTCTCTTGCTCTGTTTTTCTCTTTCTTTCTGCACCCCTATATACAGTACAGTGCCCCATGGTAAGTGGGTCTTGAAGCTCATTGGACGGCTCTTTTCCCTGACCTCTGCCCTGTCTGTTTCTCTTGACTGTTCTTTTCTAATTTTCATTTCTTGTCTTTTCTTTCTCTCCGTATCTCTCCTCTCTTCTCCTCTGCCTGCAGGTGAGTGAGGTTGAGGTTAACGGGCAGATAGAGGCAGTGTGTGAGAGTGTGTTCAGTGAAATGGAGTCACAGGCAGTGGACGCCCTGGACCTGCCCATGCCCGGGTGCTTCCGCATGAGGAGTCACAGTTATGTGCGTGCCATCGACCAGGGCTGCTCACAGGACGACGACGGGCCTTTGCTCCCGGCCTCCCCCCCGAGGACCACCACTACTGTCAGAACCATCCAGAGCAGCACAGGTCAGCCTGCAAATACATTATCGTTTTTTTCTGTCTATCCATCTATTGTCGTATCATTCATTCTGTTGTTCTATCTATCATCTAGCAATGCACTCTAGCAGTTAGTTGTGGGCGATATACCAAAAATGTATTGTTTGCGTGCATTTTTAAGCATTCCGGTTTAAAAACAAGTGATTTTAAGCCGTTGAAATGCAATCAGTAGCGAAAGAAAACCCATTTAGCTATATGTGCGCGCTGTCTCTGAACGCTGTCAGAGAGGCACACACATGAACATGGTGCTCATAGAGCATGGGAGTATTTTAGCCACTTTATAGCCCTTGAATGGTTAAATACACATACTTATTTGTGTCAAAATGCCTGTCTTTGAAGTGATTTAGGGCTTAAGTGAAAGCAAACAGCTAAGAAATAAAACACGTGTAACAGAATATTGGATCCGGGTAGCTCTTAAAGTGGCAGCGTCTAAATGTCCACTCTCCTTGATTAAATCACTTTTGTAACTTTAATAGAACGACCATATTTTTTCACCACAGTGAGAATCCTGCAGTTTTTGGTCTCATTTGATTATACCATGTAGCATTTCTTATTTATATTTTTTCTACTGTAATTTTTTGTCCTATTGCTTGTAATTAGTTTCTTGTTCTTATTTAATCGCTTACTGTTTACTTGTCTTCAGTTGGATTGAGTCTTTTTTTTTAATTTACGCTAGTATTCGTTTTTTTGTGATATTGACGCTGGACCAAGATTCTGACTTCCATGGTATCAGAAATTTTAATATCATAAAGACCCTTATTCTAAAGCAAAAACATTATCAGATAATATATATCGTTACTGTGAAATAAAATTAATCATATTGTGAAACAAGATTTTGGTCATATCGCCCACACCTACTAGCAGTATATAAAACTCTCTGTCATGTATCAAGGAGGTTGCCAGAGGAAGAATCTATATTAATTTGTTGTCTTTTCTGTGGGTCACAACATGTTTATCCTCAGAAGCCCTGACAGGATGTGTCTGATTTGCTTTTTATTAGCACTGCGAGGCAATAACAGCTGTAATGGGAAACTGAATGATTGAGTGAATTTGATTGATTAAATCTGATGTATAGAGGAAGAGTAAATCATTGCATGTGCTCTGAAAGTAGCCTGTCATGTTATTGAGGAACATATGGAATGGAAAATTGAGTATCTTTAAAAATATATATACACTTGTACATGTAATTGCTCAGCATCCAAGCTGAGATTGTGATATTTCAAGTGACCAACAGTGATCCAGATGTCAGGCAGAATGTGTAAACTCAGTGTGACCTGTGTCTGCTTTTGCTCTGGGGTTTTCTTTCATCTGAAACCCCAGTGATCACTAATCCACCCCTAGCATCAGAACCCAGTTTGATTTCATCACAGTTGACATCTTCATAAAATTGTGCCCACAGTGTCTCGAAAATGCAAAGCTTTTGTTTACTATTGAACTAAACCTATTGGTGAAGCCTGTCTGTTCTTAAAAATATTTGCCCTAGTTTAAATGTGATTGTAAAGACCTTTTGTTTGTGCTGTTGGTCGCTAGTATGCGTTTCTGTTGTTGGCCGTTATTGGTGTTGTTGGCCATTATTACTGAAAGCAAATATATTGCCGGTGAAAATAAGATGTCAGTATGTTTTGACAAGGAATCAGTTTTATTTCTGCAGGGAAGAGCATTTGAATACAGCAGTGGTGCATATTACATCATATCATGAACAAGATGAACGATTATCAATGCATGAATCTAACTCACTCAGAATTCAGACAATTTCTGGCACAGTTTTCTGCAATTCATTTTTTAATTATATCACTGTACAATATGTAGGTAGAAATAATCATATGCAGGGGTGTAATTTCCACTGGGGACAGGGGGGATAGGGGGGATATGTCCCCCCCCCACTTTTCAAAATTCCGTTTGTGCCCCCCCCACTTTCAAATTTGTCTGTTATGATTTTTTTTAACCGCACGCCGTCATCGCAACAGAGGAGCAGGGCCGAGCAGGAACGTCGTCGCATGCACAGTCTAAAAATAGCTCACTGAATGTTCTAATGAACTTGTATCGCGATTGTGGCACAGTCAGCAATGAAACACCAGAAGCCGCAACAGATGACTTTAATGTCATCATGGATGAAAAGAACGAAAGGAGATGTGAGTTGATTCAGTAAATTAGCTCAAGTCAGGATAATCATATTTTCTGCCTACACCTGTTGATGTTAGCCTAACTTTGACTGAGCTAATGTTAACATACACTGTTGCTACCTAAATATTTAATGTAGAACGACTCCAAACGGTGGGGTATGGCGACAGAGGGGGTACGCGAGCAAAATGTTGAGTTTTGCGGTGTTATGTGGACGAATCGTTCGTGAAAGTCATTGATTCAATGATTCATTCATAAATACAGCCACTTGCTTCGTTACTGAATGAAATACTGACTCGATGACTCACGCATTAAGACAGTGACTTACTGGCCCTTTTAGTATTTAAAAGAATCACTTTTTTATCATCATTGCATATTACTCTATTGAACATTTTTTTTTAAAAACATTATTAATATTGTATTTATAAAGATAAAAACTTTCCATTTAGGGGGCAAATATTGTCCTTTATGAAAAGTGTGCTCTGTGGAAGAGAGGGGTAACGCAGAAGCCGGTAAATGCCTCAAGAGGGGACGTCCACTCTAAAAATTTGGATACACTGATTAGAACATTTCTGTGTACATGAAAATCACCCGATCCGCATTTTCCTACTATTCATTTTGGCAGAATTTATCATTATAATCAACTTAAACGAAACGAAAACATTCCCCTTTTTGTGTCCCCCCCACTTCTAAAACCAAAGCTACACCCTTGATCATATGTGACATGCTTTATCATTTTGAGTCGGATGTCATAGAGCTGTTTATAGAAAGACAATGAAGTAAGAAATGTTTTGTGAATGTCTTATGTTTGATGAAACAGTCTCGTCTTTCAAATTATGTGCATTTTATCATGAAATTATATTTGTATTATCTAGTAAAACTAACCAAAATGCATTATCTGTCTCACAATCACCCTGCGTTTCAACTGTAGAAAACGCAATAGAGTCAGGCAGGTAATGTTATCCTGGCATCCACCAAACTCGCCCATCAGAAAAGCATGATTCGTCACTCCATAGAACGAGTTTCCACTGCTCCAGAGTCCAGTGGCTATGTGCCTTTGGTGACTTTTACATAGCATGCGCCTCAGCATTCTGTGACCCCACATGGTATTCTGCTTCATAGAGTAACTACTGTTCCAAAATGCTTTCACTTTCCAGTAATACCATTTACAGTTGACCATGGAATATCTAGCAGTGATGAAATTTCACAAACAGACTTATTTCAAAGGTGGCATCCTATCACCGTACCACACTTGAATTCACTGAGCTCTTTAGAACGACCCATTTTTTCACAAATGCTTTTAAATGGCTATGAAATACTGTACGTGTATGTATATATGCAAAATGTATAAAGCAAGTCAGGTACAGAACAGTAAAATGTTGACAGAAGCATTATCACACAAGAAACCAATCATCACTGGACACTAGTCGCTACAAATCACCAATTCTTACTGAAAATGAATGACTTCCGTGTTATGTTGTTGTGTCGCTGCAGGTTGCTGTCACTGTGAACAGGGTTTAAGTTTGACAGCGTCTCTGATGGAGTTTTCACATTGGCAATTAGTTTGGAAAAGTCCAAGTATGTAATACTTGTCAGTAAAAACATTAAATGAGAGATTATCCACAACGCTGCAAACTTTGACATGTTGAATTTTAATAAATCAGGATGCTCGGAGAACTCTCTGATGTCATAATCCTAATTGGTAGTTACATTCACTCTGTATGGTGCTTGAGACAGTGCTGCAGCCTCTCTCTGCACTAGTAATGCAGATTTGAGTGCTGTGTTCTCCACTCGTCTTCCTACTGTTCTCCAAATGCCTGCAGCTAGTCAGAGAGCCAACATATGGCCACCAGCCTCAGTGCATCTATGGAGAGAAGACAGCTGGCTGAGGAAGAGGAAAGTGAAGAAATGTAAGTTTCTTAAAATCCTATAGGATAACATTAAGGGTCTCATGTTAGTGCTCACGTCACCTGTGGGTCGGTTTGATGGAGTGGAAGTGCAGGCCTTTGAACCGCATCTTTGAGTCACAACTTCGGTTATGGCCATTAGCATGGTGCTCCTATGGGAGTTGAGCAAAACACCAGGGAATACAGCCTGTCAGAACTGACAAACTGTTATTTCAAAGCTTTCATTTTTATGCCATCCCTCTTGATAAGCAGCCAGACCTTGTTTACGGGGAGATTTTTAAAATAATTAGAAGCGTGGTCTAAAGGGTTTGGCCCTTAGATCAATACAGGGGCAGTGTTGTTTTAAGACACACCAATCTTTTCATTTCATCTCACCCAGTGTAATCTACACAAGAATGCAAGCAACCAGGATCCTTCAAAAACATTTTATGACTGTTGACTGATTACAAATTGAAAAAAATATATAATGTAATGCCAATTGAGTATTTGTCAATGTAAGCGTTGCTTCAAATATTTACGTATTATCAAGGAAAGGTAAACTGTTTAATAATAAACATTTTTAAAATATAAATTATTTATAATTTAAAATTCGAAAGTACTAGAAATGACAACAAAAAGTAACGAACAAAAATAAAGTAAATGCATTAAGTTTTTCAGGTATTTTAAAGCCATTGTTTGACAGTGGTTATTTACATTTACATTAGTATAAATGACAGTGTTAGTTATATTCAGCTACATGTTGCATTATTTACATTCACTTTGGACATAACTGATTGTTTACATTAATACCTTGGCAAGATATTGATGAATTTTAGTATTTACTTGGTACTAATGTACTACATTTGACATCCTTAATGCAAAGCAAACTAAGCAAACAATGGAAAATAACTGGCTTGTATAAATTGTGGTGAGATGATATAACCATGCGCTTGTGTTGCAGCCAGCTGCTGAAAGATGTGTGATGTGGATAATTAGAGATAGTGTGTTCCTCTACATGGGCTGCACCTGCCAGCCAGAGGCAGATGTAGTTTGGCAGGGCTGTGGAATCGATAGCTGCCATTTGTTTAAATTTCACACGCTGACAAAACTCAGAAGGGAGCAGGAGCCTGATGTGACGCCTTGGCTGGGGTAACTCTGGCAAGAGATGTGACAGACATAACCTGACCTTCTATCTAAGCCTGACATTGATATGAGAATGAGAATTGTTGTGCGTTTGAGTGGTGTTTGTTAAAGTCGGTATGTACCCAACACCAAATGTGTTTGCGTGGTCTTGATTTATCTTTTGCAACCAGTTTTACTTCTGTAATATGTGAAGCAGGACATTCAACCACAAAAATAGAAAAAGTGTTTTAAGGCAATTCACGCGAAGAACAATAATTATGAAAATAACTATAACAATAACTACTTTAGTCTTCACACCAATGGATGTAACCTTCTGTCTGTTGTAAGCATGCACTGCAGTTATGTCATCTGTCGCTTTAAAGCGCTCAACATTAAAAAGCTCATTCTGATTGCTTTTAATTATTTATTAGCTAGATAAAAATTGTTCTGAAAAATAGCTATAGTTATAGCTGTGGTGTGGACTTCACTGTTCTCATAGAATTAGAATGATTAATAAAACTTTTATATTTATTATTACTCGTCATCTTTAATGCGAATGGCCCTTTGCATAAAAAATAAAGCCAGAATGAATGCGAGTTAGCTTCAACAGTCACGAAATAGCAATTTGGTGGTAATTTAAAGGAATAGTTCCCCCTCAATGAAAGTTATTTCATCATTTATACACCCTCTTGTCTTTCCAAAATTGTATGACCTTTTTTTGAAGGATATTTCGACATGAAATGAAAGTTACAGGGGTTCAGTGTTATGTCCGACTCCCATTCACTTTCATTGTACGGACAAAAAAAAAAACACCGAGACACTATTTAAATCATCTTCTTTGTTCCACAATGAAAAGAAAGTCATGTAGGTTTGGACCGACAGGAGAGTGAGTGAATAATCCTGTATCACTGAGCTGTAGATACCGTGTCCAGTCATCCCCGTCCAGTGTGGGCCCTTCCAGATGTCCTCGCCACAGAGACCCGACCAGACGAATTATGAGATGGCTAATTGAGGGAGCTGTCAGGGTTGACATTGAGAGGGCACCTACCTTCCCTTCATCCCCTTCAGAACACCACTGTGCGTTCAGACGAACAGAGCGGCACCATCTGCCTGGTACGCAGCAGGCCCTTATCACACGCTGCAACACTGCCTTTGGGGTAGTGAGCAAAGTCTTTGAAGTGGAGTGTAGCTAAGTTTAGGATTTTACACTTTATTGTTTGTTCAAAATGTTCCACTGAAGCTGTTCTTCATGTTTATTTTATCATAATAACATGCAGCTTTTAATAAATTGTTAATGGCTTGGCTTTGCTGTGTATTTGTCTTTTAGTACAACTAATTAGCAAACCACTAGTGTGCAACATCTCATCCTCACCACAGGGGGCAGACCGTGAGTCAGAAAACATAATGAGTCTTGTTCTGGGAGCAGGCTCACATGTTAAATGAGTCATGAATGAATGTGATGGACAATTTCTTCCATTAATGTCACCCATTCCCCAGTATTATTTTAATAAAAAGGCATTGCACTCTTGTGCCTGAATTTGCAGCCTTTAAAGAAATAGTTAACCCAGAATGTAAAACCAATTTTGCGTCCCCTCATGTCGTTCCAAACCTGTATACATTTCTTTATGTTGAACACAAAAGAAGATATTTTGAAGAATTTTGAAGAACCAAACAGTTGTTGGTTCCCATTGACTTCTATAGTAGGGAAAGAAATACTATGGAAGTCAATGGGGACCATCAACTGTTTGATTACCAGCATTCTTTAAAATATCTTCTTTTATGTTCAAAATAACAAAGAAGCTCATACAGGTTTGGAACAACATGAGGGTGAGTATATGATGATGAAGGATTCATGAAGCCAGGATAAAAACTAAACCAGCTGCAAAACTACTAACCTTTCCAATAATGGATAATATTTTCCCCCTTAAATTGATTTCAAGTGACCGATTTTTTGACATTTAAGACACATTTTAATTAAATGCATCATCTTTCATATAAATTCATATGTTTGTTCAATAAATGCAATTAGAATAATAAGATACTATAGAGCTGTTACTAATCAAATGAAATCAATATCAACACAATCCATCTTTGCACTACAGAAGTGGCACACATGCTGCATCTAAAGTGGCATTTAGATGTATTTACACAGATGTTTAAAGCTAATCAGAGATGCCATAAATGCATTTAAACTGCAGTTATAATGCATAAATAATGTTAGGAGATTGTGTTAAATATAAAATATACTGAGTATAGAACTATGAAAAGATACTTATGAAACTGAAACTGCCAATTGGTGGCAACAAGTCATTGTTTATTTAATAATGAGTGAGTCATTGATTCATTCAAACAGTTTGTTCGAAACAGAATGAAGCAAGTGACTCGCTAATTTTGGAACTATGCACTAATATACAACTCTTGCAATTTTTGCCAAGATATGCTGAAAATAGTAAGAGGAGTATACTAGTTTGCTATTATTTTATCAAGTATAAAATATTGATCTTAAAAGGAGGTCAAATGAGTATCCGTCTGAAGTCTGCACCAGCAGATAGACATGTTAGTTCAAAACTGGACTGTGCAACCTAAAACCGGACGGATGGCCACCCTAGTCAGGACACAGATTCAGTTAGCTGAACTTGTTGCTTTATATCAATAAGGTTAAAACATTAAAACCCGGAGCATGTGTGTGTTTACACAGTGGTGTTTGCTTCTTAAATATTAAAGCGAGCCTGAGCTGTACAACATGAGCGGAGGTTTCTGACCCCCAACAGGCAGAGATTGTGCAAGAGAGGTGGTGAAGTAAAAGGCAGGAAGTTTAGAGAAGCAGCCAGGGGTTAGATGTTGACAGGTGGGCTGTTGCAGTGTGGAGCGTTTGTTTGCATAACGTTACCTTTTTGTAAGGCTGACTGAACAGTGCGCTCCGATGACACTTTAGCTGTGACGTCCCTCAGGCTGCAACTGCAAAATCCTCCCACTGTCTCTAAACTGTGTTCCTGGCCCGGCAGCAGCTATCATTTAGACTCATAGTCAAAGGATGGAGGCTATTTTAGAGCTGTCCTCAGTTTGTGTATGGCAGGAAAATACCACAGCTGCCATCTCTGGGACTGATGATCAATGTTCCCTTTGAACTACGCAAGTGTGTGGCCTCGCAGCTCTCATGCAGACAGAGAAAAAAATATTAGACTGAAAATGTGTGTAAAAAAAGATAAAAAATATATCTTAAATTAGAGCTAAATGTATGGGCAATGTTTTGTCTGTAGTTCATCCGCATGCCCATTGATTTTCAGTATTGAAAGTGAAGCTGTGGGAAAACTTTGCACTGAAAATTTGCAGCGTTGGTTATTTCACAAGGTAAGGACTGAATACTAAGCAGTTCTGTTCATAGCAGCACCAAATATGTATTCATTAATACATTCATTTGTTTAAAAATTATTCATCTTTGACTTCACAATTACAACTTTTTTATATAATTTGGACATTATTTGTCCTATTTGTGACTGTATATTGTACAGTTTATGTCTCAAAATGTGACTTTAAGTCTCACAATTGTGACAGTATTCCACTGTTATTGATTTAATTAATATATTTATTTATTCATTATTAATTTATTCATTTATTAATTACTTGAATGCAAAACTCAGGCCATTTTTGATTGTAATCCATGTGATCCATGTGCTTTGGTACAACATGAAGTTTGAATCTATTATTTTGGTGTGTTTTCTCAAAACAGGTTCCATATAGTGATCATCTTTTATGTCAGTGTGTAGCAAGTATTCATCTTTTGTGGCTGTTTGAGCACATTAGACCAGCAGCCCTGTTGGAAGTAGTGAAAAGTGGACAAACTCAAAACATTTTAGTTCCTGTTTATTTAGCGAAAAAACATAATACCAGGTGTAAACAGGCCCTTGGTTATGATTTTTTTTTATGTTGACATAAAACTTTTATCTTAACAAAACAAGTTATCAAATGATCTAAGTAAATAATATTAAAAGGCCTCTGTTCTCAGCAATACAGTATTGCATTTTATTGTATTGTATTGTATAACTTTATTGTCCACCTGAGTGGAAAATTGTCTTTGGCTCACCAGCACAAAATTAGTTACAACATACATAGTAAAATAAAATCACAATCATTAGTCACCTTACACATATTACATAAAAGAGAATAAAAAGATACAGTACATGCCTTACGTACTGTTTGATTAAACACTTGACGAATTAATGATTTTATGATTAATGAGAATTGCATTTGGGATAAAGGACCTCTTAAACACATTTTTATTCACTAGAGGAACTCTATAACGTCTACCTGACTTCAAAGGCTCAAACTGGCTGAAAAGAGCATGAGAACTATCTACAAGAATAACTCTCGCCTTCTTTGTCCTTTCTACGTAAAGTTGTATCAGTTGGTTCTGAGGCCTGCCAATTATTTTATTTGCCATGGATACAATTCTGGAAAGTTTGTTGTTGAGTGAGTCTGCAATTTAGATGCTCATATACCAGGCAGAAAGATGAAAGATTAAAACACTTTCGACAATAGATTTATACACAAGTTCCAAGATGTGCTTATACTAACACCAAGACCACTAAGCTGTCTGAGAAGGAAAAGTCGCTGAGAGAGTATATAACACAGTATAGCTAGTGTTCTGGTACAGTTTACATGGTTATATTATTTTAGCCTGTATTTTACCTTCATGTTTTTGTATACAATGAAATAAGGATAAACCCATAAATGGTTCATGTTAAATTACATAGCTAAGACAATAAAGAAGTGAACTCTTCTGCATTCGGTATTTTAATATAATAGAATTTCCTTGTGAAAAATGGCACAGTGAACACTCCACAATTCAGGTACATGGGGTGTTTCGGTTCAGGTTCAGGTGGCAATGGGTTTCTGCGCAAATAGGAAAAAGCATAGCTGATGATATGCTTGCCTGTTATTCCTAAACTCCCTTTTCTCTGGTTGAGTTGAGCATGGAATCCGGCAAAGTGTGTGTGGGGATGTGTGTGAGGGGTGAAGTGTGATTGTACATGACGTGCATGTAATACTGGTGCAGGCTGAGCTCGAGGCTGAGATATGGATGGGATAATACTGCTGCTGGAGAAGAAGGCCCGTCACAGTCACTCTTAGTTGATGCCTGACTCATACACACACACACACACACACTAAACACTTTCACAAGTACAGCAGTGGGAAGCGAGCATTTATCAGTGGAAACTGTGACGACGCTCTGCCACATTATTCCACATTTTCAGATTTGAGAGTCGCTGCTTGGATGGCTTTGTCAGCTTCTTGCTATCTGCCTTGGCTGAGGAAATTATTCTCCATTCTTTTCCTTCGTTCTTTTGTCATTAATTAGGAGATCTTTTATTTTATTGCTGACAAAGTGATTGAGTGTGGATTTGGAGTACAAATACCTTTGCATATTCATGCACACATTCACAGTGAAGGTCATTTCCAGGGCAGTGTGCCAGACACTGGAGTGGACAGTGGGTCTGATCAAGCTTTATTTGAATGTGAAACATGCTCAATCATGTGCTTTCTTGTTTTGCATTTGCCTTGCTTTCAACATTAGGTCTAGTAAGCAACTTTAATCAGATATTCTGTGTAAAACTGCTTTTTCAACTATTTATTGTGAAGAGTCCTATACATATACATTTGAACTGAATTAAATGTGTTTATCTTCAGATTTATACATCTAACATCCTTAGTGGGTAAAAAAAAATATGGATGTTTATTTAAATATAGGCCATATGAAATTGTATTTAAATTTATTTAATTAATCAATTTTAAGTATAATATAATATAATGTGTAGCAAATTAGCTCAAAAGGGAAATGTATATAAATAATTACAATTAAATAAATTAATTACAAATATTTATATCAGCTGCCAGAAGTGACTGTAGCAGAATTAATATTACCATCAACTAATCTGTTCATCCAGCGAACATTCAGTGTAAGTTTATATCAACTCTTAAGAAGGGTATTTTTGTGGCCCAGAAATAATATCTTTCCTACAGTATTAATTAGTGGCGGCCGATATTTGCTATATATATATATATATTTAATTAGCGCGGTTGCATCAGCTCTGGGACTTAGCAACCAGCAGACGGGAAGGTGATGAGAGACAAGTAAAGAGACTGAAAGCGAGGCGGGTCACTGAAGTGAGGCCTTTTAAGTTCTGTGGAGGTCACAGCTCTTGGGGGTCAAAGAGCCAATAGTGACTTGCACTTCTGGAGGGGACTCTTTGTCCCCGAACATGGTCATTTACATATGTAACTGGATTGGATGTTGATGCAAAGACTACTAAAAATTCTTAGAACACTAAAATGTTGCATAGGTATCAACATGTAATACACACTCTCAATTAGATCATCCGAAGACGAATTCATAGAGACCAAACATGGTATAGGTGCGTTAACCAGTGATCTATCATAAGCATGCATAAACCAGTATACAATACACAAGATCATATACAAGGAGGTAGTAATCATGCACAAAGACCTGGGGATATGCATGATAGAAAAATGTGTCTATGAGTTAATGAACGAAGTCATTTTCTATAGCAGTATGTGTCTGTTTTAGAGCAAATTGAGTAGGGAGGAAGAATCTCTCTACATACTTTTAGGTCATAAAGTTTATCTGATCTGGCTGAGGTGTCCTGGCCTGGAGATCGTTCAGACACATATTGGCACCAAGTCTGGTGTTGGGTGAGGGGTCTGTGAATGTTTGTTAATCTAATGAATAATTGATTTGTTAAATCTAACTAACAATTTTGTGTCTGATTGGTCCAAATACTCATATAATCTAATCATATAATAGTAATATAATATTAAGCTGTAATTTAATATACATAAATGTCTCTTAATCTCAAGGATAATGAAAAAATTATATATAGGCTATATATATATGTCAGGTTTAAGAAGGTGGATTCAACCATCATATTTTGCAGACAACATGTTTTTAAATTTTCACTTTTCACAATCCAACCAGAAACCCCTTCCTTGTATTTTTTTTCCTCATCAAATGTCCTGAAACACTCAAAAATACATCATGTTATGGAAATAAAACAAGTTTCTTGCCATGTTCAAGGACAGTATTATATGCCAAAAGGACAATAAAGTACCATAAAAGTAAGACTATATGCACTATATTCTCTTCTAAGGCCATGCAATAGCTTTAATGGAAATTATGTACGTTGTGACATCAGTGACTCACACTTGACAACTGATGTGACCGACATGCATAACATACATCTACATTATCCTTTGCACATATATTCTGCAGCTTTTAGCTTTTAGTTTAGTCTGCACATAGTGTTTATCATAGGATTATCAGCAGTGTGTAATGGGTTTGTGCAGTAGAAGTCAACACACTGAAAAGATTTATGCATTATGTTTAACCTTTTACCCCCAGACAGTGATAATCTGCAGGTCACCCTCATAACCCTAATATCTTCTGTGTGGAGTCCAGCTGGACACTACAGTCATTACATAAAAACTGTCACCATTACTCTCTGTATGTCATTTTACTATGCTAAACACAAAGCAAAAAAGCCACCAGAATAGTGTGTGGATGGTTGTCGCCCTGGGACCCACAGTTTGGATGGCACTTGACCTTTCTTCCCATATGGCCGCCTGTGTACTTTTTTTAGCCAGACGGCTTGTGTTAATTGCCTCTCGTGGGGCATAATGACAGCCAGTGCTCTCTTGAGCTCTCTCTTTTTCCTCTCAGGTCTCATCTGGGAAGAATTAGACCGCATTAAACACTTTGGCAGCTTGAGATATCGGAATAAAACCCAGAGATTCCTGTCCAAAACGGATGGCTTCTTTGTGGTCTTAAAAATCACTCCGGATTATGCTGATTAGCCGAGCATATACGACTCTGTCCTTGAAAAAGATCCGACATTAGGGGATGTTAAGGGCACTCGATATGCATCTGGATACTTGCGATTATGGATGTAGAGTATAATTCGTTATGATGTTTCTGTATGGCTGAAAGACCATTTGGCTGAGGAAATGGAGGTGGGTTAATTCTGTCGGTTTGTCATCTGAAACAACCCTGTCAGGGTGTTTAAGAAAATGAACGTGCAGAGAGCGTCCTGCCATTTTAAGACAGACGAGTCGGCGGGCTCAAATTGATTTGTCTCCGACCGTATCATTCACCTTGTCCTCTGAGCTCAGGGTCAGAGCGTGGCAGAGGCAATACAAATGCTGTCAGTGACAGGAGGTCAAGGTTTAAATGCTTAAAAACGCACATTTTATCATCTTTCGCACAGTCTACAGTGATACGCACTGGTTTACACAACCAAATCTGCACATACGAGAGAACTGTGTGTGAGTAACAATAATTGTAATCTCAAAAAAGCTCAAATCTGCTAGCATAATGTTAGCAAGATGTATCTCTTACTTCTACTAAGTCATCATATTCTCCTTCTGGAAGCTAAAAGCATTACACATTTTTGTCTGTTTATGCCAACTAACAGCAGTAAGTAAGTATAACTATTAAGATATATTAAAATAATAAGCTGCTAGGGTTAAGTATCAGATATCTGTGTTCCAACACCAGCACATAAAGAGTTTTATCATCTAGAAACATCTGTTCCTCTTCTTTTCGAACAGTTAAATCCCAAGTTGATCGGATCTCACATTTTGAAGGCTTTTCAAACAGGCTCTATATGATGTCTGTAATACACAACCTTGAAAGGAATGAAGTGTGTAAGCGCCCAGGCTGACAGGCCAGAGGAGACGTTACTGACTTGAGTAGCGCCTGTATGTGTGGGTGTGTTTACACTGCGCATCAGCAGGAGTGCTAACTCAGCCCATCTCTTCCCTTTACATTTTAGTCATTTAGCTGACACTTTCCATTAGTATAGATGAGAAATGGAGGGATTAGTAAGGGAAGTATAGAACATGGGAGCAGGATTCCTGTGTCTTCCTCAGAAGGTGCTTGATGGCTCAGGTTAGATTGGTATCTGACATACAATAGCAAGTGTCCCAGTAATCTCTGTAAAATTGTATTTAATAAAGGTTTATCTTATTTTTAAGAATCATTTTTTTAATTACATGTGGCTCTGGTTGGTCCATCGCTACCAGGGTTGAAAAAATAACGAAGTAGCTTTTGATACTGCTGTCTGTTATATTGCAGTGATCTGGACAATAATTTATACCTGAAAAGGAGCTATTAAATTTAAAATACAAGGTTATATGTTAAAGGGGTCATATGATGCTTTTTTAAAGATCATTATTTTGTGTATTTGGTGTAACAGAATATGTTGACATGTTTTAATGTTCAAAAAACACATTATTTTTCAAATACTGTACATTATTGTAGGTCCTCTATGCCCCGCCTCTCTCAAACGCTTCGTTTTCTACAAAGTCCCTCCTTCCGACAAGCACAGTCTGCTCTGATTGGCCAGCTGACCCAGTGCATTGTGATTGGCCGAACACCGCAAGCACTCGTCGGAAATGTAACGCCCCTTACCATAATCGCGAGCTTCATCTTTCAAAATAAATGTAACGACAGAGCCCGAAAGGGGAACAGAGTCGTGTTACAGACACAGTGATGACGCTGGTATGTGTTTGTGATGTGACCCCCCCCCCCCCTCCCTCTCTCTCTCTCTCTCTCTCTCTTCTCTCGCTCTCTCTCTTTCGGCGGACTCGACATCGCCCTCATCGCGCCAACGCTCCTCTCTCTCTCTCTCTCTCTCTCTCTCTCTCTCTTTCGCTCGCTCGCTGGCGCACACACACACACACACGATGCGCAAAACTCCGCATTTGAACAGTCAATAGCAAATACTTAAACTAATAACAAAACAGTAGCTGATTCAGAAGCGCCAGATTGTCATAGCAAAGTCAGAATTACCTCCTCTCCTAGGTTTACGAAACGGTCGTCTATAAAATGCATTGCTGTTCTGTTTTAAGTGATCTTAAAGATTCCTAAATGCCTCTACTTTCGGAAGGCCAAATAAAGTACTTTTGCTTTTCGCCTAGAAACACACAGCGTCTCCCTGACATGGCTGCTTCAACACTAACTGCGGTTACTGAAACCACGCCTTATTTCTTTGCGTGCACATTTGGGCGGCATTATGCTAATATTTCCACATAGTGAGGTAGATATGTGGGGGCGTGTTAGAATGAGCCGTTTTAAGGGGGCGTGGCAGAGTCTTAACTTTGATAAAGAATATCTCTTTGGTTTTGAGACTTTAGTCTTTGCAACTTTACAGATCTTATTTATGCTCCAAGAGCTTGTAACACTCAAAAGAGATAGGAAAAATTGAAATCGCATCATATGCACCCCTTTAAAATCAAGGAGTCCGTGTGTTTGGTTGATTAGCTCCTGCTGGAAATTGCAGTAACTACATAAATATTTCATAATGTTATATACACTACCATTCAAAAGTTTCACTTTTTTATTTTGCTAGGATGCATTAACATGATCAAAATGTAGCAAGGTTTCCACAAATATACTAAACAGCACTGTTTTATAAAACATTGATCAACATTGATGATAATAAAAATAAATGTCTCTTGAGCACCAAATCAACATATTAGAAAGATTTCTGAAGAATCATGTGCCACTGAAGACTGGAGTATGACTGCACAGAAATAAATACATTTTTAAATTATCTCTTTCAAAAAACATTAAAAATTGTAATAATATTTCATAGTTTTCACAATAAAATAATTGCAGCCTTGTTCAGCATAAGGAACTTTTTTCAAAAACATTAAAAGAATCGGTAACACTTTACTTGAAGGGGTGTGCATAAGACTGACATGACACCTTCATAATCATGAAACACACACGTCATGAATATGAAGGAGGTTTTATGCATTTTTATGACAACTGTCATTAAGTGTCATTCGCTCAGTTATGTAATTTTTAATGCAAATATGACATTATTTGACCTAACCCTACCCCTACCCTTACCCCTAACCATAGCCCATAACAAAGACATCTCAAACACTGTCATCTTTGCATTAAAAATTACATAAACATGAGCGCATGAACTTAATACAGTTGTCATAACATGCATAACAACGCCTTCATATTCATGACATGTGTCATGTCATGATTATGTAGGTGTCATGTCATGATTATGAAGGTGTCATGTCAGTCTTATGCACACCCCTTCAAGTAAAGTGTAACCAAAGAATCTTACAGACCCCCAGCTTGAACAGTGTATGTTTCATAATATCTGTTTAAATAATATTGATGGCAAAAAAAACGTAACGTAAAAAAGTAAATGTATAGCCAGTGTCTGGCATTTCTCTCCATGTTTAGTTTTTTTTCTTCACAGTTCAAGGACTAGCAGGACAGTCCTGTGTTGTCATTGACTTCAGAGTCACATGATTTTTATGATTCAGGTGATTGGCTCAAAATAATGTGTAGGGCTGGCACGATACCATTTTTTCAGAACCGATCCCGATCCGATACCAAAAGTTCTGAGTATCGGACAATACCGATACCGATCCGATACCATCACAGTTTTTTTCTATACCTCAGTGTGTGTTGACCTGATCATCACTCTTTTGTGTATTACACACAATCTAGTAAATATAGACAACTTCATTATAAAGAAAAATAACAAATTAAAAAATATATAATCATAACCTATGAGAAAAATACTCTTATAAACTAGGTTAGTGGATAATTCAGCAGCAAAAGTTACTCTACAAAAATGATGAGTTCCCAATAATTTTATAAAATCTAAACGTTTAGAGAAAAACATTATTTAGTGGGAGGAAATAATAAAAGTAAATAGGTGGAATCTGGTAAAATGTTACACATTGCTCTATGTATTGTAATATACATTCTTGAAAAACAAGTAAATATAATTATATAAATATATGCAATAAATTAAATACATTTCATTTACATTTATAGCACAGTAATGAGGCAGCAACATATGATAGATAAGACAGAACAAGAAAGGCTATTAACAATCTTTCATTGCGCAAAAGTATTAACATGAAAGGCTCCAATACACAGCGGCACGAAGCGCTTATGCGCATCCCTTTTAACAGTTTTAAATTTCAGTTACTGTGCACGTGAAGAACAATTCATAGTGCTCTGTACTCCAGTGTAGTTAACTCTAACAGACACCCGGTAGAAAGTAACATGATTTAGAATTAGCTATAAACTCTTCAGCAAGATAAAGTCATTTTATGCAAAACCGCTGATGTTTATACAGATCAAGTATAATAATAGGAACATTGTATCATCCTGAAGAGAGTTTCGTCGTCTTGACTGTCGTAACTGAACGCGACGAGCAATTTGGATGCTGAATGGAGGATGACTGACAGCCACCGCGAGGAAGTTTACGTCAACTTGAATTTAATGACTTAAATATTCGTACCTCACATTAAACTATGGAACGGTCCCAGAACACTTGAAATATAGTGCACGGAAACTTTATGGTGCTTTATAATGTTTTTGTGCCTTTCATGGGGCGTAACAATAACACAGAATAGTAAACGCACTATATCGGATTTGGATCAATCACGTCTGACCGATAGCCCGATCCAGCAGAAAGTGGCAGTATCGGAGCGATACCGATCCTGAATATCGGATCGGCGCACCCCTAATAATGGGTACCCACAAGCAAAGGTAGCAGTGAGCAATTAACATACTTCTAATTGGTCTTTTAACTTCCTTTGAGATGTGTTCTGCTTTCTCCGGGTGTTACAGACTGCTAAGCTCCAGTTCCAGAACCCCTGTTTCATGCTAATTACATTCTGTCCTCTAATTACCTCATGTGACAAACCCAATGACCATCCTTACAGTCACAAAACACTTTCCCATTTATTGTAGCATCAACTATTAGGACGCTTTTGAAAGTAATTGTCAAACACTCCTGTGAACATCTGTTTTGCTAAAACAACAACAAACGCCAAAGATAAAGACACAATCAGCAGCAGTCTCACTGGTAATTATACAAAAACAATCACGGTTTACAACAATGCAGCTTTAGTGATCCCCTGTATCACTACAAACCCAGGTGGACCATGACAAGAGCGAGTTGATTAGAGAGGGAGGGGGTGAAATTAGAGGAGAGGATGCCTGTATAACAGAAATCTCTAGAGCTGAAGCAGCATCTAATCTACAGGCTGTTATCTCAGCAGCGCACACTATAGCTCCAGAACACAAGTTTGTCCTCAACTTACCAGCTAGACATTTTGGGATGAAACGAAGCGTTTGTTTTGGCTGCAGTCATGTGTGAACCTCTGCGTGGATGCAGAGCATATGTATGTGAATAAATGAGGGTGTGAGAGACGGAGATTAAGGCCCAATCCCATTTCTACCCCTTAGCCCTTCCCCTTTCCCCTATCCCTCTGTTTGGCGCGTTCACGTGAAGGGGCGTCTCGATTCTCTTTTGGTTGAGGGTAGGGTAATAGGGGCAGGGCAGATAGCCCTTTCAAAAGATTTTTCGGAACCACACTTCAAACGAAGGGGTATGAATTATCTCAATATAAACCGGCTAGAGCGGCAACATGGCTGCCCGAGCGAACAAAAAGAACCATAAATGTGAGCATTTTTGGCATTAATAAAGATTTTAATGAAAAATAATCATTTGTTTTATGTTACATTCAATCGTGAGTTCATATTTACGGTCATGTTATTCAAAGAAATGTTTTGCAAAAAATCGCTAAGTTGCTAACGTCATATCATTCAAGACTGCACGATAGTCCACAACCTATTTTCATGTCTGAACAGGGCGATAACCACCATAGACATTGAGGGGGCTATTCCCCCCAATAATTAGGAATCACTAAACCCTTTTCTCAAATAATGCTAAATCGAGAGAGAGAGAGAGAGAGAGATGAAAGTTGCGTGTATGCGTGTCTCTGCATCTCTCTTTACAATGAGTGAGTTTTAAAATATAATGTAGCGATTCAGTATTTAAACTGTTATTAATAAAAGTCGTGGGGCAGCGTTGACAAGTTTCTTTGCTCCTGGATGTGTGAGCTGCGCGATCTCTGATGTGTGTGTGTGTCAGTAAGCAGCGCATTAATATAGAACAGTAGCTAATTAATGGCTCTTATGCACACCAGTATATAGGTGTGTGTATTGTAAGAGCTAGACGACGTATGATGACGTGTATACACTACCCCTTGACACTCTGTTTCAAGGGACAAGGGGAAGGGGTAGGCGGAGGGGTAGGGGTATAAAATAGAATTGGGATTGGGCCTAAGTCTGGAGAAGCAATTGTGTGTACATGCGCTCTTTGACACACTGTAGCTCAGGGGAGATGAATTCAGCTATTCAAACACATACCGTGGCTTTCTTCGTGTAACTGGTTGTCAAAGAAGCAAACAAGAACGGGCGCCTTGCCAAAGAAAATGTGATAGACTGTTCCTGTGAACAACACGGTTTTATCTACGGAGATTTAAAAGGTAATTCAAAAGGGGAACTTTTCTGCCAAATCTCAAGCTTTGGTAAATAATAATTATAACATAGTCATCTTTATGAGATCTAATGTCATAATTATGAGATAGAAGGCATTTATGACAGAAAGTGGAAATTGAGATACAAAGGCATAATTGTGTTGACACAAAAAAATCAAATTTATGACATAAATCGTAATTATGAGCTGAGAAGCCATTATTTGTTAAATACTAAATCATAATTATGAGATAAGAAAGATGATGATATAATTATGACAAAAAAGTTGTCATAACTATGAGATAAATATTCATGATGATGAAAAGTCAAAATTTTTGTCAATTGCAAATTATATTTATCATAATTATATCTTTGTATCTCATAATTTCACATTTTATCTCATAATAATGACTTTGTATGTTATAATTATGATTTACCAAACCATATTTTTCTATGCTTATGTGGCAGAAGTGGGCTTCCATAGAAGCGTTTGAATGCCTGTAAATGAATGTCTGTTATTCAGTGTGAATGATATCATATAGCATGAATAGCTTATACAAAAGAATATGATGCTTTTATACAGTATATTGACCGTTTTAACGTGTGTCACGTCTCAAACATCCCAAGGGCATTTTAATAGCTTGAAAAATACTTAGCATTGAGATTAAGAGTCATCACATTAATACTTTATTAGTCTCTCTCATGAGAATTCATTATAAACAATAACATGATTCATTCTCTATGAAAAGTGTTACTTTATGTTTGGGTCTCAGAGACTCCATAGACAAAACATGAATGAATGAGCATGCTAAGATTATTGTAATAATTTTTTACAGTGTATTGTTTTAGTATGTTGTTTTTATTTAGTCAGAGATGATTATTAAATGTATTAATTATTTTGTATTTAATATAATAATGTACTGTAAGTGTAATTAGAATTTTCTAATTCATTTATAATGAATGATCATTTTGGAACATAAAAACAGTAAAAAGTCACTCTCCACGGAAAGAAGTCACTGAATATGTAGGGAGAGAGAAACCGAAGAGTGTGAAAATGAGGAAGTGGAATCAGAGAGGACATTAACAGCTGGTCTCTGTCTCGCTCTGGATTGCCCCCTTGTGGATGTTTAAGAATTTAAATAATAAGGAAAATATATGCTTTGCTCACACTCACTGTTTTGCTCTCTCACTGTTTATCTCACAACACACACCTCTATCTGCCGCTTCATGCAGCCATCGATTAGTGATTTCATGTTTAGTCTGGGTTGTGAGGGGTTGTTTCGCTCTTTGAAGTGAAGTGCTGGAGGAAATGAGTCAGTGCTCCACCAGCACTGTGTCAAGCAGTAGCACTTCAAGATAACACTTTCAATGTCAACAGATGGCCCACTGATATAATGGGATGCTTCCATAAGTATGTTAAAAAGTGAATATTTAATCATGCTCTCTGTCAGAAGGACTTAAAATGAATGCAATATATATTATAGCATGGTGGCCCCTTCTGGGCAAATAATATTGTGACAAGATCATAAGCGTGGATATTTATCATCAATATGTCACAAGTGAATATGTATATAAGTGTTTAATTACTTTTAAATTGTATTTTATATAGAATTAAGTAATCATTCATTAGTATTACCACTATCATTATTATCACCATTAATTATTTTTTACTTTCTGTGATGTTTGATTTTTGAAATGTCATTTTAGATGTTAC
This sequence comes from Sinocyclocheilus anophthalmus, assembly GCA_018155175.1. NCBI lineage: Eukaryota > Metazoa > Chordata > Actinopteri > Cypriniformes > Cyprinidae > Sinocyclocheilus > Sinocyclocheilus anophthalmus. The sequence goes on from JADLZN010011460.1 coordinate 122,999, forward strand.
AAATAAACAATCAGAATAAAGTAGGAAATGTATTATAACTTGAAGTTTTGGGGGGGGGGGGGTAATTATATTTGAAATTTCATTTATTTTATAATTATAGTTATTTTGTGCCATCTTGCTTTGAAGTCATTGCTGCATTTGTATTTATTTCAATATTAGTGAGACTTTAATTTAGGATGTTGCAGGTTTAGATGGCAGTAGTCTGGTAAAGAGATGGTAAAGCAGCAGCTCACAATGCTTCACATTGGAAACATGCAGAATTTGCTGTTCTATCTTGGGGCCCATCTGTTGCTGGATCACAGACCGTATCTGTGTGGCATTTGGGCTTGACCTGAAAAAAGTTTGCGAGACAAATCTCATGCAAATCCATGGTTTATGAAAGGGCTTTTTTACCGCCAGATTCAAGGTGGTGGCAAAGGCAAAAGATTAGAGTCGTGTTGGAAGCGTGGTCTGTTCTGAGTCTTATCTCTTATTCCCCATGACTCCAGCAAAACATTCCTGCTTAGCTGTGTGTGTTGAAGAAAACTTAAAAACCGCCAGCATAACGGTGGGCAGCGTTGACTTTTCGCTTAAGTAATGGCAAGTTACTGCAAGATAGGCATTCACAATGATTTTCACACAGAGGTCCGCAAGTCTGATTTTAAGTTTGGAGGATTTGCTGTAATCATGTCAGCCATCACAATTCTCTGGTTTGCTAGTATCTTGCTGTAACTGCTTCATATAGTAGTTGGGGTTGAGCTTTTAAACAAAGGATTTTAATTACTTATGCACACACTTACACTATCATTCAAAATAGATTGATTGATTGATTGATTGATTGATTGCTTGATTGATTGATTGATTGATTGATTGATTGATTGATTGATTGATTGATAAAGAAATCCAGTCTTTTTTTCAGCAAGAATACATTAAATTGATTTTTTTAAAAACGTAAATTGCAAACTGTTTAAATATATTAGTGGTGTAATGGTACACGTATTTGTAACGAAAATGTTTGTACCGAACAAATACAGAATTTTTTTTCTGGAAATTCAAACAATAAATGCCGTTTTTGACAGTCTTGGATGTGGCATGACAGATCGCAGTATAAACGCCTCGGAGAGCCGCTTCTGGTACGGTTCAGAAATGGTATAAACAAAAGCATTGACTAGAGCGGCCGCGATCAACTCCGGTGTAGTGCCGAAATTTGCACCCTGCCAGATTATGCACCACCTAATATTGGTAGGTTTAGGGTTAGGTGTGGGGGAGGGGTTGGGATTAGGCAATCAGGTAGCGACTACAACGAGGGGATGCATAATCTGGCAGGGGTGCAGAATTCGGCACAACACCGGTTCCCGTGTCTGAGCCATAACGCGCCGCAGACTTGTGCAGTGTAAATGGGGTCCTTTCTAACGGCAGAGCGGAGCGCGAGTGAACTCGATCATTTCTTGTAATTGCTCAATCAATGTTTCAACCGCGGAAAGATGTCAACAAAACAGCTTGTAAACAAAATGTCACGTAGCATTTCATTTACCTCAGGAAGTCATCGGTGTCCACAGCTCGTTAGTGCGCTATTAATTAAGTCTAGAGAAGAGCATTTCGCAAAATATTGCACTAAATACTCATTATATTTTACTTTATCTGTAAGTGATGTCTTAATTATTTAATGTATTTTTAAATAAATCTGTTATGAAACATGTTATGACAGCCTCTGTGTTATTGAATATATTTTAACAAATGTAAATTTTATAATTTAAATTTAAAGTTCATTTAAAAACTGCATATGTTCCCTTTACATTGCATACATTTTTTTAAGTTGATGTTGTTATATAGTTTAAAAATAATAGTATAGTAATAATATAATAGTATGAAAAATAAATAGTAAAATTAATTTCGTTTGGGTTAAGTGTTAATGTGTACCTTATAATGTAAAACGGCCCCTATATTTAAAGCATAAGCAAGTAGATTTTTCAATAAGAACATTTTTAATTAGAACAATGTATTTTCAAGAAAGAGCATCTTTGTTCATAAACCACTGTTGATAAAAAAAAAAAGAATGGTGTTTCCCCCTGCTGGACTGAAAACATACCAAACCGTGAATTAAAACTGAGTACCGTACTGACCCGTCAATAGTTGTTGTACATTACAGCCCCTTTTCTACAATTGACCCTTATGACTGGTACACATATACACACACACACACACACATATATATTATATATATATATATATCTATATCTATATATACATATACATATACATATACACATATATATATATACATATACCTATTTTCATATTTATATTTATATACATATATGTGACCCGGACCACAAAACCAGTCATAAGGGTAAAGTTTAGATACGTGCGCCTTGCCACGACATCATCTGATGCTGAATAAATAATCTTTCCATTGATGTTTGGTTTGTTAGGATAGGACAATATTTTGAGATACAACTATTTGAAAATCTGTAATCTGAGGGTGCAAAAAAAAAATCTAAATATTGAGAAATTTGCCTTTAAAGTTGTCCAATGAAGTTCTTAGCAATGCATATTAAAAAATTAAGTTTTGATATATTCACTGTAGGAATACAAAATATCTTTATGGAACATGATTTTTACTTAATATCCTAATGATTTTGGGTGTAAAATAAAAATCTATAATTTTGACCCATACATGTATTTTTTGGCTATTGCTACAAATTATTACCCACGACTGCCCCAACTGGTTTTGTGTCCGTCACATATCTATCATATACAATGCCTTTTTTATATCATTTATAGAAATAAAAAAAACACTAAAGAATGTTTTCAATCAGCATTTTAGAGTGATTTCTAAAATATCATGTGACACTGAATACTGAGTAATGATGCTGAAAATTCACCTTTGCCATCAAGTTTATATTAAGTTTTAATGTATTTTAAATAGTTATGGTAACAGTTATTTTAAATTGGGATATTTCACAATATTACAGTTTTTAATGTATTTTTGAACAAATAAATGCATCCTTGGTGAGCATAAGAGACTTTTTTTTTTTTTTTTTAAATCATACCAACCCCAACTTTTAAATTGTAGGGATTTTTTTTGTTGTGTTTGTTTTGTTTGTTTTAGAATAGAATGAAAAAATAGAAATCTTTTGCAACATTATAAATGTCATTTCTCTAATTTTGTTTAATATGCATAAAAATTCATGGATAATGATTGATCATTTCTTTCTCTCTCTCTCTCAAAAAAAAAAGTAGTGTATCTAACACTGTTAATCTGTGCTGTTAGCATCCAGTGATTCAGGGCTGAAACCATCATAGACATTGAGGATGCCCACAATATTCAAATTAGTGGTCAATTGTGATTTTTGTTTTTTTGGAGACAGCCATGGTGAATTAGTAAATGTATCCTGACACTTAATATACAAGTTTTTTGTCCTTATACCTGTTTCCATTCTAATCTTTTACTCTTTACTGTGTACATACTTTTTTCATGCATCTATATTTGTAAGTTCGAGTGGATAAAAGCATCTGAGAAATGAATAAGTGTACTTTTCTCGCTACAGTATCATCATGTATCACCACCTACAAGAAGACTCCTCCGCCGGTACCTCCTCGCACCTCCACCAAGCCCTTCATCTCCATCACGGCCCAGAGCAGCACTGAGTCTGCGCAGGACGCTTACATGGACGGTCCCGGGACGCGGGGCGAGCCCGTCCTCCACTCTGGCCTGAGCAATTCCACCGAGAGCATTGACAGCATGAAAGCGCTGACGGCAGCCATCGAGGCGGCCAACGCTCAGATCCACGGCCCTGTCAGTCAACACGTCTGCAACAGCACCGTCACTATCAGCACTACCCCTCCCTCTCCGCTCCCCATGCCCATGCCTGTGCCCGTCCCCATACCCATACCGGCCCTGGAAGATGTCCGCAGGGATGTGCTCAGGAAGAGCAGGTGCCTTTCTATCGGCATCCAGGTGAGTGAGATTCAGAGTTGTTCTCATTGTTTATTCATCTCCTCAATGCTGCTGAGATGTTCCTGCTGGCTATTAGAACAAGATTTCGTTGTAATATCCACTATAATGTGTTTATCAGGTGTCTGTACACAAAATATATATTCATACAAGTTCAGTGTTTCCCGAGCTGTTATTTCTGTAGACAAACCCACACAGGGTGAGTTGGAGATTTGTTTGCTTTTCCCTGAGGTAGATGATTCTTCAAATGACTGTGGAGGTGGCTGGTTTACTGTGTGATGTGTTTAAAGGTGGATGGGCCTGAGGACCAGGAACTGGAGGACCAGTCCAAGTTTCAGTCAGTGGGGATTCAGGTTGAAGAAGAGCACGGGTGAGTCTGTGTGTGCTTGTGTGCCCATAAAACAACTGGTTTAGGAACTGGAGTCACTTTCACTTTAGTAATACTATAAAATATATTTAATATTTATAAATAGCTTTTTATTTAAGTATGTATAAAATGTAATGTATTCCTGTGTTGGTAAATCTGAATTTTCTTTAGCCATTACTCCAGTTTTCGGTGTCACGTGATCCTTCAGAAATCTTTCTAATATGCTGATTTGGTGCTCAAGAAACATTTCTTATTATTATCAGTGTTAAAACAGTTTTGCTGCTTAATAATTTTGTGGAGATCTTTTTTAGTTTTTTTGATGATTAGAACGTTGAACAGCGTTTGTTTATGCATCCTTCATAAATAAATGTGCTAAAGTAATTTCTCTCTCCAAAAAAAAGAGTTTATCTAACACAGTAAATCTGTGCTGTTTGTTAAATTATCATCCAGTGATTCAGGGCTGAAACAATCATAGACATTGAGGATTCCCACAATATTCATATAAGTGGTCAATATTGATTTTTTTCTTAACAAACGAAAATAAAATATTTCACATTTGGTGACTCCATTCTTTTATACTTGGCTACAACATTGCAGTTATGGGTCATTATGTTGACTGTTACATCAACAGTTTCCAAAAAATCCAAAGTTATCAATAACAAGTCCCGTCATCATCTGCTCTTTGTGTCCGTTACTGCTCAATTTCCTCTCAATTAATTATCTTGGTCTAAAATGTGTCTGATCTGTGTGTTTTATCAAACTGCTTCAAGCTACAGATGAATGCAGTGGTTCAAAGTTCATATTGTTGCTTTCTGAAAAGTATTGTTTATCCTCTTCAGCTGTTATATTGCACGCTGCATATGGTGAGAGAGTGCATTCAAATCAAGGATTAAGAAACTCTGTATTATGGAGACGCTTTCACTTTATTAAACTTATTGAGCAGGGACAGGATTATCCCAGAGCGCTAAAGCTGACACACTATGGCTCTTCTCAAAACTGCCTAGCTAGACAGTATTTTTAGGCACCATAGACATGCTCCTGATGTCGCAAATTGTAGACAACAGATTATGCTGCACCCTAAAAGGCCTAATTTTGCCTAAAGTTGAAGTACCACTACATGTGGGTGGGGGGGTGGGGGGGGGCATTGACAACATCGATTATGGAACAAAACTTAAGGATAGTTTAAATGTTTATTATTTCATTACTGAAAAGTGTTGACAGGAAACCAGCTTTAAAAGATGCATTATTTTGTATCATTTTATTAAATTATCACTAGCTGTGTGATTTAAATAAGTCTCTTTTGCAGGTCACTTGAGTGCTGCAATTTGTCTGCCAAATGAATGGCTGTTAATGATGTTTGTGCCAACAAGAGCATCTCAAACAAGTTCATTTTGTTGTATCCATGATGTCTCTTTTGACAGGACCTGTGTACTACGGCTTATGAGTCAGTGGCATATAAGAATACTTGTACATGATAATGAAAAAAAAATTTTTTTTAATAAAATGTAATGCATTTTTAAAACAATTTAATAAAATAATTTTCATAGTTTATTGAATCATTATATTTAAATAATGATTTTTGTAAAATAATGATAATGGTTTATGTCCTCCAAAATATCTAAATTAATATTAACACAGAAATTTAAACCATTTTCTTCATAGAAGAGTGTGCGGTCACTGTATGTATGAGTTGTGTTTTTATCTACATTTGAATGAAACCTTTCTTTCTTTTTCTTTTTCTTGGGCTCAGTCACCGGCGGTTCAAGCGCTCAAACAGCGTGACGGCAGCGGTACAGGCTGATCTGGATACTCCGGACTACACACCAGCTGACTCTCCTATCACAGATTTCCCCTCCTCAGGCTGCTTGTCACGGCAGTACTCACGTGATGCCGCCACCTCCACCGTCAGCATCCAGGGCTCAGGGAATCACTACCACGCCTGCACCTCAGATGAGTATGAGGACGTTGGCTTTGATCCCTCCATCCTGCCTCCACCTGACCCTTGGATCGATAGCGTAACGGAAGATCCCTTGGAAGTCGTGGGCCGCTCGGTGTGTCAGCGTGACGGCCGCTGGTTCCTGAAGCTGCTGCAGGCAGAGACTGAACGTATGGAGGGCTGGTGCAGGCAGATGGCGCACGATGAGAAGGAGAACAAGCTACCTGATGAAAGTTAGTGTTTGGTTTACCCATAATGAAGTCTTCTGGTAGGCCAACCGTCTTTAAAGAAAGTAAAATACCTTTTGTTAACATTCGAGTTAGTTTTGTATGTTCTGTGTATTGTTTTAGTGCCCAATAGGCATGTGAAAATAATGACTTTTTAAGCTGTATTAATTTACAGCAAATTAAATATGGATGATAAAGGATGCAGAAATTTTTGCTGAAATGGCATTTGCAAAAATGCAACTATTTATTGAATTAATCTCATCTGCATTGAAGTAATCTGCCCCCTGCTGGACGTCCTGGTCCTCACAGTGTTTTCATGACATCAAACCTATATCTGTAGGCTCTCCTAATTTTAATAATCATAATAGAGCTTAATAGATGTTTTTTTTTCAAGTCTCAGAAGGAGCAGATTTTTTCTTTTCTATTGGTCTAGGACTGTTATGCATGTTTCTGGTGCTCACCTGTTTCGTTTTTGTGTGTGATGTTCAGTCCTGGGGAAGATCCGCAGTGCAGTGGGAAGCGCACAGCTGCTTATGTCCCAGAAGTTTCAGCAGTTCAGGGAATTGTGTGAGGAAAATCTGGTGAGTACTAGTAGGAATGATATAGTAAACGTTTATTTGACCGAATCAACTTATACTGTCAACTGAAGCAGCATTGAACTGACTAGAGGTGAGTAAGACACTGTTTACAACTGTTTATAGCTGTTTTGAAATTGATTAACTTTACACTGTTATTGAACTCAACTGAAGCAACTTGAGCTTAGTAATGATGCTATTGTCTTTTTAGTGCTGCTTTACAGCATGAGGAAGTGATTCTGCTATTTTCCTGTTTATTACTGTGAATCTGCTTTGAAACAGTTGGTATTGTAAAAAAAAAGGGCTATAGACATATAGGTGACTTGACTGTGGTTCAGAACTTTGGGGTCAGTAAGAGTTTTTTCTTTAAAGAAATTAATACTTTTATTCAGCAAGGATGCATTAAATTGATCAAAAGTGACAATAAAGACTTTTACAATGTTAAACAAGGTTTCTATTTTTAAAAAATGCTGTTCTTTTGAACTGTCTATTTATCAAATTCTTCAAAAAAGACTGACTGCTACAAATTCACCTTTGTAATCACATAAATAAATTACACTTTAAATATATATATACAGTGGGTACGGAAAGTATTCAGACCCCCTTAAATTTTTCACTCTTTGTTATATTGCAGCCATTTGCTAAAATCATTTAAGTTATTTTTTTTTCCTCATTAATGTACGCACAGCACCCCATGTTGACAGAAAAACACAGAGTTGTTGACATGTTTGCAGATTTATTAAAAAGAAAAACTGAAATATCACATGGTCCTAAGTATTCCGACCCTTTGCTCAGTATATGTAGTAGAAGCACCCGTTTGATCTAATACAGCCATGAGTCTTTTTGGGAAAGATGCAACAAGTTTTTCACACCTGGATTTGGGGATCCTCTGCCATTCCTCCTTGCAGATCCTCTCCAGTTCTGTCAGGTTGGATGGTACACGTTGGTGGACAGCCATTTTTAGGTCTCTCCAGAGATGCTCAATTGGTTTAAGTCAGGGCTCTGGCTGGGCCATTCAAGAACAGTCAGAGTTGTTGTGAAGCCACTCCTTCTTATTTTAGCTGTGTGCTTAGGGTCAGTGTCTTGTTGGAAGGTAAACCTTCAGCACAGTCTGAGGTCCTGAGCACTCTGGAAAAGTTTTCGTCCAGGATATCCCTGTACTAATTCATCTTTCCCTCGATTGCAACCAGTCGTCCTGTCCCTGCAGCTGAAAAACAGCATGATGCTGCCACCACCATGTTTTACTGTTGGGACTGTATTGGACAGGTGTGTGTGCAGTGCCTGGTTTTCTCCACACATAACCGCTTAGAATTAAGGCCAAAAAGTTCTATCTTGGTCTCATCAGACAGAGAATCTTATTTCTCACCATCTTGGAGACCTCCATGCGGGCTTTCATGTGTCTTTCACTGAGGAGAGGCTTCCGTCGGGCCACTCTGCCATAAAGCCCCAACTGGTGGAGGGCTGCAGTGATGGTTGACTTTCTACAACTTTCTCCCATCTCCCGACTGCATCTCTGGAGCTCAGCCACAGTGATCTTTGGGTTCTTCTTTACCTCTCTCACCAAGGCTCTTCTCCCCCGATAGCTCAGTTTGGCCGGACGGCCAGCTCTAGGAAGGGTTCTGGTCGTCCCAAACGTCTTCCATTTAAGGATTATGGAGGCCACTGTGCTCTTAGGAACCTTAAGTGCAGCAGAATGTTTTTTGTAACCTTGGTCAGATCTGTGCCTTGTCACAATTCTGTCTCTGAGGTCTTCAGGCATTTCCTTTGACCTCATGATTCTCATTTGCTCTGACATGCACTGTGAGCTGTAAGGTCTTATATAGACAGGTGTGTGGCTTTCCTAATCAAGTCCAATCAGTATAATCAAACACAGCTGGACTCAAATGAAGTGTAGAACCATCTCAAGGATGATCAGAGAAATGGCAGCACTGAGTTAAATATATGCGTGTCACAGCAAAGGGTCTGAAAACTTAGGACCATGTGATATTTCAGTTTTCTTTTTTAATAAATCTGCAAAAATGTTAACAATTCTTTGTTTTTCTGTCAATATGGTGTGCTGTGTTTACATTAATGAGGAAAAAAATTAACTTAAATGCTTTTAGCAAATGGCTGCAATATAACAAAGAGTGAAAAAATTAAGGGGTCTGAATACTTTCCGACCCACTGTATATATATATATATATATATATATATCTATATATATATATATATATATACTAACAAAATAGAAAAACTTATTTTAAATTGTAATAATAATTCAAAATATAACTTTTCCTGCTTGTTTGTAAAATACATGCAACCCCAAGCTTTTGAACAGTAGTGTATCTTCAAGGCTGTGAATCTTTGGAAACGAATGGAACTGTGGGTTCCTTTGCACCTTTGCAAGCACAATACCAGGATGGACACACCAGCTCCAGAGAAAACAGATTCATCGAGGCCTATCAGATGTTTAGACAGCACAGCTAATTCTTATAGTTCCACTTTTGTTCCTTCTCTTGGCTTAACAGAACCCAAATGCTCACCCACGGCCAGTGGCTCAAGATCTCGCAGGGTTCTGGGACATGCTTCAACTTTCCATTGAGAATATCAGCTTAAAGTTCGATGAGCTTCACCAGCTCAAAGCCAACAACTGGAGACCCCTCGACCCCCCCGAGAGAAAGGTACAACAAACTTGCAGAATCAGTACAGAGTCATTGACAGAAGAAGAATAAGAATGCAGACATGCTAGCTGCCTGATCGCAGGGCCACGTTGCGTTTATGTTTTGTTTTTTCATTCATGTGCATGGTCTGTTGCTTCTGTAGTGTGATATTAAGCATTCAAGTGTGGGCACTGGCAATAACAATCCTCCAAAATCCACAATATTATTCAATATATTTGACGTGTTGCTGTTGTCTCCCTGTGGCTCATGTGAGTCTGTTGGTCTAATGTGACTGTGAATGTTTCATTCACTCTTAATTTCCTGACATCCTCTTCATGTTTGCTTTGTTTGTTTGTTTGTTTGACAGTGAGCTGTTTTCAGAAGTCATTCCATCCGGCACGCACCATGGGGGCAGCGGCCCCCAACCTCTCACCTCCACCGGGCCGCTCTCTTACCGCACGCAGTCGGCCGCGGAAGCGTTAGCACTGCTCCGTAACGCTAGCCGCGGCTGGCCTTAGCGCTGTCTGTGTGCAGGTGTGCCATATTGCTGTCTCGGCTCGTCTTTTTCCGCCCGCCGTGGCGGCTAACTGACTGTTTGTCATCCCTGTTCAGGAGAGAAGGCTGCCTCCCCCAGTGCCAAAGAAACCCCCGAAAGGCCACCCTCCCCTGGCCAGAGATCGCTCGCTGGAAAGCACAGAGAAGCAGCGTCAGGAGGCGCGCAAGCGTTTGATGGCGGCCAAACGAGCCGCTTCGGTACGGCAGAACTCGGCCACAGAGAGCGCAGACAGCATCGAGATCTATATACCTGAGGCCCAGACCAGATTATGAAACTGCCAAATGCCAAAACACACTCACACACGAACGCCCAAGCGCAGAAATCCACCGCGAGCACAACACGTCACACAGATCTATATTTGCCTGATACTAAGGTCACTGTATATTAGGAGCGACATACACCAGCACCATGATAGCACAGTAGTAGTAATTTGACCTTTCATTACTAAAACAAATGACATCCAAGATAGATCTACATCATATTTCTATGACCCTTAAGACTTCAGGACAAATGACTTGTTTAATTTTACACAAATGAAAACGAGGCTATTTTTTTGGAAAAACTATTTCAGGGTTTCTGAAAATCAGTACGTCCTGAACGTCCAGTGGTGGAAATTATCAAGGGACTTTAGTTTTGTACTTTTTTCAGTATGAATATTCAGATTTTTTTTTGAGAAGCAGCACTGCATAAAATATTAAGAATTGTTTTCATAGTTTGTCTTGAATATATACTACCGATCTCTTATGCTCACCAAGGCTGCATTTGTTTGATCAAAAAATACAATTAAAACAGTAATATTGTGAAATATTATTACAATTTAAAATAACTGCTTTCTAATTTAATATATTTTAAAATTCATTTATTTCTGTGATTTTCAGAGCAGAGCAGTGTCACATGATCCTTCAGAAATCATTCTAATATGCTGATTTGCTCCCCAAGAAAAAACTGTTTTTTGAGGAATTCTTAGGCAAATCGAAAGTTACAAAAGCAGAATTTATTTGAAATTGAATCTTTTGTAACGCTACAGATGACTTAACTCTCACTTTGGATCAATTTAAGGCATCCTTGCTGAATAAAAATATTAATTTCTTTCAGAAAAAAAAATAACTGGCCCCAAGCTTTTTTTGTCCTTGAACACTGGCTAATTTTTTCACTTGTTTTAAAGATGTTTACACTTAAAATCTGGTGAAAAAGTGAAAGAATATGCCAGTGCTTTTACACAAAGTATACTAGTATTAAAGATACATTATGTCTTATGCAGTCTTGCTTCTCAATTCATCTTGTTTCAAAGATTTCTATATAGTTTTACTAGAAAATATGACATAAATTTGTGTAATTATATACTGCTGGATATACAGCAGAACTGTCCCTCACAGCCACGCTTTTATTTGTGTCAAATTAAATATTTCTACCCTGAATAAGATCTATGACTAGATCATTCACATGCACTATTTGGAGCTCAGCCACTTTATATATCCTCTTTTTCATTTTTATGCATGTGTGATTACATACAGTTTGTTTGTAAACACATAATAGACATGGTTACACATGCACACGTGCATAACAACCTCTCTCATTCACCGTGTAGATAAATATGAGCATATACACACGTATATACTTTATCATTTAACAGTTCTACACAGACTTATCACAAATAATAAACATAAGCTCATTCACTCTGAGTGGAACAGGCTGGGTGTTTGTAATATAATCTGTCTGTACCTTTTTCCTTAAGAGTTGAAGGAATGTTATAACAGGTTTAATGTTTTACTTCTCCAGTCGTTCCATCTGTCTTTCTCTTTCACACACTGTCTTAATCTGATGATCTGAAGAGATGTGATCATAGTGAATTATGTTCCTAGCCATGTGAAGTAGATACACCCTCTCTCTCTCAGTCCCTCTAGGAAATACTGTATCCTGTTGTCTTTTAGCATTTCTGTTTTCTCAGAAGAGCAGAAGAACTGCTAGCTGTTCTTTCCCGCTTCTATCCCTGCCCTTTTTTTTTTTTTGTCGCACAATTGGAAAATGATGACCACATAACAGGGTATTTTAAGCTAAAAGCAATACTCATAAGAAATTCTAATATTACTACATTATTTTGATGTAGAGATTCTGTAAAACTGATGCACTGCTAATGAAAAGATGCTTTCACTATTCTGTAGCCATTTCTGTTTCTTGCCATTCTGATGCTTGCTATTGTGAACGCTTATCAATGGCCACTCTTGAACAGTTCTTCTTATTTTAAATCCTCTTTAGTCATACGTGGGACATTTAGGCACATTATTATATTCTTTAGTGTATAAAATACAAATAAACTTACTAATCATTTTTCTAACATAGATTTGGGGCCTTCTGTGGGTTTTTATGTAGACAAGTCGAGGTACTTCAGTGAGACGACTGCAAAAAAGTGACACTAGAAGGGGAGATTTAATAAAATGCAAGCTTTTCATCATTGTTCACGAGATTATGTCTTTCCAGTAGCAATTTCAGTGACTTAATTTGATGTGTTTTAATACTGTGTTGGGGCACGGGGAAGTTTTTTGTAAGCTTTGTACTCAAAAGGGTTGTGACTCTGAGAGGACCGTGTGACTCTGCCTGATCGGTCGTGTCAGGTGAGCTAAACTAGCGTTAAACTCTCAGGAAAAGACAGAGGTGAAGTGAGTGCAGCAAATTCAGGGTCTCCCAATGGTGATGTTTTACGTGTGTTTTTGTGAGCGTGTTTGTGTGTTCAGTGCACACGGTGTGCGTTTGGTTTTTGAGCAGACGGCGTGATTTTGTTTAAAGAATGTATGTGTCTTTATTGTAAATAGGTATGTATGTGAGCCTGTGTGTGTGTGTGTGGTTGTGTGTGTGAGAGAGTCTATAAAAGTGCTTCCTGATTTTATTGGTTAACACTATCTTTGATTTTTTTCTGTTGGTTGAAGTCAAGTAGCCTCATGAACTCGTGTACAGTATCAAAGCCCCTTGTTCTTATTTTAGTCTATATTGTTTGTACAAGAAAACAATGATGAGGATGTTCCTGTAAGCATGCAGACACAATATGAGTCCTATCGATTATAGATATATAGATGATTATACTATTTATTTATTTATTTATTTATGTATTTACTTATTTATTTTTGTATTTATTTATTTAATTTTTTAACTTTGATTCTGTTTAGTGACTGTCCATGGCCACCTCATATTGTGAATATGTTGTACTGTATGTATAAACATTATATGTGCATACATACGATGAACAAAGAATAAATTCTTGAAATTTTATTTGTCTTGACATGTATTACAAAATACACAAACAATATGCATACAAAACGATTTATTTTTTGCAATATTGTCATGATGGGAAAATATTTATTAGATATCATTATGAATTTAAAGCCTTAGTGACGTAAGAAACACTGGGTTCTATATTAATATTAACATATACTTATACATAAATAAAAATCTAAACATTAACATACAATCATGGTCAAAATATCGGCACCCTTGGTAAATATGATCAAAGAAGGCTGTGAAAATTAATCTGCATTGTTAATCCTTTTGATCTTTTATTTGAAAAAATCACAAAAATGTAACCTTTCATTGGATAAGAATTTAAAATGGGGGGGAAATATCATTATGAAATAAATGTTTTTTCTCTAATACACGTTGGACACAATTATTGGCACCCCTAGAAATTCTTATGAGTAAAACATCTCTGAAGTATATTCCTATTCATATTCACAATTTTGAGCTCTCCAGGGTGATTTTGCATGAAATTATCCAGCCATGGCTTCCTGTTCCACAGGATTATAAATAGAAGGACCCAAAGGCCAAATTCCCTTAATCATCCATCACAATGAAAAAAAACAAAGAATATATTTCTGATGTGCACCAAAAGATAATTGAGCTTCACAAATTATAAAGTGACTTTAAGAAAAGAGCTAGACATTGAAAATCCCCATTTCCACCATCAGAAATTCATTAAGAGGTTCCAATCAACTACAGATGTTACAAATCTGCTGGAAGAGGACATGTGTCTATATCGTCCTAATGTATGGTGAGGAGGAGAGTTTGAGTGGCTAAAGACTCTCCAAGGACCACAGCTGGAGAACTGCAGAAAATAGAGTCTCGGGGTCAGAAAACCTTTAAAAAAAATTGTCAAACAGCACCTACATCACCACATGTTGTTTGGGAGGGTTTCAAGAAAAATTCTCCTAGCTCATCCAAAAACAAACTCCAGCATATTCAGTTATCAGACACGACTGGAACTTCAAATGGGACTGGCTTCTATGGTCAGATAAAACAAAAAAAAAAGAGCTTTTTAGCAGCAACCACTCAAGATGGGTTTGGTGCACACAGGGATAAAAAGTACCCCATGTGTACAATGAAATATACTGCTGTATTTTTGATGTTGTTGGTGTTTTTTTCTGCTGGAGGTCCTGGACATCTTGTTTAGATACATGGCATCATGGATTCTATCAAATACCAACAGATAAAAAATCAATAAGTGACTGACTCTGTTAGAAATCTTATAATGGGCCATGTTTGGATCTTCCAACCGTACAGTAATCCAAAAACAGACCTTAAAAACAACACAAAAATGGGTCACCGGGCACAAAACCAAGCTTCTGCTATGGCCATTCCAGTCCTCTGATCTGAACCCTAGAAAATGAGTGTGCTGAACTGAAGAGGAGCAGCACCTCTGGAGAGATTCTGGATGAAGGAATGGTCTCTGATCTCTTGTCAGGTGTTCTCTAACCTCATCAGGCATTATAGGAGAACATTTAGAGCTGTTAAACTGGCTAATGGAGGTTTCAAAAAGTATTGAATAAAAGGGTGCCATTAATTGTGGCCAATGTGTAAATTTATTTCATATGATATTTCCCCCCATTTTAAATTCTTATTATCCAATGAAAGGTTAGATTTTTGTGATTTGTTTTTATAAAAGATCAAAAGGATTAACAATGCAGATTAATTTTCACTGCCTTCTTTGATCATATTTACCAAGGGTGCCAATAATTCTGACCACGACTGTATGTATATATATATATATATATAATATATAATATATATATATATATATAAAAAATGCATTTTATGATGAACACAGTATAGACAGTATAAGCACAAGTGACGAGCCATTCGCTCTCACCTCATGTTTGCGTCTGAATATAAATGATCATCATAATTAATGGACAACTAGACTATATCAGGGAAAAGACATCCGCGCAGTCCGGCGCAGAGAAAAGAAAAATAAAAAGCCCAAGATGAAGCCCGTGCATCACTTTCAGGTAGCTACGTTCAAGTTCCTGTGAAACTTTTTTGACTGTTGACTTCAGTAACGTGTTTTAATGTCGGTAATAATTTCACCATCAACAACAACAACGCATCTGACTTAATATTCTAGTTTTCATGACTTAAAATGTATTATATAAAAGCAATGAGGTAATAATGATTGGTTAATTAATAATTAAGTGGTTTCATTGAATAACACTGTTAAATACATAATGTAATACAAAATAGACAATTTGCATTATTACAAATGCCTGCAAAGGGCACCAAAGGCCTGATAATTACTGTTGTTACACTTACAGGACGATCAAATCCTTGTTTAATGTTGACCAAACTTTTAATTCAAATATCCACTTAATTTCTTCAACAAAAACATGTGGACATCACAACCCTTACCAAAATTAACCAGGGTTTTATTGTAGTAAAACTGCTTTATTTTATTTTGTGTTTATTTTTTAGCATTTTATGTTTATTTTATATTTTTCTGAATGCTTGAGACTATAAAATCAATCAGACAACGGTATTAATAAAATTATAGCCATAGGTAACTGTCTAGCGCTACAATTGTTAAGTTATAATAATCTATTTAATACTATTTTATTTATTTAGTTTTATATTTTATTAAAGTTCTATTTTGACCCTTTATAGTATGTTTTTTTTCCCCACAGCAATGCATATTGCTTAGGGCACCCATTTGGCCAGCAGCGGCCCTGTGGATATTGCTCAGTGGAATGTTAGCTCTTTTTTTAATATATAACATTTATAAGCCTAGTTTTTAGCGGGACTACCTTGGAGTGAATTCAGGTCAAATGGGACGCTTTTGCCATTGAGAAGACTAGGGAAAAAATGTCCAAATTCACTCAGATTCACACTTGTGGTGTTGTTTAGCGGCAAATACCTAGTTAGAACAAAAGGAGGCGCTGTAACGAAAGAAAATACTAGACCAATGGTAGGCTACGGATTTCAGAAGTAGGCCTACAAAGACGCAGGCAGTGCAACATAAACAATGGCACCATATTCATGAGATCGGGGGGTTTAAGAGAACTAGTGGGATTCTTTACAGGTAAATCAGACTAGGTAAGCAACTTTATTGCTGGATGGACTGCGTGGAGGAAGAAGGGTGCTTGCAAAGCTAATATTCCTCATTATTCCTCAAATCGTCTGTGCATAACTCATTTTTACTGAGGATTACTGAGGAAACCGGTGTTATGAATTCTGTAGGCCTACTGTATGTGATCAGGCCATATACAACTCACATACAATTTGCAATGTAATGTCAAAATGTGATGCAATTCCACTTAGTTCTTGAGATGTAGGCTAATACGACAGTGCTATTATCTTCCAACAGGCGTCAATAAGGATCCAGCAACAAAGCACTTGTTGCTCTTATGCACCTTGCAACGCCCCCACATACAGTAGCCTACAGCACATCTGTACTGACTATGCTAAGCTATTGTGTAAATTAGCTTTTATTTGATAATTAAACATAATTAGGACCCCTATTGAAAACGATTGCACGAATCATCTCGGAATTGTTGACTGTTTCCCAAAAGTATCATTAGGTTACCAGTGTCTGCCTGAATGAATATCTTGCTCTAGGGCTCATTCAGTCACGTGCAAGAAAGCAGCAAATTGAAAAATGAAAAGATCAAATATTTCTGACAGCACTGCATGGGTCACCATGCCCTTGTCACTGCCAGGAATCGCACGAATGCGGCCTTAGTGCAAAAAAAAAAAAAAAGTAAAATAAAGCTGCTTGACACAAAGCAACATTTCAGTAGGCTGCTTGTAGAACTGACTGCGACTTGAATATTATGCGCTTTCATGTTAAGTGTAAACCAAGTAAAAGGGCACGTTTGGCACTCTTGATGGTCGTTTTTGCAAATAATAAACTGATATAAAAAATAATACTGATATTTGTCTTTTCCTATTTTAGTTCATTAAGTTCATAGGTCAAATCGTAAAAAGAGCTTGGACTAATTAATATGAACGCACTTTATCGCCGTAGGGAATTGTATATTTCAGAATTAAAAAATAAACAAAAAATTCAGTCTTTCAGTCAGGGATTCTCAATTGGAGGGTCACGACCAAACCTATTTCTAATGCGGGTAATAAATTGCAACTAAATATAAAACCGTGCATAGTTTGGACTTTGGACGTTTGGTAAATCTTGGCCTTATATTGTTGACGTCAAAGGCTGTGGTAAAACTTTGCTGTATTTTTGGCGTATAAATCACCTGTCGCATATTAAGTAGCATACAACATTTGGCCCTTTTGGTGTTTATTCATTGGCTTGAAATATCACACCTCCGCGGTTGTTTATGCATTATCAAAACTGTCAGATGTTCTGTTGTGCATATTGCAATGTCTGTTAGTTTTAAATGGTAATAAAAATATCTCATTTTGAAGGCATTTTGTTTACTTTTCTACAATTAAACAGTTTGGGTGTTTTGTTTGGTCGCACTGAATAAAACCATCAACTAGGTTGTAATTCGTTATGGACCCAATTTTACAGGGAATACATTTGTAGGCTACCTAGTAATAATTGTATTTAATTTTCGCCTCATTATATTAGGTCTGTTTCATATCCGGGTTCATATTTTGTCAAGATTTTAGCACTGTTTTGTGTGTGGTTGACGAACTATAGAAATGGTGCGAAATTTGGACCTTCAGCACCTTTGTACCTGACAGCTCCCATTCGTTCTGCTTAAAAGTAAACAATTTGCTTGCTGGTTTGTGAAACTTTTTTTTATTAATGCCATGTAGCACTAAGGACTTTGTTTCACGATATAGGCCTATAGCCTAGCCTACATTTTAGGAAAATATTCTTCATTTTTATTATTCAAGTTTGAATTTTTAAACTTGTCGGTGGCTGTTGAGATGCAAGACTTCTTTGTAGTTCACTATTTTTCAGGATGAATAATGAAAGATTCATGTTTCACCTCACTAATCTGAAACAGCCTGCGGGCAGCCATATTTTCAGATTAACACAGATAGACAAATCAATTAGTCTAGGATGTAGTGAATCAATAATCCTCTTAATCTCCGCCAGGATAAACGTAATAATAACTATGTAACACTTTTATAGGTGCTGTTTACGCTTCTGAGGGGATTATGATTAGCCTACGCTTCCAACTACATTCCCCAGTTCCAGATCCGTGAAATTGATGCTTTTAATCTAGGATCAAATATATGTCTTCTTTTAATGGGTTTAATCGAAGTTTTTATTCGATCAAATATCTGTTGATACAGTAGATATAGGCTACATTGAGATGCTGAGTCCGGGTTTCTGCTGATAGGCTAATGAAGAATACACCATTGCCTTTCTTAACACATTAAGGGACAATGCGTCCCCGTGTGATGTGACACTTAAGAAAGAACGCTTTATTTGTTCATCCCTGTGAATGCAGGAATCCCTCCACACCCCACGACTGCCGTTCTAATTTGTCTGGCAAGCTGGAGAACGAGCGCTCGGTGCGCTGTTGCTGCTCCTGTTGCTCTGGCGCATGTGGCTGGATTCCCAGGGATCCCCAGTGTTCTGCAGCTTGCGCTCCTAACATCTATGACCCTTCAAAGAGGCCGTGAAAACGCAAAGCTCCTGTAGTCAATAGTTGTCTACCAGTCAGCCTTTTTGAATACCAGGTCAATAAATGTAAAGTGTGGAAACAATGAAAGCCACTTGACAGGCGCGTCGACAAAGTGTGGTGCCTTTTATCGTTTTACATTACCCAACACGCGAGGACCAATGCCACTCACATCGCGCGGCTTTTGTTTCAACGATTGTTGGCTATTTGTTGCTGAAAATAGATGTTTTTAAATGGCCCACGAACTGTCTTTCAGAGAAGCCAAGTCAAAATCATGTCTCCTGAAACATTTGGCGGTTCAAGAGGTTTGGTGCACCTACTGTCAAGCCCATATTACCTTGTTAAGTAGCCCAATTATTGTCATTGATTTATTCATTTAATCTGCCTTTATATCTAATCCTGTTTGACACAAGAGATTAAACGGATTAGCAGCGATTTCCACTGTATTTAGAATTAAATCAACTTTCCTCTCGTTAATCCAAACTGTTTCTAAAGCATCTGAAACACAACAACAACAATACTAATAATAATAATAACAACAACAATAATAATATTAATAATAATAATAATAAATAATATTTTTTTTCTTTGTTTTCAAGCTTTTGGCGTGTCTTTTCCTGCTGCTTGCAGCCTTTACTCGCCTCGTGAACTGTAATGCACCATGACCTGAAATAAGACGTCTCATTTATAATGCTCATCGTTGTAATATCTGTTCAAAAATCCATGTGTTGCTATTCCCATGCCAGCCCAAGGTCTGCAGCCGCGGCCGCTGAGATATGTGACATTGCTTAATTGATAGCGCAAAGGTGACGGTCACGGTCCCGTCTGTGCTTAATGGCTCAATGACTAGCTTTGCTGAACAACCGGTGGGCGTTCAGGTGCCACTTGTGTCGCTCCACAGTGAACTACAGGTGCACCATTCCACTTCATGGGCAGTTTATATGCGCGTTATGCACTTGAACATGAACTTTGTGCTCTTGAGTCCTTAAATTACATTTCTTATTTATGTTATGATGAAAAACTAAATCATTAGGCTATTCATTGAAATGCACGCAATATTGACGTAGAAATGCTTTCTGGTGTGTTTGCACTTCGTCAATTTTGAAACTTTCAAGCAATAAATTTATTAAATGAACAGTCCTCTTACAAAAAAAACCCAGACATTTATCAACACTTTTTTTAATATTCTAAATACGCGTTTTAGCATACAAGCTGTACGGCTGCTCTGTTCATTCAGTGCCGGCAGTGGGTCTCTTTGAGCGCAGAGCGCGCAAGTGGTGTGATTCCCACGGATTGTCCCTCGCGTTGCAGCTTGCAGCGGGGTGCAACAACCATACACTCACCAGACCCTTTTTTCCCTTTTACTAACAAAGTGACCCCCTCCATCTTTATTTGAATAGCAGTGAATAAGGGTTGTTTATGGGCTCCAACCAGTTAGCATCTCAGGTACCAGCATAATTTGTTGTGAGGTGTCTTACAAACCTCCTCATTGGCGACCACTGTGAGGCACACTGCTCTTAATTCCAGTACCAGCCCCCTACATAATAAAACCATACCCGCTGCTTGTCGTTTCTCCGCTGGTATATTTATTCTTGTTTGTTATTCAAGTACTTGTATAATGATGTCTCGTGTTGAAAGAAAAGAAAACATTAAAGCACTACTTTATAGGACAAAACTGCCTCTCTTCCAAAAATCGATGGGAATTCGTCGGTCAAAGGCGTGGAGCTCCCAACTGCAACTCTACATTAATTTATAATAAATCTATTTTAAACGGTTTCAAAATAATTTTAGGAAAATTAACATTGAGGTTTGAATGCAGGATTTACCTACTTTTTCCTACAATTTTTTTTCTTTTACGTAGGCTTAATGATTTATAGCTATAATCTATTGTTCTCTCACTTTTTACAATTTATGAGTAATAAAGCTGTTAGGAGCATGAAAAAAATGTACAGACATGCATCTTTTTTCATAATATTAATGGACACAAAATTCAAAATTCTCAGCTGTCAATGTGGCGATACCATTTCAAAAGGTGCTTTTCAAAAGATGTACATTTTAGTTGCTATATGCACTTTTAAAATACTATTATGTACCTTTAAACTTTTATTATGTACCATATAGGGATAAATAAGATACAAATGTATATTTTAGAGTAGCCTATACAGCTTTTTTCTGAAAAGCCGCTCATTGGCTTGTAAAACCCTCTATATAAATTACACTGACATCTTTCACTGAATCAATAGATTTGAATATTTGAGTTTTAAAATGGAAACCAAACAATTTTTTCTTTTTACGAAACTAAGAGACAGTGATTTAATTTGTCGTTCTGCAGATGTCTTTCAAATAGCGTTTCTCTTAATGTAGGTAGCTCAGTGAGAGTCATTTTTATGTTTGTTTTGCCATTCAGTTTTTTTCCGCCTGTTCAAGAACACGTATTGTTATAGAATTGGTCGTTTAGGGTGACTATAGGTTGTTCGTATTGAAAGCTGCAAACGCCCCCGCTTTAGCGCTGAAGCTCTTGCCTTATTCTTTTGATTGTTTCTTGGACAGGCGAGTGTCCACTGCTTCGATACAAACGTGCGGCCTGGCATCCTGCAGCCCGTGATTGATGAGAGACCTATTCTTTACCCTTTCTGCCTCTTAAATGACAGCTCCTTTCACTGACATCACTCATACACAAATGTCTGTGCTGTATTGTATGGACCTCGTGGACAACCAATGGGGCTTTAACATAGCTGCACGTCTCGATAATTAAGAGGCCGATGGAAGGGGCTTTGCGCACGCGAATGGTGAGCACTTGAATGGTTACCTGCTTTAAGAGGAGCCTCAAGGTGACAGGGTCAACAGTAGGCCTACCTACCTCTCTGACCCCTTAATTACATGTGATAACTGGGTGCACTTTATCCAGTCACCGTTAATGGTGGAAAGACAAACGGAAGGACAAAACTAACATTAAGCGTCAATAATTAAGAGAGCGCAGCATGTCCTTTAACTGCTGTTACGTGTCTGTCTGTTCGTTGAACAGCAGAGGAACTGAGAAATTAGACAATTCACACAATAACTGTAATGCTTTTGGAAAATTAATAGACTTTCAGAAAAAAAAGGTACAAAAGCTGTCACTGGGGTGGTACCTTTTCCAATGGTTTATTAACGGTTAAATAACACGTTTATTTACCCTAAACGGGTGCATATTAGTACCTTAAAGGTAGGCTACATCTTTAAAATAAAGGTTCTTAATGGCATGTATGGTTTCATGAAGAACCTTTAACATCAATGGAACTTTTTCATTGCACAAAAGGTGCAAAAACAAGAATTGTTAACTGAAAGGTTCTTTGGGGAACCCAAAATTGTTCTTTTGGCATAGATGCGAAAACCTCCTTTTAGAACCTTTATTTTTCGTACATGGGTCATTTTACTACCTTTTGAAAGAGTACAAGACCAGTGACGGCTATTGCACTTTTTTCCTGAGAGTGCATGATGGCATGCATATTAAGTATATTTTAAGGAAATTAATTTAAAATATTCGTGCATTGCAGTTTTATAAATGCACATGTGGGTTTCCTTATTTATTTTTTATTATAAAATTTAGTGTGCAGTAAAATCACATATTTCTGTCATTTATGTCGATTAAAGTGTATGTAAAAGATATCAAAATGATTTAAAAACAAAAATATAAGAACAATGGTTTTATTTATTCTGGTCATTTATTAAGGTTCGACTGGGACACTGACTGAGACACTATTTCTGATACAGTTGTCAATATAGGCAGTCGCTTTGTCGACAATTTAGGAGCATGTCCTGTCTCGGTGTTTTGGGCTCAGGGGGCGTGTACTGGGGGGGTGGCCTGTAAACAGGCCTTATCCTAAGGTGAGCTGCCTCAGCTGCGGGCGCTGGGGATGCTTAGCGCTGATTGGTTGGCGCTTACGGTCAATGGCACGCGACTATGGATGTAGTTATAAGAGTCCTCGCGTGCCGCCTTTCAAACTGAACCAACTCTTGAGCATCAAGAGGAAAGATCGAAGAGTCGGCGATTGTTGTTACAGGGCAACACCAACACAGCACAAAAAAATGGACACTGTGTTGGATCCATTCACAGGCTTGGACTCCTTCTCCTCCCCTTATTTCGACGACGATGACTTCTTCACGGACCACTCGTCGAGGGACCACTTGGACACAGACGACTTTTTGGATGAGGACGTCGATTTCCTCACCAATCAAATCCAAGAATATTATAAGGACAGTCGGATATCACAGGACGGAGATTATTGTGATGTTGGCAACTTCTCTTTTTCCTCGTCGTCTTCGACTTTCTCGTACGGATGCGCTGACAGCACCTCGGAACTGTCCCCTCACAGAGACGGTCCCTTGCAGAAGAGGCGGAGACGCATGAGATCCGAAGCGGAGATGCAACAGTTGCGTCAAGCTGCCAACGTCCGGGAGCGACGGAGGATGCAGTCCATTAACGATGCTTTCGAGGGACTGCGATCTCACATTCCTACTCTACCATACGAGAAGAGACTTTCGAAAGTTGACACATTACGTCTGGCAATCGGCTACATAAACTTCCTTGCAGAACTTGTGCAGTCCGACATGCCGATCCGGAACCCACACAGTGATACTTTAAACCAACCTAAAAAGGTCATCATTTGCCACAGAGGAACAAGTATGTATACCATTATTGTAATATTTCATTATTATTATTATTATTATTACTATTATTAAACAACTCTCGCCCGTTTTTTTCCAGGATCCCCATCTCCAAATGACCCAGACTACGGGTTGCCTCCTCTCGCCGGACACTCTCTGTCATGGACTGATGAGAAGCAGTTAAAAGATCAGAACATCATTAGGACAGCGAAAGTTTGGACACCAGAGGACCCACGAAAGATGCACTTAAAATCATCCATCAACAACATTGAGAATGAACCCCCCTTTAACTTTATTTCCTAAGGCAGTGCTATTATTATTCTGTATACACATTGTGTACAACTGAATTGTATGGATATATCCATGTTTTGTTTATTTGTAATGTATTATTGTTACTATCTGTGTTTCAGCTATTTAGTCTGAATTGAAGATAAGGCCACTGGCAATCATTTTGTGTCGTATTTAATTGTTTTATGCTGTAATATATTTGTATAAGTTAATACGGATTGTATGTCAAACAAAACCTATTTTTATACAAACGAAACACGAAAATCGTCTATATTTATACTGATATGATGACTCAATAAATTCGTCTAATATCTCATTCTCAATGTGTTCGAATCTTTCAAAGTACCCACAACAGGCCGATATAAAACAATTCCTAGGGCCATATGGACATTACTATTGTTTGTTTGTTTCCTCAAAATATCAAAATGATCCAAAATTAAATTAATTTTGGCAAACATGCATCACATGGTATATATAATTCGAATTGTACAACCAGTATAGCGTCAGTATATGACGATATATCTTGTAGACAGGTCATCTTTTATTCTTTGCCTATGAATAGAGTCAAATCGTGCGATTAACTGTAACTAAAACGTGATTTCTGAATAGATACTTTAATGTGAGGTGTGAAGCCCTGGATATAGTGTAGAACGACAGCTGAAAGATGTCACTATTTATCATTATGGAAATCTGACGGACCCTTGCTGTGACTCTGACAGTTTGGGTGGAAAATAAATAAATAACGAAACAGGAGAGGAAGGAGTATGTTTTAAAGTGTGGCTCCAAATTGGTAAAAGAGGCATGACGTTTCCTTTGCCTTGGGCAGTTGGCCTGGGTACACTGCAGGTGCTCCAAGGCAACATTTTCCCGTGGTATCCACTTGTGTTCTATGTACCCAGTTGTCTCTACGTCAGCTCTCGCAGTTATTAAGAGGTAGCCCAAACACATGCCCATGTCCACATGTCCAAAGTAAACTCATGAAGAGCGACTGGAAGCTTATATCATGGATAGACTGAGACTGGAATCACAGGTATTTATTTAATAATCATTTTTAACATCTCAGTTGTTTATTATGTAATGTAGTTTGTTATTGCTTGTTCATTATATCACATTATCAATACATTGTGTACAATCATATCATTAGTGGAAATATTATTATTATTGTATTACATAATTATATGTTTGTTATTATTAACTAATGTTTACAGCTTACCAATGTATTTATTTCCCCATTTTGTTAGTTGTTATCATGTAAGTTTATTATGCGGAGATGACTTTAATTAGTGTCAGCAATATTTCGCAAACTCCATTGTGAACGTCCCTAACTAATTAAATGAAATCTTAACTGATCGACATAATCCAACCTTTCCATGTATTAGCGGCTCATTAAACGCGTTGATTTCTGCTATCCAGGGCGCAGGACTAAAACCATGTAATCCCATTATGCTCATTAGAAAGTCAAATGTTACCAAGTCAGACTTAACTAAGATAAAGGACCCCAGACGTCTTACGGCGATTTCAACTATTTGCCCGTGGTAACATTTCAATTTGATTAAGGGAAGACAAAACTGCTGCTATCATTGTATTTTGGCACATCACGCTAGTGAAAGAGAGTGTTTGAAAACAGGCACAGTACAAAACCCTTAAAGCATCTTTTGGAAGAGCGCCGATGGAGCGGAAGAAAAAGGCTGATGCACTGGATCTTTTCAGGTTTCTGTTTTGTCACTTAGAGGTTTTGGCTTGGCAAAGCTTGAAAGGCGACCATTTATTGCTTGTCCGGTTTATTCCCGTTATTAGCCTATGTGTTCCAACGTCCCACAGACTATTTTGGGAAGTCCGCGACTGTGGATGCCCGTGTGTAGAAAATGATGTTGTGCGGAACACGAATTAGAATAGCCTACTTGTTGCGCGAGCCATTACGCTATAGGTCGATCTCATGTTGTTTTTGCCCAGTCGTGGACATTTCATTAAAAACAAGCTACAAACAAACAGAATTGATAACTGTATAAAAAATTTGATTTTAAATGTGGAGTTTGTCAACGTTTTAGTCATGTTCTGCGTGCGTAAAAAGCAGACATATTTTGCGCTGTGAAATTTTAGCTAAATAAATCTGCTGTCGCCGTCATAAGTTTTTGAGCCCCATGTAGTCCACACCTAATTATTAAAGAAAGTGAAACGATTACGCACGGTGTCAACAATCTTAAAATGCGCACTAAGCTGGGAACGACGCCTATCAAGATTCTCATAAGCCTTAAATCTGTTCATGTTCGGATTATCCCCTGCAAAAATATGGAGGATAAGACTGAAAATCTTTGAGTCTAGTGCATTTTCATTAGTGCATGGCAACAGTGCATCGGGGTGCCAGCTGCCAGCTTGAACAAACACCAGTTGATTCCCCTGTACCCAAACTCTTTAAAGCCTACTAAATCCCCCATGTCCGAGTCGCGTCCCGGGGGTACAGCCTGATCCTCAATGTAACAAATATATCACTAATTATTTGTCCAAAAATATTACCTCGGGAGGGCACAGGCTAACAGGTGCTGGAGAAAGCCAGGCTCATCACGCACCCCGGGTAGGGGGACTTTGTTGCCAAAGTACAGGCTGTCCAGGCGCCCCTAGTTTTACACGGTGCTGAGTCTGCAGATAATTGCCATGATATCTTTATTGCTAGGACTTTAACATCTCCGTCCCTGTCGAGTTTCTCCTCGATGCACCTGGTATTTCAAACTTGTTCTTTTTGTGCGCCTGGGTCCTGGACAGCAGCTGCTTAAAACAAGCAAAGAGGGAGGCCCGTCTCCGTCTACAACGTCTCCAAGACGTGTTGGCATGGTTGTCTTGTCTTTAATGTACCATTAGCCTTTGTGTTGACACAATATGGGCACAGTAAAGCATGACGTGCGTTATAATAAAACACATTTTCAATGATCCACCCGGATTTAGGGCGCCAACGCGAGCCAGCCGACAGTATTGTTTTGTCCTCCCAAGTCTACGGGCAATAGACGCATTGCTGTGTCTTGATCAAGCCATTAAATTTATGTCCACCAATTTTTCACGTGCAGAAAAAGGAGCCGAGTGCTGCCTTCTAAGCACATTGATTTCCCCGCCATCACCTGGCGCTCGGTTTAGAGGGAAGGGTAATGCGAGGCGCTTCGTCAAGTGACTCCGTTAACATAAGGCCCTCACCATCCTGCTCCATTGTTTCGTCTTGTTAATAACTCATTACCCGGATTTAACAAATCCTCCATTGCATATGTTTGGTGTCTCCATATTTTGATCCGTACGATTAAGCAGATGTTACGATTGAAAACTGAAAAGTCCAAGGCTACTCATGTCTGAAAGGAGAAGCGCGGTCTCCGCGCGGGCCTAACAAAGAGCCTTGGAGATCTTCAGACAGACATTTACGACCAATAAACAGACTTCAACCTGCTCTATTTCAGCCATTGTGTCGTTTTTGAATAATTAAGGTTAATAAGAATAGGTTTGTACACTTTGAATGCCAGGACCTCAGGTGCGGGGTGACATGATGAATGATGTGCCTCATTTTTGCCAAGCTTGAGAGCCCTTCTCTTGGACCTTCAAGCTGATTGAAAATATTGTCATTTCTTTAATTCACAGCATTACTTTCATTCAGGACAAAGCCGGGTGATGAAAAGCTTATGTTGTAATGAAACACACTACGTGGTGGCTGCGCTGCCTCAGAAAAGAAAGAGCGAGTCAATGCCCGGGCGCGCTTGGGTTTGTGCGCACGTAGTCTACTCCATCTAAATCAAATAAAGGGAACCTTTCCAACTTTTAAAAGACCACGTTTTACCTTTATTATGTATCCATTAAGCATATGGTGCGAAAGCAGCAGCCTTTGTACTGACGAAACCCTCGACAGAGCAACCGGTGTCTATTGCGAATCATTTAACTTCTTAGCAGCCAAACAGGATCCAGGGAAACAAGTGCACAAAAGCGCGCACGCGTGCAAGACTTTTAAGAAAAAGAAAATATTGTTCAATTGCGCATAAAAGGAGAGAACGACCGCCTTAGACATCACCGCATTCTACTTTGTAACAAAAGACGCCAGTTACCTCCAGAAAAAATACTCTTATGCCATGACATTGGACCATGGAAAATAAAATATCACCAAGGCAAGCTGGGGTTTTGCGCACGGGATGCCCGGCTAACAAGAGCGAAATGGGTAGCTGGCAGAGTTTGCTCCTCTGAAGGTGGCCTCCCTCTCTTCACCCCAAAGCTTGAATCCACTTGCAGCACAAGACTTGCCTTAAGATTTTTATTTTCTTGACTCACTTTTTTCTATGAGGATTCTTTATGCACTTAATGTGCTTCTTTAGAAATGTTTAGATGAAAGTGCTCTGTTTTACAGTATCTCATTAAATCTTAATAAATTACTAAAATGAAAACCTAGGAAAGCTAAATTATTTTTTACCTTGTAATTAACAGCCCATCTATGCAAAGTAAAATTATACATATACTTAAACATTAAAAGAACATTATAACCTCAAGTATTATTATTAATATCTGAAGATCGTGATTATCATCATTTTTTAGTAATAGTTTTGTACATTATGACATCACGATGGTTTATCGATGCACAGCAATTCAATGAATGGTAGGCTACTGGTGTTTTTCCAAGTCACGGTCAAAGCAAACTTCAAGAAGATTTGCGCAAAAAAGCCAAACAGTTACTTTAGAAGCCATAGCTGACCGTACAAAACTTGAATTTGCCTAGTAGTGGTAATCTAGGCAAAAAAGAAAAATAAATCGTTGAACTTTAAACTCAAAACACAAGGTTCACGACTAGCCACAATAGTATCTCTGGTGCGTTATAATAACAATTCAGATTGGTCGCCCTACACCAGGGACAGCTGGCTTTGCTTGGCCATGGAACCCCATACCACCCTTGGTGGACCATACACAACGACACTGACCTTACCGCGGGGGAAGCCAAAATGTGCCTTTGACTGAATTAGCCTCAAAGACGTCTTGCTATGATCTTTGTTCGCCACAGAATGGACTGAATATTGTTCTTAATATGAGAGGCATTGTATCCAGCTTTTGCGTGCCCCATATGAAATATTACTGCTCCTTTATTCAAATTCTCGTATTTCAAGGCAGGCATGTAGTTACCGTATGCGGTTTTGTGTCAGTGCTAAGATATCCAGACCCTGCCTGTCACTTCATTTCAATGCCTGGATCCCATACTTTTATTAATGTTTTCTGCTTTGTTCGAACCCATGGCCAAGGAAATAGTTCTTCAAGGAATAAGGGCTTAGAAACTTGAAAAATTCGGTTAACATATCAATACACTCCATTCCGCAAGGCGTGCAACAGTTCCATAAATAAATGATCGAATCGTGAAAATTATGCAAATACTTTGTGTTAGTAATTTTCGTAGCATATTTTTAAAGCCGTGTTTTATTTAGTTTTTTTTTTTTTTTTTTACATGACAAAAATGAAATGTAAAATTTGGCTTAAAACGGTTCTATTTTTTCACTGGTTACAGTTTTCCTTTTTTTCCCTAACAGCAACTACTTTTCTAATTTTCCAAAAGAGTCAGCGTTCTGCCTATGAGAAGGGAACAGCTTCGCGTTGATAATTGATCCAGTTTTTTATTCAGACTTCTACCTTCCGCAAAGAGACAGAAAAGTCGGGCTAAAATGTGATAAATTACAAATATGCAAATTTCATTCAGTGGCGTTTGTAAGTGTGTCTATCTGAAAGTGAATAAGGCCTTGCAGTCAGTCTGCGCGCACTCGGGGAGCTCGGGACCCCAGGGCGCGGATCAAAGCGCCCCATTCTTTTTCATCCCCGGTATTCTCCCACAAACGATTTCGATACAATATGTTTCCATGATGCACGTCATGTGCCTGGGACGCAGAACTCGTTGCATCTTTGCACAATGCGTCGACCGCCTTTTGTTCGACAGGATGGACTTGAGAGGGTTTTCCCCCTAGTTGCCAGGTTTCTAAAGTGTAAAAGCATGCATCATTTTTCACCAGGTCTCGTTTTAATATTCACAAAAGGAAATCTATGAAAACAGACCTTTCAGTTGTTCGCTGGCATGAACCGTCCCTGCTGTCCAACTGATTTCTCCTATTATAAGCATTTCTCAGCGGGGAGGTATTTGCAACACAAATGCCGCTGTAACACACACACACACACACACACAACAGCATATTTAGAGTAAAGACGTCCAGCTTTATGTCATTAATGCATAATTTCTCAAAACAATAAATAAAATCTATAAATAAATAAAAAATAATCTCTTGATAATCTCTGAGATTAAAAAATGGACTATATTATTTTAATTAATTGCTTGCATTATTATTATTTCTTTATTTTTTAAGCATCCAAGTACCCTTGGTAACCCCGGCACTCCGAAAAACGTTCAATTCTGCGTTCCTCAATTGTTTTCCAGCTTTGAATGAACTGATAGCTGTGGCAGAGGGGAAGAAAAAGTGTAAAACAGCAGCTCAGTGCAATTTGACCATAAGTTTAGAGTGATTGGCTGAAATGGCCTTGGGCCAGAGCTGGGAAAGCTTCCAGGCCAGACTCCCATTAACCCTCTATGGTGAAACTCTGCTGGAATCCAACACACCAGCCATCGCCATTTATCCACCAACTAATGAAACTAATTAATTTCTGGAGTTCAGCTAAAATTCCACTTTGTTGTTTTACAACCTGAGTCTGAAACCCTGTGAAAGTAGCAAACATCTTTAGTGCGATACCCCCTGCTGAGATTGTTTTAGCTAATGATATATATCTGACATCTTATAGTAGTTTCTATGGTAACAGGGCTGCAAGCAGTTTGGACCATGCTGGTCTGTTCAGTAGCACAGCAGTATGGAAAAGTTGTTTTGTGACTCTGGCAATGGACCAGTTAGTGGAAGATTACAAGGAATTAGGCCATAATCACATAATCCCTGAGAAAAGGGTCACGGCACAGTGATCAGGCTGATCAAGTCATAACCCAATAACCATCCGTTGTACATGACAGATAGTTAAAGGAGAAATTGATAATTGATTCTAAGCTTGTCCCTGAGGGTCAGTGGGGTCTGAAGAGATCAGAATTCGGAGAACAGCTCTGCAGGGGTTTGCCACAGAGCGACACTGTTTATACAGAACACTACAGCTACCAGCCAAACCACTCTGTTCTACAGATTTAGAAGGTCAATGGTACTGTTTATCACTTCATACTAAAGCTTAGAGTAAAATGAACTGTGTTTGATTTTTTCAAAGCGCGTACAAAATGTAAAAGTAGAGCCCATTTCATATGATCATTTATTCTGTACAGTGTGAAGAAGCGAAATAAAGACCGAGCAAAAGCGATGGGGGCAGAGCAAGACTAAAGACTGAAATGGGTTTGAGAGCCAAGATCTTATTGTTCGGCTTCACAGCCATTGAGATCGCCTCCAAAGCTGTGCATTCCGCTGGTTTTGTGCTGTATGCGGCATGCGGAAAGCGAAAGACCATTCTTGGAGCACTCTTTACTGTGGCAGAAGAATGCATACTGTTACTCATGTCTGCACCTCTCCAACAGCATTCAGGCTTAAGAGCTGCAGTAGACTGAGCCCATTCACAGCACAGTCAATTACAGTCAGTTAAAGTCACGATAGCCTTTGTTTTCTCTTAATGGGAGCTCTGTGTGGCTTCACTATGGGAGAAATCTAATGAATTTACTTAAAGAGATTTGAAGTTTTCTCTTTGCTTTGCTTGAAAGCATGCCAAGCAAGTTCAAACGCACTGTACAGTGCCGTGATATCTTCACTGACAAAATGAATGGACTTTTCTTCAAAGCTACGAAATAGGAATTGCTGTACATATGCTTTATTAGTACGAGAAACTGATGGATCAATATCCTTAAATATAATAATAAGACTATGAGTTCAATCTAACTAGGTGTTTCCTTTTTTAGATATAAACTATTAATACACAATTAAAACAATGTTGTTATTGATGTACAAATATATTTTTTGAATAAATCTCATCGCCATATTGCATAATATCTTTGACTGCTCCTCAACTCTATGATTTTATTTCTGATTTATAAAGAAGTTTCATTACATCATCAAGTTTTGAAATGACAAAAACAAGCTGTGCACAGACTAAGCCATTTCTGTTTTAAATGTGATTTGAACTTCAAAAAACCTAGGGTGGTTGCCTCTTGAAAAGGGAGAAAGAACTCCAGTTTATACTTCTTCATCTTCCTCATCTGCCACGCTCAACTTGGGATCTGCAATTACATAAAACACTTAATTAGCAAATAGCTTCACAATGCCAAGAAAATCAAAATTAATCTTTGACATGAAATCAACATCTAAAATACACCAAACAAGTTGGCTTTCACAAAATAAAGCCCAAAGTGAATAGTTTTATTTTAAATTAAGTCAAGATAGTGCATAGTATTACCAGGCATATATCACTAGTAAATCATACATTTCATTCATATTAGAGCACTTATACATTGGGATGCACAAACTGTGGTTTTAACCATCCCAAGTCATTTTTTGTACCAATCAAGTGAATGTGAGTACTGCCCATGGGAGGGGCAACATGACATTTCCCTGGCCGCTTCAAAACAGGTCACGGACCCTCCATAGACACCAAGGCGGTGGGAGGGAGAACTTAACCACACCGTGTAACCGAATCAAACCAGTGGTTACCCCTTTTCAGCCCACTGGAATAGCCATAACAATACCATTCACTTTGCAGCAGAGAAGACATGCTCCTTTGAGACTGACTGAGAGGCTTTTTATCAACTGCAGGGCTTTGTAGCCTTTTAAAGAAATAAAAAACAGAGAGGGAGAAAGAGAGAGCTCATTTTGAAAGATGTGTATTTTCCTAACACATTTTATTTTATTTTATTGGGTGTGGCTCTAAATATAAGCTAAAAGGGTCTTAATAATGGCAGATGACAGAATATGCAGTTTTACGTGCAAGCTCAGGACTGCCCTAGTGCTGACCTAGGCCTTTCAGGTTGCTTGAACACATCAGAATTGCCATTGTTGAGGTTGATTAATTGAGTCTGATAAGTTACCATGAATGAAGATTGTTATAGTGTTTAATGTGGTGGGCCTGGGTTTGTAAATGCCTCTTTCAAATAGTTCTGCAGAAAAGCATATGGGCCAGACGTATTCATGAACAAAAAGAAAGAAAAAGCCAAAATTTATTATGGTTGTGTCCAAGCAGTCTTGTCCCCGTTCTTTTGATCATTTGCCGAATGACTTTGAAGCCATGCACTTGCCATATTAAAAAGGGAACATTTAAATCTTTTAGAAAAAAAGGGATATTTTACCATTCTGCTTAAGCTTTACTCTCTTTGACAGTGTTCGCAATGTGGTTAAAAAGTTTAATACTTAGTTTATTAAAATAAAAAATGTGAACATTTTTCCTTAGTCAAACATATTTTCATTTACATCTGATTATTCCTAGAAGACAATATTCATATTTAAAACAGACAGGCAGCCTTAGCTTACATGTCCAAACAAGAGCTTGTAAAAGTGCGTTTGCCATAAAAGCTTGAAATTATTCACACCAACTTAGATTGGTGACACACTGAATAAACATAATCTGCTGTGTGACAACAATGTTTGCCAACTCTTTCCAAGTGTCAAGACCCTCAGTAGCCGGTGCCTTATCTCCAGTGTCTCAATTATTGTGTGTCAGTGGTGATGTATGGACCAGATTCCCGTGGTTTAGACAGAGGCCAGCTAGCAGTTGTAGAGGTCACTGGCCAGGCCCTCTGGACAGAGGACCAGTGACCCCCTTCATGCTGACCCACTATAAACTACTGCAATGGCCTGTAGACATCTCTATCCATCCAGAGCCAAGGCTGCAAGTACAAGGCTTTTTTCAAGTACTTAAGCAAATATGCAGAGGGTTAGACATAATGTAAAAGCCAAATACAGAAATATGTTTACAATTTAAAATAAATGTTTTCTATTGAATATATTTTCATATGTAATTTATTCCTGTGATAGCAAAATTGCACTAATTTAATTTAAGAATATACTCCAGTCTTCAGTGTCACATTGATCCTTCATTCTAATATGCTGATTTTGTGCTCAAGAAAAGTCTCTTTTGAGCAATTTAATGCATGAATAAAAGCATTCATTCCTTTAAGAAAATCTTAATTAAATAATTTAAAAAATAATCTAATATAAAAGTGTATTTATTACAATATCACATTCATTCTAAGTGTATAAATCAATATACTGCTAAAAGAAGAACCAATGCAGAACCAACGACACATCTATTGTCTATGATTACTGGCCTGTTGAAATCCACCGAAAGGACAGCGGTGTAATCTGGCCAGATTGATTAGTTAGCTTCTGTGCATCAGATATTTGTGTCTGAGAGCTTCTATATTGACAGAGGGTATTAAGTCTTTCAGTTATCTGGCCAAGTCATGCCTGCTAAGCTCATTAACCTAGATCCCAATCATCAGAAAGTCAATAATAGGCAAAAGAGAGATTAAAAAGTAGCTGAGGCAAGACAACTCTCTCCATCATTTCTCATTCCTGCTCCTCATGTGTCACTGCCAATATGATAGTAGCGCACAAGGCAGCCTTTCAGAGTGATGGACATGTTTGGTCAAATCAGTATCTTTGAACACGTTATGAACATGTTTTTTTGATGTGGTTAGTTTGAGGACAGGTTAAAGTAGATGTTTTAGTTACTGGTCTGTGTTGTTATGTCTTTCAGGTGGTCATGCACTAACCTAATCCAGAAATAGCATCTGCTCCTCTTACACTCTGTAGGCCGATGTCCAACTTCTGCTGGCCTCCAGCACCTATACGTGGCTTAAATCAGAGGGATATTTAAGCTACAAGTCCATCACACCAAAACCAGTAAAGTTGTCAGTTGAAAGGTTTCTTACCAAAGGAGCCATATTACTATAGCCCAGCCTTTTAAAAGTACTGTCTGCTGGACTCTTCTGCCGTGGTGAGCAAGGAGCATCCATCTGCAAGAAAAAGACATCTGAAATATCTCCAGTTTTCATACACATGTTGGTTTCACTTTATTTGTGAGGACATCTCATAGATACAACTGTTTGTATACAGAGGTCATGATATTTGCTAAACTCCAACCCAAACTCTAAACCTTCACAAATCTGTTGACATCATGAAAACATTATATCAACCTTTTATTTAACGAGGGCCACTTCAAATGTCCACTAAGTAAATTCCCAACATAATTCACTATATATCGTTAAGGGCATTTAAAAAAAAAGTTTGGGTAACACTTTAGTTTATGGACCAATTTTCACCATCAAGTAGCTGCTAATTAGCATGCATAATACTAGTATAATGGCTGTTTATAAGTACTTATAAACACATATTAATGCCTTATTCTGCATGACCATATTTTAGATACCTTAACCTTACGCCATACCTAAACTTAACAAATAGCTTACTAAATACAGAGTCCTGGCATGAAACTCTAGATGGCGCAGTCCGATAGGTCTAACTCAATCTGACCTGGTTACATCATAGTCACATGGCACAGCTGATTGGTTCTCTCCTGTATCGGTAGCCAATGAGCTCGCTGCTCAGCAATCAAATATATGACTAGTGCTTGCTGTAGCAGTTGCAGCTTGCTTCAGAAACCCTCCACCTTCCCCAGCTCCACATGTATAGATCTGCTACGGGGTGATTTCATGTTTGTTATATATGGGGGTTATTTTATATGTGTTATATGTGCAGCAGCAGTTTTTCTTACATGCTCACAGCAGCATGTTGTGGATGTATTAGCAGTAGCAAGTCTCGGTACTTGCTCTGCCGCAGCAGCAGCAGCGTAGCAGATCTATTCCGCCAAGACCAAATACATTAACATTGTCATGTACATTACATTACCATACCAATCCCTCCGAGAGTTGTCATGACAGAACTATTAATAAGCAGCAAGTTATGAATCGGTCCCCAAACTAAAGTGTAACCAAATTTGATCCTCACAAGTACCTGTACACAAACACACAATTACTTGGCCAATCTAAAGGCAGAAATATCGTAGACTTACACTGTTTTATAGTTAATCATAAATACTACAGACAAATCAAAATCCACACACTAACAGAAAACTTTGCGATTTTACAATGAACAAAATACATGTATTTGCTATATTTATATTTTCATTTTACATCCCCAGATGTCCCCAAATGGAGGATTTGTCAGATTTAGCTAACTTCTCGGGACAAATTTATTCCCCAAAATTATAGTGAAGTAACATGTACTGTATGTATACTATCATTCAAAATTCTGGGTTCAGTAAGCGATTTCTTTAAAAATATATATATATATACTTTTACTCAGCATGGACACATTAATGTTTCAAAAAAAATCTTTTAATTAAATAATTTGTTATGTTATGATATTTGTTATGATCTTTATTAAATGATTCAAGTTTTGATCTTTCTATTCATCAAAGAGTCTTGAAAAAAATATATTTTGTTTCCACAAAAATATTAATCAGCAATTTTAAGCAACAGTTTTTAACATTGATAATCATAAGTAATATTACTTGAGCACCAAATCAAATGATTTCTGAAGGATCATGTGGAGCAATGGCTGCTCAAAATTCAGCTTTGCCATGACAAGAATAAATTACATTTTAAAATGTATTAAAACAGAAAACAGTTATTTTAAATTATAATAATATTTCACAATATTATACTGTTTTTACTGTATTTTTTATCAATAGATTCTCTTTGGTGAGCATTAGATATTTTTTTTGAAAAAATATTTAAAAAGACCCACCAAAATTTTGAATGTTTGTATACATGATACAAATACAATATACAGTATAAAGTGGCAAACATTGGGTATATGTCCTTTTTAAGACGTTCTAAGCTATTTTCATGTGCATTATTTGTGTAATAAATGACATCCGGCACAGGCAGGCCTCAACGAGGTGATCTGACTTGCATTTGTCCTCCTGGTAAATGGGGTGTGGGGTGCAGCGCAAAACAAAAACAAAACATATGCATCAGCCTTCACAAATTGAGGCCAGAGATGAGGGGCTTAATGTGCGCGCACCTGTTAAAGTCTGTTCTGGGTTAACCTCTACAGTATATGTGCTCTGTGTGTGTGCGAGACAGGCCACAGGTGCAGATTTCATTAAGGGTTACATGATTAAAGCTCCTGCCCTCTTTCAGTGTGGTAAGATTGGCTTTGATGAAGAAAAATACATGTTTTGGTGTAAATATCATGGTAGGGCATATTTATTCAAAGTGGACAAAACTGTAGCACTCTCAGCGACTGACCGCAAAGCTGACTGAGGCGTTGTGCAGAATGGCTTCCTGCCGCTGCAATGTCTGCCGTAAGAACATCTCATCCTTGATGGCATGGAAACTTAAGAGAGAAATAGTCAATGTGGAACAGCTCATGGAGTCAATTGAAAAAGCAATTAGAGTTACAAAGTGTACCTCTGTCTTAAAATCTCAAACTTCTTTTCCCACACCTGATTGGACATGCACAACTGCTTACTGAGCCTGATAACATTAAGAAACTATAAGAACAACAGAGGGAAGTGGAAAGAACAAGTACTGTACTCTTTTAACATTTTATTATACCTTTCGATCTCCTTTTTCTGCATTGCTTCAGTCTGTCTATGTTCTTTTATTTTTTGAACCAACTCTGTATCCCCAGCAAGCTGAAGGAAAAATAATGCTAAAATTCAGATATGTTTACGCATGCATGTAGTTCCACTTGAACAAAGTGAAGGGTACCTCCATGGTTGTATTTTCAGCTGGTTTCTGCTTCTCAAGCTCCTTGTCAATGGCTGCTTTCTGACAACAGAAGAATCGCAAAACACATCCTAAAATTTCAATGCTGCATTACTGTATAGAATGTGTATGTCAATAAAGGAATACAAATAAATGTTACTTTTGTTTTTTTGTGTTTTCATTACTGTACAACCCAAAAATCTGTCATCATTTACTCGTCCTCATGTTGTTCCAAACCGGTATTAGTTATTTTTTTCTATGTAACACAAAAGAAGATATTTTGAGAAGTGTCTCAGTGTCTTTTTTGCCCATATAATGAATGTCAATAGGGTCCAAATAGCATCTTTTGTGTTTCAAAGAAGAAAGAAAGTTTAAAGCAGGTTTAGACCAAGATGATGAGTCAAATAATAATTTTCACTTTTGGGTGAACTATCCCTTTAAGTCACTGAATCTGGCAACAAGTTTCATGTGCCGGTACACCTCAGCTCTGAAGAAAGGAAATAGCTTTGGAGCTTTATCTGTTTTCCCAATGGAGATTTAAATGGAGGGCCATATTCTGTGTCATTATATCAATCCGTCGCTCACAAAGGGTCATTTTAACACCAAATGTCCACTTTGTGTGGCATGTCCAATCAAGGCCCGACACAGCTTTGTGGAATGTCATGTTGGCTGATTGAGTGCGTACGTTCAGAGCAGTGTGAAGGTCAGGTCACCTCAGGTCAGCTCGGACATCCACTTTTCCACCCGTGTTCCCACAAAAAAGCCTAACAGAACGTGGGAGTCCCTTTTTAAGTTTCTCTTGGTAAGAGTGGGTTCAGAGTGTGTTGTTAGTCTAACCCAACACAGAAAGGATGTCAGTCTACCCTTTTTCTTTCATCCAACCCAAAGAAAGATTGTTCAAAGAGCCATTGTGTGCAAAAAGGAGTAGGTGTTGATTTGTGACAATATGATAGTGAGTTGCATAAGGCCTCTGAAGTCCTCTGCTTTGAGAACAGACACTAATGAAGGCATGCTACACTTCAGTCGGTTTCCTTACTAGTTTGATGGATGCAGGACGCACATTTACAGTTTAGACATAAAATACAGATCATTCAACCAAAGAACAACCTTGTGAGAAGTTTTGATAGATTCCATGTACCACTCAAAAGTTTAAAGTATCTTGAATTGTATGAAATATCTTAATGAAGAACAGTATTATTGTGAAAGATTTATTCAATATAAGATAGCTGTTTGTATTTTTATATATTTTAAAATGTAATTTATTCTTGTGATGGCAAAGCTTAATTTTCAGCAATCAATACTCCAGTCTTCAGAGTCACATGATCCTTCAGAAATCATTCTAATATGCTGATTTTGGTGCTCAAGAAACATTTCTTATTTGTAATATTTCTATTGCTTAATATTTTTGTGGAAAGTGTGATACATTTTTTTCAGGACTCTTTGATGAATAATAAGTTAAAAAAACAGCATTTTTATCTTTATTTTAAATTAATTTGTTTACTGTTTTATTAAAGAAATAGAAATCTTTTGTAACATTATAAATCCCTTGAAAGTCACTTTTGAACAATTTAATACATTCTTGTTGAATAAACATTAATTTCTCAAATACATTTTTTTACTGATCCTAAATGTTTGAAAGGTAATGTGTATTTGGGTAAGAATTTTTTTTCTAAAATGACCTGATTTTGAAATATAGTATTTCTAATCATTCAAGCACAGACCCTACGTTTATAGATCTATTGTTTGCCAAGGTAAATAAATCAAACTGTTTGCGCATTGTATGTAAGTCACTGTCTATAGAGGGCCAGGCACACGCCAGTTAAGATCAAGGCTTGGGCGTTTTAAAAAAAAGATAAGAGTTCCACACATTTCCATAATAACTAGCCACTACAGTGGCCAAGCTCATTGTAAGGGTGCCCTTTATGAAGTGGACTTTAAACCGGGCTCATTGTCCACTTCTATTCAGCTGTACCCCATCACCCACTCCAGCCTGTCACTGTGTTGTGTCAGCTGCATGCCACATTCCACCCTCTGCTAGGCGCTGACCGCCTCCTCGGCCGCCTCTATGCGGTCACCATGTTGACAGAGTCATCGTCCTGACCCCCCCCCCCCAACTCTAACCTCACCCTTCCCATCCAACAGAGCCTTAAAAAGCCATGAACAAGCAAATAAAAAAGGGGAAGCATATGTAAGAAGCCTGGATGCTATAGCCACTTTTAGGATCAGCTTCCTATAAGCTAATATCATATAGTGTGTTCATTAAAAGGTATGTAAGATTCTGGCGTCTCGTCGTGGAGGAGGGGTCGCACAGCTTCCCCATCATTTTGAGGTGAAAATGGGAGGAGGACGATTTAATGTTAATAAAATTCACAATTCATTTCAGTTCATGTCTCATAATGTGTATTTTTTGTTTGTAATTTCACAGTTGTAATACCATAACGTGAAAGCGCCCCTTTTCTATCGCGGATGTGTCGAATCTGCTGATGTAATTGCAACCGCTAATGATAGAGAAGGGTAGGGGGAGGCCGGGGGAGAGGTGAGCTCTCGTGCCTCCGTTGGTAAAAAAAAATTAGCCAATCAGCATCGAGTGTTCACTTTCATCGCTGAGGAGTGTTGAGAAAAGAAACTTTGTAGGGGGAGGCTAGCCTCCCTTCTGGTATATAAACCAATCATCATAGAGACGTAAATTAGGTGATATTAGTTTGAATGTCTGCCGCTGCGCTGATAATGTACCAAGTACTTATGATGAGTAGCGATATTGAATATTTGATCGCCAACAGATTTACCAAGCTGTCATTCAAACAGTATACAAATTTAGGGAAAACAGCCTAAACTGGATATAGGCTACAGCAGTCGGCTTAATTAAATGGCGCAACAGGCAGCTCTCTTTTAAGAAGGGATGGATGTTTGCTTCAAGTGATAGGCCAGGTAAGTGAAATTATATTATCTTGCTGTATGTATGTAGTTTTCTTTACGTTTTCTTACTAAAAGCAACCAAAAAGCCATTTTAAAATGGTTAAGCAAATTATAATAATAATAATCGGCAGGGATCCCAGATCAATACGATTAGTGTGCCTCCTCTATTTTAAAACCTACGAGCTGCCACTGGTAATATTAGCACTGGATATATAAATTACTGGTGTGTGTATGATATATATTACAGTATCATAACTTTAATATTGCATAGCTATATAATATATAATATAAATATAAATATATAATATATAATATTGCAATATTATTACATTTTAAATAATCTTTTTTCTATTTTTAATATATTTTAAAATGTAATTTATTCCTGTGATGACAAAGCTGATTTTGTCAATGTTATCAATGCTGAAAACAGTTGTTCCACTTCAGGTTTTTTTTTCTGGAAACTGTGATACATATACAATGTACATACATTTTTTTCAGGATATTTTGATGAACAGAAAGTTCAAAAGAAATGTATTCCCTGTCTCTTTTGAACAATTGAATGCATCCTAATCGAATTTCTTTCAAAAACTTTTTACTGCCTCTAAACTTTTATCAAATAAAATCTTACTGACGGTAGTGTACATAAACATAAATAGCTTGAATTGTGAATTTCCTTGAGTTAGCAAGGTTATCATTCACATCTGTGACAGAAAAAGCATTTTTGATGTATTTTCAATGAAAAAGAAAAAGATCTGCACTTGAAGAAGGGAGAGGGGGGCTGCCATCCATCACTCAGGGCTGTTAATGAATGCATTTCACTGTTGGTACGGGTTGAATTTTAACCGCAGACTCATGGCTAAAATCGATATGACTTAGACACTGCGTGTGCACCTTATCCTCTGTCTTTGCTTTAGGACACTGATGTCTGGGGTAATGGAGAGAGCGTCCACTGGTCAAGGGTTCAAGACCTCCAAACATCCTGAGATAGATAGGACTCATGTCAAGTCCGTGCCGTATCTGAGCACGCATTCAGCTGGGTCTCATACTCACCTCCTTCATGCGTGAGGCTTCAATGCATGCAATTTCTTTCTCCATTTCCTCTTTTAACTGTTTTATCTGCAAAAGGTAATAAAAAAAGTTAAGTCACAAATGAGAGTGGACAGTAGGTGAGACTTCATGTTGTTCGCTTATTTGCAACCATCCAAAGGTTTCTTGGATATTTACACCCAGGTTAAAACTTCAGAAGTGGTCAGCCAATAGTGCTGTTGACAAGTGCAGTTGTGTGGTTGACGGGCCGTTCATTTGGGTGTCTTTTCACAGAGGCGAAGCTTGTACCCAGCTGAGCTTCACACTCCACTCTGGCCTGGGCTTCAGCCTCTCATTATAGGTCTTTCCTGCAGCCTTCTGGCTATAGAAACAAATTTTCTGCTCCATTGATCAAAGTCACCAAAATAAAGTGGAGAAAAACTTAATTTTTTCAAAACGTTATTTCTTCACTTTACATTTTTATGCATAAACACCATGCTAGACCTTAACATTGAGTTTGTCAGTCACAGCACAAAGGGGCGGCTCAACAAAGGGTGCAAGACTGAAAAGAGGCCAATCTAAACTGCTACACTAAATATGGATAATCCTTTTCTCCCGGTGGCTCAAACAACATTAAGGAGGTCTTTATTAGTGGTTTTAACCAGGGCTTCTACATGGAGTGTGTTTGGCCACCACCTGCTCCATTAGTTCTCTTTCTTGGCCCTACCAGGTTTTGTGGCCACTCAGTATTATGTTAAGAGCCGGAAGAACATTATTGATCTAAAACTAATATGCCTCTCTAGTATAAAACCCTTAAAAAAAAAAAAAATGTAACTATATCATGGTATATTAGTATATATACAAATTAATATTAAAATGTAAAAAAAAAAAAACGTCTACACTGCAGACTTGAGTTTATGTTTTATCCATTTCAACAATTCAGTGGTAAGCTTTCTAGAAATTTACAACTCTTTTTAAAGATAACATATTACAAGCAATTTAAAGTTTTTTAAATTAATGCAACAAAACTGTATATACAGTATATCTGTAATAAATATGCATATGAAGCATAATATAAATATCTATAAAAATATAAATTTAAAAACCATTACAATAAAAATGTGAGTGCAGAACATTGCTATATTACTTTCAATAATTAATTTTAAGTGGTGAGCTTTATCGTAATTAAATCACTGTCATCAAAAGCATATATGTGACCCTGCTAGTATACATCATCAACACCCATCAAAGCTGAATAAATAAGCTTTCCATTGATGTATGGTTTGTTAGGATAGGACAACATTTGGCTGAGATATAACTATCTGAATATCTGGAATCTGAGGGTGCAAAAAATGAAAATATTGAGAAAATCGCCTTTAAAGTTGTTCAAATGAAGTTCTTAGCAATGCCTATTACTAATCATTAGTAAGTTTTGATATATTTACGGTAGGAAATTTACAAAATATCTTCATGGAACATGATCTTTACTTAATATCCTAATGATTTTTGTTAAAAAAAAAAAAGCATAAAAGAAAAATCTATAATTTTGACCCATACAATGTATTTTTGGCTATTGCTACAAATATACCCGTGCTACTTTTGACTGGTTTTGTGTTCAAGGATCACATATGTGATACATATGAGCATATTTGGAAAATATACATATATTTCTTCTATACTTTAAAGGAAAAAAATGAATTTTCACCTTTGGTAAGTATGGTATTGTAGAAGATTTTTTTGTTTTAGTTGTACTGCATAAATATAAACCTAAGTAAACTAACTAACAAGCAACAAGTGACAATAATAAACATCTGTATGCATAGTTTTCTTCACTCTGCTGAAGAGCTGTGCTAATATGAGCGTTTGATTGCAGGGTAAATTATGCCAGCTTTGACAGGACCCTTGCTGCTTGTCTCCCAGCAACCCTGCAAGGCCAGAGGGAGACTTTTAACCTTCTAGATTCTGTGTGGCCGAATTCAATGGCTGAGTACCATAGAGTCTTTCACACTCTTTTTATGTTGTCCTCTGTGTTCATATTTTAATTCCAGCCATTGTGTGGCAAACTTGGTGCATATTGTTCCTCGCAATCAACCGCAGACGCTGTGTAAAATGATACTTGCTAACCAGTGCTTGAATGCACTTTGTCTGTAAAACTCTTTAAGTATGTAAATGAAAGATTCTGTGTTTTTAAATATTTAAAATTGCATTTAAAGGTTTGGATGGTAAAATAAAGCAACTGGCTGACATTTGAGCTCATGACTTATGAATACAAGGCAACAGTCCAACTTAGAGCGCATTCAAAATGCACAACAAAGCACTCTGACCACATGGTTTCTTACTGTAGTGCAATAATATAAGCTCTGGCATGGCCCCAATCTTAATACCACACAGTGTTACTTCACAC
The DNA here is from genome assembly GCA_018155175.1 of Sinocyclocheilus anophthalmus. NCBI lineage: Eukaryota > Metazoa > Chordata > Actinopteri > Cypriniformes > Cyprinidae > Sinocyclocheilus > Sinocyclocheilus anophthalmus. The sequence continues at coordinate 167,104 of JADLZN010011460.1, forward strand.
ACACTTCAGTTTTACTGCACAAAAGATAAAACACTAAATAAACAATACTATATCAATACATGTCAAAAACTCTGCACTACGTCCATTCACCAAATGTTTTACCAATATTAACATGCTACAATGTCAGCTCGGTGCTTCATATCGTCAGCTGTGCTTGATCACATATCATAAAATAATTTAGATCTCCCTCATGCACCAGTTGCTGCAGAGCATTTAATTCATGGCAATTTGCTCCACTGGCATGCTTCTCTCTGCTCACACGAGTAAAACATGCAAAATTATGAGGGACAGCATTGTCTAGGCTGTAAACCTCACATACTGTATGCTGCTCTATTTATCTTACATGTCACACAGCAACCATTTCTGGTAAGGAGAATTATTTCCTGAGAGAAACAGGAACACCAGTGTATGTAATGGAAGTGAAGCAATAACAATAACATTAGATTAATTAGAATACTAAATATAATTATTAATAACAACTTTTACACCGAAAAGAATTCTATATATATATATATAATATATTTATATATATATATATATATTTATATATATATTAGGATTCTATACAATATATATATAATATTATAAAATTGAATTATATACTTAAATCATTATCTATTAACTTTGCACAAAAAAATATTATTATAACAATTTTGTTGTAGAAACTGGTATATAAACAATTTTCACTCAGAAATTGCTAATAAATTTCACAAACAGTTACACCAGAACGCAACTTACACACGTCATTCAATGTAGATCATTTAAGAAGTAAAAAAAATCTAATATTTTCTTGTGAAACATCTTTGCTTTATTCGCAACTTTGAAAAAACTTTTTTACAATGTTACTGTAATGCATATTTTTTGCAACTTTTCAAAAGGTGAACATTTTAATGTTTACTGATTGGCCCCATTTACTTCCATTGTGTGTGTAATATAAGTGGTTTTGGTTTTTAAAAGAAAGCATTGCACAAGTTGAAACTAATTTTGTGGCAATCAACATTATGACTGTTTCTTAACTAGCACTGAACCTAGAATTTTTTGTATGTTTCTATTGACTATCTTTGGATTTACTGTACACCACACTGGTCAACAATTGTTGTGTTTAATGGTGCTATAATGGTGCTATATAAATAAGTTTAAGTTGAATAATCATTTAACAAAAGTAAAAAACCTCACCTTTTCTCTGCCACTTTCTCTTTCAAGGTTTAACTGCATTTTCAGTTGCTCATGTTCACCGGTCAACTGCAATAAAATGAAATGAAAGTGTTTTAAATAAAACAAATGCAATGGGCATATAAGGATGTTTCTGACTTTTTTGTGCACTATATAATTACTATATAATACCTTTTGAAGGGCTTTTATGCTGTCGTCAGCCTCTGATTTTAACTGTGCCAAATCCAGAGCTATAGACAGAAGAAAGAGAGAACATTTGAGAGAGAACACAAAAAAAGACCCAGTCCAGTATTCACTCCCACAACTTTTCACAATATCAAGAAGAGAAACAAAGGCTGATGCCAGGGAGCACAACGACAGGACATCCACTCATCTTTGTTCATCTTTCGCATCTTGGGTCAGTGGACTGAAGCCCAGTCCTGGCCTGCGTGACCTGTTCTGGCTCAGGGTCCTGACAAGCTTCTGACCTGGTGCATTGCTGTTGACATGTCCACTCACATGCACTGACCAAACACAAGTCACTAAGTTCAAGGGCCAAGTGTGTGTTAGTGCCCAAGTGCATTTATTTCCATAGTGACTTAAGACCTGGACAGCTCTTATCTTTAGTCACAGCCAATGCAAAACGTTTTAGCAGATGGTTCTTCACATTTTGAATGGGGACACGTAAAGGGAGTTTATGTTCCAATGAAATGGATGATATGTTGTTTTGGAGGATTTTAAAAACCGATGTGTTCATAAACGTAAAATACCCAGACGGTTACCAAAGTTACATAAGCAATGAATGAATATCAAACACTATGAGAGATAAAGGCCTGACCCTTGAGAATACACCTGTCTTGTGTTTGCTTTCTCCTCACAGACTCCCACAGAGTGTGAGATGATAGCTATGGTCTGACAAGTGTCCTCAAACATTGCGTTCTGAATGCTAACTACCTCACACACCGAGAAAGATAAGAGAATGTGTCTATGTTTCCAAAACAAGCATTCAAGACAAATGTTTGTTTTTGTCCCAAAATGCATTTGAACAAATGCAAGCACCCTTTTTTGTGTGTGGTTTATCAAAAAAGGAATTAAAATGTGACATGTTACCCAGCCTCTGCTCTTTGGATTCCAGGACTCGGTGAACTTCTTCCAGCTTGACGTGCAACGAGTCAATGTTATCTTTTAGCTTTTCATTCTCTGACTTCAGTCTGCTTTTCTCTGGGTCCTCCGCTCCCTCTGAGCCGATCTGAAAAATGACACAAGTCCTTTTTAACTTTCCCTTTACAGCACAAAACAAAAGCCACGCCGCTCAAGCTGCGTGGCAAATATGAGTGCCATTCAGGCACAAAGCAATCGTACAACTTTCTGCCTCCTACCATTTCCCCCTGAATAATAAAAAGCGAGAAACAAAAAAAGCAAACACATTTAGAAGAGGGCGATCTCTTTTTTTTCTCCTCTTCTCTCTTTCGGCCTTTTCTTCTCGCCCGGAAGAAAGATGGCAGTACATTACATACAAAGCCCATAATTCATGGGGACATTTTTATTGACAGGAATAATACACATCATACTGTTTGTGTGCCCCTGTCATTCAGGTCAATTTATTCTGGAAGTCAAGGAAGGCAGCTGGGGCCTATCAACCCACAGTCTGGGCTCTGCTTTCTAACAAGCTCGGCAGAGCCGGGCCGTGAGGGGGGCGATTGGAGGATGGCTGAGCAGCCCCAGGGGGTTCGCAGAGAGCACAGTTTCCCGAGGGGGGCTTGTTGCCTTTGTGCTGTCCCTCAGTAGCAGCGCTGCCAGTGTCACCAGGATCACATCACATGTCAGCGCACTGAAGTTTGCAGACTGGGAGCCGCATGGAGCCCATCAGGTTCCTGTGATATCCACGCAGTTGGCCCTCTACTTTGTACCGCAGCAACCATTCATGCCCCGAACATTAACAGGGCTTTTGCATGCCTGTCACACTTAAGATTGTGCAGGCGTTCAAAGGCTTTCAAAGGGTTTTCTTCTTTTTTCCCACTTTATTCACTCCATCTCTCTCTCACTCATTCATAAAGAAAGTAAATTGCAATCATAAAGAGGTTTTGATTGCTATAAGTTTATTTGATGTTTGGCGGTTTTCCTTTTTCGTCACATTTGGGATTATATCGAATGAGCCTTGACAATATACACTCTCAGAAAAAAGGTAAAAACGCTGTCACTAGGGCAGTATCCTTATGTACATTTAAGGTATATGGGTAAAAAAGGTACATTTTTAAAAGGTACCATCACAGCTTTTGTACCTTGAGATTGCGTAGTTTTAGTCACACAGAATTAATGAAATGCTTCGATTTATGACATCTTGCATATGGTTGATGATTGTTTACTATAGATTTAATCCCAGAATAAGGAGCCATATGTTATGAATGTAACTCCCCAAGTGTGACGGTCAGATGATGATGATGATGTACATGTCATGGACCAGGATTACTCTATCAAAAATAGGAATGTGCATCGGTGCATCTAGCATGACAGAAATATGACTCCATGCGGGGTGGTCACCTCAGCCCAAACATCACCCACCCTTCAGCTTTCCCTCCCTGTTTCACTGTCATCTTCTAGGGAGAGACAGTATTAACTTTTGTTCATAGATACTGAGCCTAATTTTTCCTCCTCAAAAATATATTTTATACTCTAAGGAACACCTTCCTGCCCTGTTTGAACACCCCAACCTTTAACTCTGGCTCCACCATCTGCTGCAGTAACAGAACTACAGGTGATTAGCCATGCATCTCTCCTGTGGGCGTGAGAGTTCTCATTAGCACAATGAACAAAGCTTGAACTCCGCTGGGCTGCACTCATTTGTTACACTTTGAGTGGCAGGTTTTGTATGGCCGTTCTCCTGGCCATCTGCCTACACAAGCAGCCGCTTTGGTTGGACAGGAGCTCAGACACTAAGGGTGAGAGATAACTCTCTGAGGCGGAGTGAGAGGGGCAGCCTATTAAAAAGGCCAATACTAGACACCGCACTTATTGGCACCTGATAGCTTATTTATGTTGCATGTAAACCCCTTTCGCAAGGGCATAAAGGTGAGTAATTGATTTCACTTTGTGGAACACAAGAACCTGCTTATTAGTGTACAGCCATGGGGCCGGACAACTCCCAAGTGCACTTCAGGCTATAATAGAGCAGGCCACTAAACAATAATTACCATCCTGCTGGTCAATAACAACACAAGCTGGATGACATTTAAGCAATCAAGAATCATATTGACATCATTAACCCTAAAAGGGGCGACGTATCCTGGGGATACAAACATTTGAGAAGCTGTGGGGAGAAGCAGTGAAAGCGTAGGTCTCATTTCTTGGTTTCATCTTGAAAGGTTGTTTGTTGTGAATATTTAGATATATTGAGTTTGTTCATACATTCTTTGTTTAGCTCACGGGCAGCATTTAAACCTGCATGGCCGCCTGTAGTGGGAAATCTACTCACCCTCCGATAAAAGTTGATCTAGTTCACATATTTACACACGTTGGAGGGGACTTACCTGTTTAAAAAGCTGTTGTTCAGCATTAGCCTATTAGGTTTAAATTGAAATTTTATTAATTAAATGCTTATATTTTTTGTAATCTGTCTCTAAATGTTTGCATCTCAGGGGATACATTGCCCTTTTAGGGGTATAAATCAAGATATAAATCATACATATAGACTGTGTACGATTCACATACTGTGTGACTTTGTGGCTTGTGTTTTAGAAAATCTAATCTTTTTGTAATCTTGACAAAACACATATCATTGGAAAGGTCTGACACTCAAGATTCCATATTTGGTGACTGTTTTGTAATACATATGCTATTGTGACAGAAAATGATTGATTTGTGACAGAAAACTGCATTAGAAAAATTAAATAGGGTTTGGGTGTAACCCAGTGGTTATTTTTGGTATAGTGCCCAAAGAAAATCTCACAGGAACCACAATTTTTGTGATATCAACTTCACATTTGGAACATAACTTGGTTAGACATATGGCTTTGATTTTATAGCAATTTTAGAGTGCAACATATTTTATAAAATATTTATTTTATATAAAATAAAAGCAATTAGTATACTACATTATCTTTACTGTAAACTTAAACTTTTATAACTTTTTTTATACTTTCTTTTTTTGAAATGCTTTCACTTCAGCAATAATCTTTTTCTTTAAAAAGAGACCAACGTTAGGTCTGTACTCCAAAACATTCAGGAATTACAACCATGCTGTAACAAGCATTGATAAACAAGTGTTCTGTTTCCAGTGAATTTATACCCCCCAAAGGAGCAACGTATGCTGGGGGATACAAACATTAAAATCAAATATAAGTGATAATAAAAAAAATAAATCATGAAAGTGTATTATCTGAGTCTCAATAAGATGGAAAATAGCATTCAATAAATTTTCTGATCATGTCTCTTTATGGGTTTGCCCTTTTTAGGGTTAAAGATAAATGCACTACTGGCCAAGCAATGCTTCAGCGTGAAGGCTGCCATCAAAAAAGGACAAAAACAGAAAATACTGTACATAAAATATAAATATGCAGAAAATAAATGCAATTGTAATGTATTATTTAATTCAGCAAGGACACAATACATTTATAATGTTAGAAAAAGATTTCTTTTAATTAATAAAAATGAACACGATGGCAGCTAGCCGTGGCTCTACGCACCTGCAGCAAAAGGTGTGCTTCCTACAATTTTTCTTTAGTTTTACATATTTTAAATTAATATCCATCAAAGAATCATGAAAAAAATGTATCACAATCTCCACAAAGTATTAAGCAGTACACCTGTTTTCAACATTAATAACAATAAGTACCGTTTCTTAAGCACCAAATCAGCAAAAAAAAAACAAATAGAATGCCTTTCTGAAGGGACTTCAAGTTATGTGAATTGAAGACTGGAGTAATGGCTGCTGAAAAATCAGCTTATTATATATGTAATACATTAAAATAATTACATTAAAATAGAAAACTGTTATTTTCATTGGAATTATATTTCACAATAATACTGTTTTTACTGTATTTTTAATTTTAAAAAATGCCTTGGTGAGCATAGGAGACTTATTTCAAAAACATCCTACCAGCCCCAACCTTTTGAACAGTAATGTATGCATTATTTTGCAAATTTTCACAACATTCTGTTTGTATCCCTTTTTTGCTTACTGGTTCTTTCACATTGCTTCATTGTGTAGATACATACATACAGGGCTATATTTAACCCAATTAAACTGATTACTGTACACAGGTTTTTTCTGTGATGAATGGCATTGAGTCTGTACCTCATATTTCTTTAGCTGTTCAACCATCCACTCAATCTTCAAGTTCTTCTCCTGAAGCTCATTCAGAAGGTCCTTTACTCTTCCATCAGTAACATCACAAACCAGATCCGTCTCTTCTTTATTCTTGTTAAATTTGGGCCATGCAAGATTTTATTATGAAAGATTCATTGAGAACTTTGTAAATTATATCAAATTAAAACAAACATACTTTTCACAATATGTTAGTTGATATTACAAATTCATTAAAAGCTTACCTTATAGCTGGCTTTGATCACCTGCATAGCATCTGAGAGCTGCTGCTGATAGCTTCTCCGAAGAACCGATAATTTCTTAAAATAAAACAGACATTAAAACAGACAGTAGAAACATGATTTATTGCTTATAATAGAAGCAGCATTGTGTACAAACCTCTTTGTGGCAGTTCTCCAAATTCTTGATTTTATCCTTCATACTTGCATAAAGGGCATCAGATTCATCCTGCAGTTTGGTCTCATACTGCAAACTTATTATTTTCAATTTCTTTTCAGTGTCTTCTTCTAACATGTTCATTTCCTGAGATGCAATCAAATATTTTAAAACATGTAAAAGAATAACATGGCACTAGCAACACCAAGGTTATGGTTTATACAGTATATCCAACTTATCAAAGATTGTAAGTTGCTTTGAACAACATAAATAACAAAAACTTGCTACTATTCATTCAGTAATTTCCTTTTGTCTTACTTGCTTTTTCAATAGGAAGGTTACATTTTCTTCCCAACTACAAATAAAGTAATTTCTGTGAGTTATGGAACTAGAACATGCATTTAGTAGAGCATTTATTCGGCTGTAAGCCTGCTAATCAATATGTTTAACTCAGCAGGCTAGAAGATTCCTTGTGAAGGCACTGTTCTTCACCACAAAGCCATCATATGCCCTCTCAGCGGGTCACCTAGGCGGCCCGCAGTGAGGCCACTCAAAGCTAAAGTTAGAAGAATCTTGAACTAATAAGATGAAAAGCCAGCAGCATGAATGAATTCACTGAGCATATCTGGCGGAATGCACTGAGTATAGCAGCTTTCAATTGGCCTTTTTTTTAGCAAGACAAACTATTTGTATGTATTTATAAAGGTGGCTGCAGATTGATTGATAGCTGACAGACTTCCTGCTTCCTATTTTTGTGGTTAAAAAAAGTTCTATGAACGGACTAACCTGGCCATTATAAGGGACTATTTATCTAGTGGTAGCAGATACACACCTTCATAAGCTCTGCAGTGTTGGCAGCGAGTATCTTTATATTTGGCAGCTCTGACTCGTCAGTTTGGACACAGGCATCTTGTCCAAAAAATCCTGCCCTCAGCTGGTTTGACAGAGCATATCTGAAGAGTCAGAAAGAGCGTGTGGTGAAATGAAGTGCGATCGCTTTCACTAGAACAGATTAGTTTAGCATAGTTCACCGGCAAAACTTAACTGAAGTTGGACTTGGCTCTTTGTGTCTTTCAGCTACTTTAACGCTTGTTTGCAAGAGAGCAGAACTTCTTACCGACGTATTTCCTTAATCTCTTCTGAAATCATCTCCTCCTCGGCTTCATCCGCAATGCTGTCTATTCTCTTTTCGATAACGTCCATGAATCCAAACATAAACGCTATCGCACAACGTTTGACTACAGATTTTCGCTGCTCTACGGTTGCCGTAGCAACAGAAACGTAACAGGAAGCCAACAACTCTCACTGTACCCCTGAGACTTTTGTGCTGGCCTAACATGTGAACAGTCTTTTCACCTTATTCGTTTTTTAAATACCTAATTATATTCATAAAGTTAATTCATGTGTTATTACTAATAATGAAATCAGTCGTCACTTAATTACATGCTACAAAACTACAAAATGAACAACAGAAAACTCCTCAAACCTATCAAAAACTTTCAAACCCTATAAGATTATACAGTTGAAGTATCTAGATCAAATTTACTTATTAATTTCTGTAACATGGAGTTTTTAACTTTTTATCAGTTTAAATATACCTTGCGATAATTAAATATTCCTTATACTTGACCGTTAGTGTAGGCCTATATTGTATACCAAAATATTTATATTTAAATAAATTCTGTGCTTTTTCACTTTGATTCATCAAAGAGGTCCTGAAAAAAAATTATCCCACGGTTCGCAAAAAAGAAATAAATACTAGGAAGCAACATAACCGTCTGTCCAACTGGGGGGGGATAAAATCATCATATTAGAATGATTTTTGAAATTTCACGTGACACTAAAGACTGGAGTATGGCTGCTGATAATTCAGGTGTTACATCACAGAATAATTACATTTTAAGTATTTTAAAATGGCAACCGTTTAAAATAATAACGTATTTCAACTATTTTTGATCAAATAAATGCAGCCTTGATGAGCATAAGAAACATCTTTGAACAACATTAAAAATCTTACTGATTTTATATATATATATATTTATGTATAGGAATATACAGTATGTGTGTGTTTATAAGGAAAAAGCATTAAATTAGTTTAAACCCTCTGGATCCACTTGTTAGCAGAACAGATATTGACATATGGAATTACTAGTGAAATTCGGAAGCCTATTAACCTTGATTAGCTCTAAACAGCTCTCCTAATTCGCCATGACAAGCAGACAACTAGGTCTATATGTTTATTAAGTAATTCTAGTCAATTCATATATCAGACTGAAGATGGACAACAGCCTTCAAATTAACTGGTTTACCTCCTTAATATATTTTAGGGGACTGTTGTACACTTTCATGTGTCTAATCACAAAGCCCACTCTTCATTTTCAGACAAGGAAAAGTCCATTAAAATAGATTAGTCTGCCTAGATGGCATAATCTCTTTGAGTCTGCTTAAACAGTGTAATCCCCAATACTGAAATAAACTCCCCTGCATGCTGTAAGCCGTACCATGAGGGGAAGCCGTCACAACAGCAGACTCTTGGTATGTCCCCTCCCCCTCGTAGACAGCGTTGCTTGTACTGTAAGAGTCTGCCCTGGGGCAAGCCAATATGGCCCTTTAATTAATCTGTGTATTCCTCCTTACTAGAGTTAAGGGCTAATAGTGTTGATTTTTTGGCTCTGTTTTCACTGCATGCAGATTTCTGATCTTCATTTTGCATTTGGTCCAAAACAGTTTGTTATTTAATGCTGCTCCAATTGAGAGCCCATATGATCAATAACGTATGCATCATTAAGTACCAGTCAGGCGTGAAGTGAGAGCAACTGTCTTGGACATGTTTGTTTAACACACACCTCCTGATGAAGAGACTAGAGACCGAATAAATGTTCTTTAATTTTCTTTTTAATTGTTAAATTGTTATTTCAGTTTTGTCTTATTGTAATTTTCACCTCAAGGTTTAATGTTGCATCAAAATGCTTGTAGTTTGTATACAACTTTAAATTGATATTGAACATAATGTGCTATGTAAGAACAATTAAATATCTGCAGGCAAACATAATATCATAAATTATATTTTGTAGATATACAATATATAAAAAAAACTATTTGGCGTAAGCCTTGTGTGGTAAAGTGTAAATTGTATGTTATGTCTCCATCTTGAGCATGATGAGATACTGAACATGCATTAATTTCTATGTGATAAAAAATTAACAGATAAAAATGAAAAAATTACAATATTGTCACGGAAACACCTGCCTCACCAGCCGAATCAGCCTCCTACACCCGCTCACAATCACCTGATTACTGATCACGGACACCTGCACCCACTTACCACACCAGTCAAATACACACTCACCTCAGTCACTCGTCGGCAGGTCTCAAGGTTACAAGCTTCTCTGTATGGATTCCTTGCCTCCCTATCTGCCTCGGATTCCTCAGTTCTCGGCCGGAGGACCAAAGTGCCGACCCCAGATAAGACTGTGTTCTCTGCTTCCATTAATTCCTAAGTTTGATTCTTTTCTGTTGGAAGCTACTCCTAAGTTCCTTTTAATAAACTCCCCAACTTACATTAACCTGTCTGTATGCCTCTTTGTCCCGGATGTGACAGAAGACCAGCCCCTCAAAATTAAATGGATTACAACACAGACTCATGGATTCTCGGAGCACATCCTCACCGGAACCCTTACCCGGCCGGACTGTCACCGCCTCCCCACCCACCTGTCCCATGGCCCAGCCAGCAAGCTTTTCGGGTGAGGCAGTCTTCTGCAGCGGGTTTTTGCTGCAATGTTCCCTCTACCTGGAGATGCAACCACACCTGTTTGTGACCAAGCGGGCCAAGGTGTCGTTCGTTATCTTGTTGCTGTCTGGAAGAGCCTTGCAGTGGGCCGAAGCCTTGTGGAATTCACAGAGCCTGTGGATTCACTCGCTGGACGGCTTTGTGAAACACTTCCGGGAGGTATTCGGCCAATCGACCACGGAGGTTACGGTGCATGAGGAGCTCTTTCAACTGTGGCAAGCGGAGTTATCCATCCATGGGTATGTGCTTCGCTTCCGCACTCTCGCCGCCAGCAGCGGCTGGAACGAGGCCGCCCTGCTCTCGGTTTTCCGCCGAGGCCTCAACCCGGGCTTACGCCAACAGATGGCCATCTATGATGACACCGTGGGGCTCGACAGCTTCCTCCAAAAGGCGGTTCGCATCTCCCAGCACCTAACCGCGTGCCATACAGAATTGATACCCGCTGCCGCTGTCTCACCCAGCCTCTCCGCTCCAGCACCATAGCCCATGATCACGGATAGCTACCACCTCTCGTCCACGGAACGATCTCATAGACTCACCCGTGGCCTATGTCTCTACTGTGGATCCAATGAGCACCAGCTCTGCACCTGTCCCATTCGTCCACCACGCCCAGCGGTGAGTACTATCCAGATCACTCCTGATGTGTCTTGCATGCCTCATATAAATGCTCTTCTAATTTATCACACCCAATCCTTTCCAGTCAAAATCCTCGTGGACTCCGGAGCGTCTGGGAATTTCATCACCTCCCGTAGTCTCGCCGGGTTACAAATTCCTCGCTGCAAAAATGCCACGACCTACCAGATCACCACTGTCCAGGGAAAGCCGCTGGGCAAGGGGCTTGTGTGGCACCGTACGCCCGAGGTCGTTCTTTGGATTGGATGTTTCCACGCCGAACGGATCTCTCTACTGTTGCTGGAGGAGGCCGTCGTGGACATCGTCCTGGGATGCCCCTAGCTATTAAAGCATCAACCCACCATTGCCTGGAAGTCCGGAGAAATACTCAAGTGGAGTGTGGCGTGTGTAAACAGGAGTGTCTCCGGGATCTGCCTATCCTGATCTCCGTCGGGAACGACCTCCCTGTCTGTTCCACCTCGGTGGAAAGCCCGGATTCATCGCCTGTCACTCCTCCTCCTCCCGAATATCAGGCGTTCCAGGACGTGTTCAGCAAGCTCGCTGCCACTCACCTTCCACCTCACCAGCCATGGGACTGTGCCATTGACCTGCTGCCTGGGGCCCAATTACCCAAAGGACACGTCTAGCCACTGTCGATCCTGGAGAGAGCCGCTATGGAGGAGTACATTCAGGAAGCCTTGCAACAGGGTTTCATCCGTCCGTCTACCCCACCCGCAGCGTCGAGCTTCTTCTTCGTGGCCAAGAAAGATAGGGGTCTGAGACCTTGCATCGATTACCAGGCCCTCAATGACCAGACGGTGAAGTTCGCCTATCCCCTTCCTCTGGTCCCTCGGCCTTGGAGGAGCTCCGCGGGGCCCGCGTCTTCAGCAAGCTGGATCTAAGGAGCGCCTATAACCTCATCCGCATTCGCAGGGGTGACGAATGGAAAACTGCCTTCGTAACACCCACCGGGCACTATGAGTACTGGGTCATGCCCTATGGGCTTTCCAACTCACCCACCATATTCCAAAACTTCATGAATGAGATCTTCAGAGACATGCTCAACTGGTTCGTCCTCATCTACATAGACGACATATTCATTTACTCACCCACTCTCGAAGCACACCGTAACTGTAGGAGCCAATGTGTTAATGTTGATGTATTTTGGGTTGTCACCACTTGGTGGCAGTATATGCACATAGGGGTTTTAAGTCGGTGTTTCATTCACGTAGAGGAAGCAGGCTTGGTGCAGGGAACGTATACAGTTTTTACTATTGTATCAGCAGCTAAGTGCCGGAGGCTTGGAATATCAACGCACACTTCAGGAAGGGAAGTGGGCCACCATTCGTCGCTGCAAGTATGTATTTCCATTATGTTCAATAAAGCAATTTTAGATGGAGATCGACAAGATTGGACATTGGATGTGTGCGTAAAGCGTGCATTGATATTCCAAGCCTCCGGCACTTAGCTGCTGATACAGTAACCATGTCACCCAAGTACTCCAGCGCCTCCGCCAACACTGCCTGTATCTCAAGGCGGAGAAATGTGAGTTCCACCAATCCACCGTTCACTTCCTGGGCTACATCGTCACCCCTGCAGGAGTGCAAATGGACCAGAGGAAGGTGGATGCTGTTCGGAACTGGCCCCAACCGACTACCATCAAGGAGATGCAGAGATTCTTGGGATTTGCAAATTTCTTTTGCCGCTTTATCGCCCACTTCAGCCAGTTGGCGGCACCACTTACCTCTCTCCTCCGACGGAAGGCCAAACTCCTCACCTGGATCCCGGAGGCACACCAGGCCTTCAGTCAGCTCAAATCTGCCTTCTGTATGGCTCCGGCCCTTTCACACCCAGACCCCAATCTCCGCTTCGTGGTTGAGGTGGACGCAGCGACCCTGGGAGTGGGCGCTGTCTTATCACAGTGGCGAGGTGAACCCCTTGTGCTCCATCCATGTGCGTACTTCTCGCGGAAGTTATCCCCGGCGGAGCAGAACTACGACGTGGGAAATCGGGAGTTGCTGGCCATCAAGCTCGCTCTGGAAGAGTGGCGGCATTGGTTGGAGGGTGCCAAGCATTCATTTGAGGTGATCACAGACCACAAGAACTTACAATACCTCCGAGAGGCCAAGCGTCTTAACCCGAGGCAGGCCCGCTGGGCTCTGTTCTTTACCCGCTTCCACTTTGTGGTCACTTACCGTCCAGGGACTAAGAATGTCAGAGCGGACGCGCTTTCCCACTAAAACACCAGCCAGATCTTACCCCCGAAGAACCAGAGCCCATCCTGTCACCTTCCGTCTTCATGTCTCTTATTCAGTGGGCACTCACCGACCAGATCCGTGCCGCCACTCTCACCGAACCCGCTCCACCGGGAGGTCCAGAGGGGAAGAACTATGTCCCATCCACCCTGCGTATAACCCTTCTGGACTCCGTTCACACCTCTCCGGGATCGGGACACCCAGGCAGCCGCCGAACCCTCTCGCTCCTCCAGAACTGCTACTGATGGCCCGAGATGTCGCCCGGTATATCAAGGGATGTTCGGTCTGTGCCATCTCCACCACCCGACGTTGTCTGCCCGAAGGGAAACTGGTTCCGCTACACATCCCTCACCGGCCCTGGTCCCACCTGGGTGTGGACTTTGCCACTGACTTACCTCCCTCGAATGGATTCACGACCATCCTAGTAGTCGTCGACCGGTTCTCCAAATCCTGCAAATTAATTCCCCTGCGTGGACTACCTACCGCCCTGGAAACTGCCGAAGCCCTCTTCCAGCACGTATTCAGGAACTTCGGTCTCCCAGAAGACATTGTTTCAGACAGAGGGCCTCAGTTCATCTCCAGGGTCTGGCGAGGGTTCTTCAGCCTCCTGGGAGCATCAGTCAGTTTGTCCTCTGGATACCACCCACAGACCAATGGCCAGACCGAGTGGAAGATCCAGGAGATCGGACGGTATCTCTGGGCCTACTGTCATGACCATCAGGACAGCTGGAGCCAGTACCTACCCTGGGCCGAGTACGCCCAGAATTCCCTGCTCCAGGAAACCACCGGACTCACCCCGTTTCAATGTGTGCTAGGTTAACAGCCGCCCCTGTTTCCTTGGAGCGAGGAACACTCAGAAGTCCCAGCGGTAGATCACTGGTTCCGTGAGAGCGAGAGGGTATGGGACTCAGCGCATATCCATCTCCAGCGGGCCATCCGGAGGCACCAGGCCAATGCAGACACTCGTCGGGCCGACAATTCCATCTATCAACCAGGGGACCAAGTCTGGTTATCCACCCGGGACATCTGCCTCCGGCGGCCCAGCAGGAAGCTGAGTACCTGGTACATAGGTCCTTTCCCCGTAGCAAGGCGCATCAACGAAGTCATGTACCAGTTACACCTGCCTGCCCATTACCGGATCTCACCCACCTTTCATGTGTCCTTGCTGAAACCCTTCACTAATCCTCTTCTCCCTCCCTCCACAGAACACGAGGTACCCCCCCCTCCACCCGAGGTCGTCTCCAACGAGACCATCTACAGAGTCAAGGAGATCCTCGAATACCGGCGGCGAGGCGGCCGGCTTCAATACCTCATAGACTGGGACGGGTACGGTCCTGAGGAGAGATCCTTGGCAGACAGAGAGGACATACTGGACCCATCCCTCCTCAACAACTTCCACCAGGGTCATCCTGACCGTCCCACTCCCAGGGGCCGCGGTCGTCCTCGCCGTCGATCTCCGATCACGGAAACACCTGCCTCACCAGCCGAATCAGCCTCCTACACCCGCTCACAGTCACCTGATTACTGATCACGGACACCTGCACCCACTTACCACACCAGTCAAATACACACTCACCTCAGTCACTCGTCAGCAGGTCTCAAGGTTACAAGCTTCTCTGTATGGATTCCTTGCCTCCCTATCTGCCCGTCAAGCCTCGGATTCCTCAGTTCTCGGCCGGAGGACCAAGGTGCCGACCCCAGATAAGACTGTGTTCTCTGCTTCCATTGATTCCTCAGTTTGATTCTTTTCTGTTGGAAGCTACTCCTAAGTTCCTTTTAATAAACTCCCCGACTTACGTTAACCTGTCTGTTTGCCTCTTTGTCCCGGATGTGACAAATATAACATTTGTAATGTACAACAATTCTTAATTTAAATAACACAAATATATTTTGTATTTTTCTTTAAAAAACACTATATATTTGTTAGCAGTAGAGTTATTTTAGTGTCATTGATGTACTATTATAGCTTTTATTACTATTTAAATTAGTTTTTGGTATTATATTTTCATTTGAAAGTTTTAGGAATTTTCTGTGTTTTTGTATTTTTTGAAATATATTTTAATGAATTTCTATTTCAGTTTGAGCTTTAGTTATTTTATACATCAAGTTAAACTGAAAATGAGGAATGCTGCCTTGTTTACCTTTTTTATATTTTAATTTTAAATAAAGCTTCAAATAAAGCATTTTATTTTAAATAAAAGTTTATTTTATGGTTAAAGTTTTTCGTTTTAGTTAACTTTAAGAACCCTGGTTAACAGCTGTTTAGAACCTGGTCTGAATAGTTCTGTCATAATGATGAGGCACACATAACTTTACAGAAAATGGAGGGTATATTTATGAAGCCAAGTCAAGCAACAAATTCCCTAAGACATGGCCCACCAGCTGACAATGGAAATCAGCCTTAATTCATTTAGTCTGAACCAACACTTCGCAGAAGCTTTGGGGCCCCAGTGTGAGCCTGAGCAGAGCTACATGCTGAAAGAGGAGCTGTCACACTATGAACTCCATTCATGAGGACCATTCTGAGGAAGAATCAAACTAATCTAATAGAATGACTGGGAATGGGTGCTCTCGAACAGGACAACAAGATCATTATATCGGTCTATTGACACTAATTTATGCAAATTAATAAAATGCTTCAGAGATGTATTTATATATCGCACATTTATAGATGTCAACATGGCACTCAACAACATAAATAGATAAATGATACAGACTCTCATTAGTTTGCACGCAGGGGTTCAGTTTCATGGAGCTTCTTAGTATTTGCCATGCCAACAAATGGCAGCAGTGTCATTGTAAACAGTTAATTTTAGGATGATTTCAGCTCATCATCAAGTCTGGAGGCTGATCTGACATCACTATTCTGGGTGACTCTATTCTAAAAGTAGGCACAAGTACAAAGTCGATTTTTGCTGCCCTCCACTGGTTGAAACGCCTCAACCTCCAAAAGAATTATTCCTGCAAATAAGAGCATGAGACAAATAAACAATAAATATATATTTTTTTTTTACAACCTAAATGTAGGCTATTTCAGAAACTTTCAACCCTAAAACTTTATAAAGAAATATATATATTGTCACAATTTTGGACGGTCTTCATTTTACAACTAAGTATATCCCAAACATATTTAATTTGTTATCAATATATGCACAGAAGTAATCACAGTAATCCCCATATTTACTAAAAACTGTGGAAAATAGGTCAGTGGGCAGTCAGTCTTTTTTTTTTTTTTTGCCCCAGCAGTCAGAAATGGGCAGGCTGCCAATTAATCCCTGATCATACTATAAAATTGTCATTAATTATGGATTGTGGTCATTAATTGTTATATATATATATTCTAAACAGTCAAATAAATACCTTTACTTTCATATTGTTTAAACATAACAAAAAGAACATGACAAAATCGCAAAACAAAATTATATATCAATAAATTATGTATAATGATACAATTATGTACAATGGAATAAATGGAGACTTTTTTATAATTTTTATTTCTGTTTTATTCCCATTCATTGATTTATTCGTTTATTTTTTCTCATATTTTTTTATTAGTTTGTTTGTTTGTAGGACAATCTAATAAATAGATTGACTTATGTCATATTTATTGAAAGCCACAACACAGCAGACACACAGTGGAAAAGGGACACAGATTTTGGATGAACCCCATGGGACCTAATCAGGGCCAGATTGGTTAGGAAACCAAGACAAGACATGCCAGCCCCCAGAGAGCACACCACTGGGAGGGGGAAAACATGATATTAACAAATGGCCTCTGGTGACATAAGCTAAAACTCCCCTTCTGAATAAACAGAGAAATTAATTAGTTAGAGTTGGCAGCATATGACAGAAGTTCAAAATGGCATATGGCATAAGTTTGCTTATTGCTGATGCAGTCTTGCCCTAGAGAAAGTGAGAACAACTAGGCTGATACAGAAATAAGCTGGATAACAAATACCATGATCTTATCTGTGGTTTTATCTGATGCTCCGGGCATTACGTATTTTAATTTTAAGTGTTTGGACATGCTTTGCAGAATCTTAGGCTTCGCTGTGTCCGACTGTTTTCTCTAGAGGGCAGTAGCTGACCAGGTGTGACATGTTAAAATTGAGAATACGGTCATTCTCATCAAACTTTTTCCTGAACTCTGCTGTGGAGGCAAAATTCATTATATTAATATACAGCTTTTGAGTGCAAAAATCGTTATTTAAAAAACATATTAAAGTATCTCTAGAAATATGCTCTGGTCAAATGCAGGCATTTATAATTATTAACTACCATTTGAACGTCCAGAAAATGAGCAGCGGTCCTAACCGGATGGAATCTAAAAAGACTGAGAATAAATTCCTTATTTGACACTTTTTTAATATATTTTGATCTGTTAACATTAGGGGCAATTGTAACTCTTTTTTCCCCCCATTTTCTTTCATAATTCAGACTACTTGAAATACAATAGTCATCTTTTGATACAAGAAACAAAGGTGCATTAATTAATAATACAATTTATATATTTTCACTAATAAGGACAAGATATTAAATTAAATGCAAGAAGTCAGAGAGCTACAATCTGACTACAAACTGAGATCATGTGGAGATAATATTAATTTTATTTAGTTTTTTAAAGCAACACATTGTGTAATGTAATGTGTAACGTCTCGGTTACGTGTGTAACCCTCATTCCCTGAAGGAGGGAACGGAGACGTCACGTCGTGACCGACGAATTGGAATCTCAATTCGTCCGGTCACGACGTAACTCGTAGTGACCGACTGAAAGGGAACGTCTCGGTTAGGTATGTAACCCTCGTTCCCTGAAGGAGGGAACGGAGAGTCACGTCGATAACATAAACACTAATCATTTTTAAATGTAGTTTTGCATTTAAATATATTCATTTTTTAACAGAAAAGTATGTCAAACTTACACTGGGCCATGTGTGTTAAAATTGCCCCCAATGTTGCAGCCATGATAAAATCTTGCTAGCTAGCCAATAACCTACAGATAAAATATGTTTAAATTTGCAGTCATCTAAACTTTAGACAACAGAAGAAAAATACTGTACATCCAAAAAACATTCATATCTCAAAATCAAGTATTTTGTTAAAAACTGCTGAGGTGAAATACTCTTTTTTTCACAGGCATAGAGAAAGTACTACTGAGCATGTGCAGATAAAGTGTCATCACTCTAGCTTGTTTCAGATTGGAGGAACTAAGTGTGTTACAACTGCCCCATTACAATTGCCCCTGTCTCTCCTATACTATGCAGAGTGTATTTTTATCTGACAGGAGCAGGAGACAAACCAACTACCATACCACAAAACATCACAGATTTCTGAAAACTAATACTACTCTCTGCAAATATCACTTTTTTGAGGAAGATGCCATCAAGGAGCTGGTGTTTGTCATAAGAATATTAATACGGTTAGCATGGTCCAGTCAGCCTCTACTGGTAAATGTCATAACTACACCATTCTGAGAGGCAAAAAGCAATGTAAAGCAAAAGTGCCCATGTATTATACTGAAAAAAGGGTCTCAAGCTAAATATAAATCACAAAAATGTTGTTATCTTTTAGATTTACAGTGAATGTTTTTTAGGGCTCTTAACATTGTGCAACTGTGACATATAATTGCTTAACAGTTTGGTCAGTTTTCTATAGCTGTGATCTAGGATGCAAATTTGTGAATATAGTCCTATAGCTTGAAGATTTCTTGTTTTTTCAGTGTTTTTTTCCTTGTCATCCTTAGAGTGTGCCACTGAGTGTTCTATAAGGCTGCAGTTCTGATATTTGCCAGTGAATGCCCACCGTTCTTCTGGGATTTTTTTAATCCTGTTAATGCTCTTAGATCAAACTGTGCCAAGAACCTGCTCAAAGAGCTGATGTCTGCTGAAACTAATGGCTTCTGAGCACAAAG
Source organism: Sinocyclocheilus anophthalmus (assembly GCA_018155175.1). Classification (NCBI taxonomy): domain Eukaryota; kingdom Metazoa; phylum Chordata; class Actinopteri; order Cypriniformes; family Cyprinidae; genus Sinocyclocheilus; species Sinocyclocheilus anophthalmus. The sequence goes on from JADLZN010011460.1 coordinate 186,519, forward strand.
GAGGTCCTTTGTCCTCTGCCAGTGTCTGATTATGAAAACAATGTGCCAAGAGGTACGTAATTGAAATGTTGCTCACTGATAGACACACAGCTTTTTTGATGCAGACTATTTCTGAAAGAGCCACAAGAACGTCTGTGCAACATCTGCCAACAAACTACAGCTTTGACTACTACTGTGAAAGACTCCACTGATTGAACTCCCCTGATGATTCTAATTTAAGCACATTAATGCCTAGACACAATATGAATTAAACCTTTATCTGTAATTGCAGGTAATATTAACAAAACAGTGTATCTTTTTTCACTGAGTTTTCACAAGTTTTTTTCTTTTACTCGCAGCTGCAATTTGGATTGGTACTTGCTGTTATGAAACTGGCCATAACTACATCCTACAATTTCAAACTAATTAATTTCCATGACTTTTCTAGTAGTTTTGTTTGTGATTACTAGATAACAGTTTTAAAAAGAGCAAATTCCAGCCATATACTGTATATTTTTTCTAAGTGCATATTTGAGTAAAAAAAAAAGTGAGAATCTATTGCCTCTATCATTTTCTCCTCAGCCTCCAGCTTGAGTCTGATAGAATAGTGTGAGTCACTGTTTTTCTTTATGTCCGTTGAACTTTGTGAGACTGACAAGACGTATAAGTCACCATCAGTGCTGGGAAGGTTACTTTCATTTTAAAGCACAGTCACCACAAAATCAGACTTACTTTGAGATCTTTGAGAAGGTAAAATACTTAAAACCATAACAAGAAATAATTTAGTAGCTATGATACTGTTTTTGAAATCAAATATTTGCATAGTAATGAAGAAACACTGGCATCTAACAATGCCTTGGGGGAAAAAACAGTTAATCTTAAAAAATAAAGCATATAGGCTACATTAGAAAATATTAGAAATTAGAAAACAAACAGTTATCAAATAAGCATGTGTCCTAAACTCCTGAAACACGGTGTCTCATATTTTAGAGCAGTCAATGCAATTTATGAAAGAAATCAGTTAAATCTGTATGTGGGTGTGTGTAAAAAGAAATTCAAATGTAACCCTCTTTGTAATTGTTAACATTTTCATAAGTAACTGTAATTTAATTACACATAATTTTTGACTCATGGTGATTAAATTAAAAGTGTTTTCAACATGATAGAAATAGTTGTCTCTCCAACCCCCACAACAGTCTGCTCTTACGGTAGCATGTCTGGACCACAGGTCTGTGGGAGAGAACATCAGACGCATGGATATTAATGCAGGCTGAGTAGTCTTCTTAGACTTCAAAGGAAGAAATTAGAGTGGGGGAGAGTGACCTGGACTTGGTATTAGGGTCCAGTTAATTTAAAATTTACTTCTTTGACTTCTTTCAGCATACAAGGCTCAACTCACTGACAGCCCACCTACAAACCAGCTCACTCACCACTAGCAATATCAATGAGGCAATCATGTAGCTAAACATCATTTTGGCAACACTTTAAACTAAAGATATGGCACTACCCTGATTTAAATCTACTGACCAATCAGAATAGAGTATTCCAGAGTAATAAATGCATATGAATTGTTTAACTGGAATCTTTTTTCCATGGCTCTACCGCTCAACAGTCATAATGAGTAGGCCTGCGTATTGCAGGTCATCACCTATTAATTGCTTAGCTGACTCGCTGCAAGTGAAGATTGGATTAGGGGTGACATAGCCCTGCCTACAGCCCAAGACACTTGGCTAGACTCATTATCTCCACCATCCTACAGCAGTTTAGAAAATAGATGGATCAGTGGATGGATGGTAAGCCTGTGGGATTGATCATTCCTAAAACAATTAACTCAAACCACCTTTCTCATTCCTCAAACTGAACTCTGGCTTTGCTAATGGCACTCTTGTAGACGAAGAAGAAGATGGCATGATTGTTATTCCATTTATTGGAAATGATTAAATAAAAGTGGAGGATATGCAACATTTGCTAGCTATATGTCTTGAACAAAATACTACGGTCATGTCTTATTACCTTTTTTCTCCTAACAAGTGGTGTCACAATAAGCAGCTTGAGGAAGGAGACATGCAGTATATTCTAAGCAAATCCAATGTACACTCTTCCAGTCTTACTCAGGGAAGTCAGGATGGTCTATTTTTGACCATGACACAGCTATGGCATTTCATCCCGAGAGGAGATAATGAGGGCTCTATTTTATCTTGTCTGTGGGTAAGGTGGTGACATTTATATTACTGTGGCTAATGGAGAAGAAACACAGGAAGGACTAAAGTGACACCGTCTACTCCCTGGTGAACTCTACTTGCCACCGTGCCCTTTCTTCTCTCACAGAGCTGAACACTAGCTGGACTTTACTCAGCTATCTGTCTCCATAGCTGAGCTTTGTAAAAAATAAAATAAAATAACCCATAAGCAGGTCTGTAGCCCATATTCATTTACTTATTTTCACCAGCAGTGTGCTTCCTCCCTCTGCACACACACAATGTAAGTACAAAGATCAGTCAAGTGTGTATATGTGTGTACGTATACCCTTTGACTCCTATAGCAAATGCAAACTAAATTAAGAGGAGGAAAACTCATTTCCTGCTAACTTGCTTAGACAATCAGGGACAGAGAACTGCCCGTTCCCTTTAAACGGAGGAGAGGGAATGAACTCAGAGTCATCATGGAGGACTGGTTCAGATTTAAAGACAGGAAATAATATGTTGTGTAGTTACGCATGTTTTCCTGAAATTAAAAGGTTGTTGAATATATGCATAGGGTGGACAGAAGGCTCTCAGCCCTGAAGTAACCCCCAAATGATCCAGTAAATCTGTAATGTGCCTCAATGAACTTCATAATTGTGATGATGCCTTTGTGGCCATTATGTGTTTTGCTTAACCCACACTAGGGCAGTCAAAATGGCTGAAAAACTACATTCGAATTTTGTACTTAAATATGATCAAAATTCGAATTATATTCGATTTTGCATTAATTATATTCAAATTTAAAATGCATAATTTCAGTTCCCCTTCAGAAACTCGAGATTCGCTTTGGGAAAGCCCCTGCGTGACCGCGTTCTGAAGCACGTGTAAAATCAGTCCAATGGAGCAGCGAAACGTCACGAGCGGGGTGACGTGAGCGCCAGGAAGTATAAAAGCGCATCCGGCAGAGCGCAAGTTAGCTTCTGCTCTTCAGTAGCGCTCTGTGTATGTGTCAGTCTATTTACTGTTGTCTGTCAGTCCACAAGCATTCAAAAGAATATGTCAAAGTCTAAACTAATATATATGGCGAGCAAACGGCATTACAGACGTTGTGTGCCTCCCTGCCCACGCTATCTGGCAGCGGGGGGATACACACGATGTGTGTGTTGTTTGTTTAGGAGAGGAGCATGCACGGTCAGCTTTCGAGGGAGCTGATTGTCATCACTGCGAGTTACTCTCGCTGCGTATGCTCCGCTCTCGCCTGGCTGTGTTTAATGAGAGCGGCCAGGATCGCGATCCCGCTGGCAGCGGTCCCGCCGAGGCACAGTGTAGACTGTTGTCGTGGGGATCGCAGGTGGATTTAGAGGAGGGATCCGAGACGGGCTCGTCCTTTTCTCGGTCCTCCCCCGCTAGATCCGCGGCTCTCCCTCTCAGGGTTCGGAAGCCCGCGCTGTGGTTTCTTCTCCCCCCCAGAGAGAGAGCGCCAGACGCGGTGGAGAGAGGAGACTGTGGACCTCCAGAAATCCCTCGAGTATAAGGTGTGATTCGGGCAGTAACCAAAATAAAATATCGTTTGGCCAGCAGAGAAACAGGACGCTCGTCCTAAAAGTAAATTATGGGTGTGATTCGGCAGTAGCCACAATATTAATATTGTGGCAAGCCGAGAAACAGGACGCTCGTCCTAAAAGTAAATTAGACGAGCATTTAGATCACAGCCTTCACGACGGGGCCTTACGTTTTTCCCTGATCTCCATGCTGAGTTGTCAAGATCGTGGGAGAAACCGTACTATTTACAGCCGCACAGTCTCGAATTATTCAAAAGAACATCGTGAGGCTGAATGATAAGTGATATGGGGCGATGCCATGGTGAGTTACGATAGATCTCATAGACGCTTATTTCCATGTTTCCATCTTCCCTCAACACTGGAAGTTCCTGAGGTTTGGTTTCAGGGGCGAAGCATACCCACACCAAAACTCGGGAGGGGGGGTTCTTCCCTTTGGCCTGTTACTCTCACCCCGCACTTTCACGAAGTACTCAATTACATCGACAATTTGTTGATACTAGCTTGATCGGAGCAGTTGGCGGCTCGGCATCGAGACGTCGTCCTCGCCCATATGAGAGAGCTGGGGGTAAGACTAAACGCCAAGAAGAGTGTGCTTTCTCCACTACAGAGAACCACTTATTAAGGCGTGGTGTGGGACTCAACCTCGACTCACGTCTGTCTCCTGCTTGAATCGAGTCAACCCTCACGACAGTCACGAGAGTAAGAGAAAGCCAGTCACTCACTTTCAAACAGTTTCAGAGATTGTTGGGTCTGATGGCAGCTGCGTCCAACGTGATACCTCTTGGCTTGCTGTACATGAGGCCCCTACAGTGGTGGCTTAAGACCAATGGGTTCTCCCTGAGGGGAAACCCGCTTTGCATGATCAATGTCACGCGGCGATGCTTACGTGCCTTGGATATGTGGAAGAAATGTTGGTTCCTAGTTCAAGGCCCAATGTTAGGGGCTCCTTGTCGTCATGTAACACTAACGACGGATGCCTCTCTCACGGCCTTTTTCTTTTTGTTTTGGGGGCGGGAGCGGTCATGAGTGGCCGCTCTGACCAGGGTCTGTGGGAAGGCCATCATCTCTTTGGCACATCAACTGCCGGGGTATGCTGGCCGTGTTTCGAGCTCTGACCCACTTCCTTCCAGACCTAAGGGGAAATCATGTGCTTGTCCGCACAGACAACAAATCGGTGGTCTCCTACATCAATCGGCAGGGGGGTCTGCATTCGCGCCCCTTGTACAAGATGGCGTGCCAGATCCTTCGGTGGGCTCAGGGGAAGCTCCTCTCGCTAAGAGCAGTTTACATCCCTAGGTATCTCAATCAGGGGGCAGACATCCTGTCGAGACAGGGGCTGAGGCCGGGGGATGGAAACTCCACCCCGAGGTGGTGGAGCTCCTCTGGAGGGAATTTGGCAATGCGGAAGTGGATCTATTTGCGTCGCAAGAAACGACACACTGTCCGCTCTGTTTCTCCCTCACGCATCCAGCTCCAATGGGGCTGGATGCCATGGTACAGACGTGGCCGAGGCTTCGTCGGTACGCCTTTCCCCCGATCGCTCTGCACCCGGGAGTTCTGGAGAGAGTACGCCATCATGGGGTCTGTCTGTTGCTAGTAGCCCCGTTCTGGCCGGCCCGAGTATGGTTCTTGGACCTGGTGTCCCTCCTCGACGGCTCTCCGCTGGAGATTCCAATCAGGAGGGACCTCCTCTCTTAGGCGCCTCCAGTCCAGAGCTCCCGCCACTAGGAAACAGTACGCCTTGTGGAAGCTTTTCACTTCATGGTGCGACTGCAAGACCCAGTCAACTGCCCAATAGGTACAGTTCTGGAGTTTCTGCAGGAGCGATTCTCTGCATGGGTTATTTCCCTCCACTCTGAAGGTATACATGGCAGCCTTAGCTGCTTACCACACCCTTCTGAGTGGTCAATCATTGGGTAGACACCCACTTGCCCCTCGTTTCCTCCATGGCACCCTGAGGCTGATGCCGGTACAGCGCACCAAGGTGCCCTCACGGGACCTGGCTGTGGTTCTGGAGGGCTTATGCAATGCCCCTTTGAACCCATAGAAGAAGTTCAAGTCAAGTTTCTCACGCTCAAGACTATTTTTCTCCTTGCTATTTCCTCACTTAAAAGGATCGGGTATCTTCAGGCACTTTCTGTTTCGTGCCTGGAATTTGCTCCAGGCATGGTTAGGGCATTCCTTTACCCGAGGGTCGGGTATGTCCCTAAAGTGCCCACTTCTACGCCAGGGCCCATAGTACAGGTGTTCTGTCCTCCTCCGTTCCAGGAAGTAGGCAAAGAAAGGCTTAATCTACTCTGTCCAGTTAGAGCACTGGACGCTAACGCACACAGAGCTGCCCCGTGGTGTAAGACAGATCAGCTTTTTGTTTGTTTTAGTCCGCTAAAGAAGGGATTTCCGGCGACCAAGCAGACGATGAGTAGGTGGGTGGTCGAGGCCATCCCACTAGCCTACGAGTCCTCTGGCCTCCATCACCTATGGGGGTCAGAGCGCACTCGACCAGGAGTAGGGCGGCCTCCAAGGCTTTCAGCTTGGGTGGGGCCTTGCAGGACATTTGTGCTGCGGCGGGCTGGTCCTCTCCGCACACATTTGTCCGCTTCTTTAACCTAGACCTGGCATCTACCCCAGGTTCCCAAGTTCTCTCTTCGTGATGTGCTCATCTGATACACACACAGGCAGGGACTTGGTAGTATGGCGCAGTGGGTATTCTCGTTCCCAAAGCGACATATCTACGCAGCTCGAGTCCTGAAGGGGAACGTCTCTAGGTTAAGTATGTAACCATGGTTCCCCAAGGGAACGAGACGCTGCGTCTCTTTGCCATACTACCAAGTCCCTCCAGGTGCTACTTCATTGAAGCTAACTTGCGCTCTGCCGGATGCGCTTTTATACTTCCTGGCACTCACGTCACCCTGCTCGTGACGTCTCGCTGCTCCATTGGACTGATTTTACACGTGCTTCAGAATGCGGTCACGCAGGGGTGTTCCCAAAGCGTTTTGACGCAGCATCTCGTTTCCTTTAGGGAACCATGGTTTACATACATAACCAGAGACGTTGGGTGAAGAAAAAACTTTGGCTTCTCTCCTGAGGCCACAAGAGGGCGCATCATTCAAAGCATAAGATAACATTACTATTGGTGATAAAAGGTGCATGTTTAAAATAATGTTTATAAACCAATTATAATTAAGTTGCTTAAACAACTTTAAACAAAACAGCATCATGTATGTATGCATAGTTTAATACAAAGGGCGGAAAGCCAATCACACAGAGTACATTTTTCATTTAAAAACCTGAGATGCAGTGGGATGGGGAAAAAAAACCCGCCATAAAGTCTCGATATATGTTTTTTCAAAGTTAAACTGCATTAATTTTACATGGCTTTCTAAACATGCAGCTCTTTTGTGCAAGACGCGAGTGCGAGAGTAATAGATGTCCATCTAGAAAATGCGTGAAATATGCGTTCTGTGTGAACGGCTTGGTTTCGGTTTTGATTGTAAACAAGATCTTCTCCACTTTGCTGTACTCTTTTTCGCTATATTTTTAATGAACAACGCGCAGCGCCAATCTAGTGGCTTCAAGGATGGCTAACAAAAAACATTATAATGCAACGCCTTACATCGTCATGCACTCGTGCACCACCACTGATAACGCCTGCCTCCTAACGAACACCTAAAATGTGATGCAACGTTTTGCATTCGCATGGGTTTATTTTAAATTCAAACGACTATTGAAAATTCCAAAGATTTTTTTGACAGGCCTAACCCACACAGTGTCTCATTTAGAAGGCTGCACCCTCCGGAGGTCGAATCCTCTGGAGGTCGCATCCTCTGTAGGATGTCCTCAACCTAGAATTAAACGAGACGGCCTTCGTAGGACGGGCAGAAAAGGAAAACAGGAAGTATCGCGTTGCTATGCCAACACATTTAGAGCATCGTTGCGCTCTCACACTACTTAAATGAAGGAAAATTATTTCTAAATTTGGAAAGTAATTTGAAAAAAAAATGCTTTTACTTGTTATATTTTGTTCAATGTTTGAGGAGCTGCAGCCTACGTACAGCAGGCATCTATTAGAGAAAAAAAGGAGGAGGATATTAAAAACAAAATGTATCCGTTTTTACCGAGGCGATTTAAGGTAAGTTGTAAACACCACATCTGCGCTTGTGTGTACGTTACATCTGCCGGCGCCGGCATTTTTCAAATTAACAACGGTTGTTCACGGCGACGCAAAGAATTGTGGGTTATCTGTAGCAGCGAAGGATACGCCTCATGCACCCTCCGAATTCCTGTGAAAGAAGGTCGCATTCGAAGGTCGCATTCGGAGTGTCCTACTTGCTTTTCTGAAATGAGACAGCCTCGATGACGTATGCAGCCTTCGAATGCGACCTCCGGAGGACGCAGCCTCTGAAATGAGACAAAGCTTCGTCTAACCTCCGTAAACAAACTAAACGCAGTTTTCAGAGTTCCTAGTTCTACAACAGAAGATTCTTCTTCTGCACCTGCATACTAATTCAAAAGAACACTGGTCTGTCAAGATTAAATGTGATTTGATTTTTTAAATAGTACTGACCAAAGAGTATACAACCAGTTATGTATAATATAATATAATGTGGTCAGCTTCAACTCCTTTAATATGTGATGTACTCCAATCTTCAAGCGGAAGGAATTGAATTGATGATCTAAGTGATGCCAGTTCACAGTCTGACTTGTGTTGCTGCCTGGAATTAAACCACATGTTGGTTCATTTGGCCAGAGGAGAACTGGATGGTGACTAAGCCTGGTTTCTCCCAAGTTTTTTTCCCTTCCATTTCTGTCACAGATGGAGTTTTTGTTCCTTGCCACGTCACCTTTTTGCCTACTAAGTTGGGGAGTACTAAAGTTGGCCAATTATTCAACTTGTTTGCACAGACATTGTTGGATGATGACATCACTGGAATCATATGAACTGACTTATAATATAAATAATATAATATAAGTATATTACATTTAGTGACACATTAAATGGATATAGATATTATGATACTACAAGATATAAACGTACAATTTAGATATACTCTACATTTTAGAATATGATACTTTTTGCTGTGCATTGAAAATAGTTAAAAGACAGCAGAATGTATTGCACCAAGCAACACACAGTAGTAAAGCTTTTTCAACAAATGGGTTGGGTGAGTGATTCAATGACTCAATCATAAAAAGTCTTGTTGAATTTCTGAATCAATCTGCCTCACCCATAAAGATTTTACTACCTGCTAGTATAACAACGTAACCTATAAAATAAAATAAAAATCCATATTTTATCCAAGGTTTTTGCATTCAAATTTTAGGTGTGCGTTAAGGAAGCAGCCTTATCAGTGGCGCACGAGATGCGATGACGATGTAAGTGTCGTTGCATTATGTTTTATGTTAGCCATGTGAACCGTAAGAGAAAAATGCAGTGTGGTCAGTGTCTCTCAACGACCTCTTCTGATCCCACATAGTATATGATAAAAAACCAGACACTAATTTTTGTTCTCATGTGACAGCACTGACAGCAGAGTTGATAGGTAGTATGTTCTGGCAGGACTGCCGAATGTGTGCTTTTGAATTAAATCAACTCCAGATGCTGTAGACAGGCTGACGAGTCAAACTGTCATAAGACGAGGATACAACTAAGTCTAGGATCCTGTGTTCCTACATGTCTGTTAACTTTCATTCTTTAGACCTCAGGCCTGCTCTCATGTGAACTGAGGGTGGGCTGAAAATAAATACCTATTAAAGCCATTTTATTCCTGTTCTTCAGAGAACCATGACAGCATGAACTTCCTGGACCATGTGCTTGGGATATATTTTTGGCACAGATTAGAGCACAGTAACCCATGACAGACACAAAAATATGCTGGAGGGGGCAGTGAGACATGGGCATCACTTAATTGTTGTGACCACAAGATACTTCAGTGCGTCTGTGAGTCTAGCTACACATGGATGTTTTATAGCTATCACAGAGTAGGATGTGGATTGTCTTTTTTTAAATCTGAGAAACAAGACATTGTGTGGCTGCAGGCCATGTTGGTTGTGAAATGTCCATGATATGCTGTAGTTGCATGTCCTATTACAAACCAGAAATGTTTGCTTTTGACCAAAATGCCCTTTTATAACAGGCAGTGTTTGACAAAAACAACCAGATGAACTGCAGAACAACATCTCTAAATCCTCCTGTAGTTATTAGTTAGTCTGAATTGCAAACCGTAGTAGACTATGATGTGTTTCTGTTGGATTCTTAAATTATGCATTCATAAATAATTTTTTTGCGCTAATAGCTCTTGCTCTACAAAAAAGAGGGATTTGGGGCCTCTCTTTCAGCTGTCACTGATGATCATTACCCCCCCCCCCCCTTTAAAGGGGTCATATGATGCGATTTCAAGTTTTCCTTTCTCTTTGGAGTGTTACAAGCTCTTGGTGCATAAAGGAAGATCTGTAAAGTTTCACAGACTAAAGTCTCAAATCAAAGAGATATTCTTTATAAAAATTAAAACTCATCCACGCCCTCCTAAAACACCTAGTTTAAACACGCCCCCACATATCTACGTCACTATGTGGAAATAGTAGCATAATGCTGCCCAAATGTTCACGCAAAGAAAGAAGGCATGGTTTCAGTAACAGCAGTCGTGTTGATGCAGCCATGTCAGGGAGACGATGTGTTTCAGTGCGAAAGCAAAAGCAAAAGCACTTTATTTGGCCTTCCGAAAATAGATGCAATTAGGAATCATTGGTTACTATTTATTTACAACAGAACAGCACAACCAAGATGTTCGAATTTGTGCAACGCATTTTTTTAACCTAGAAGAGTACAAGGCGGGCTGTGCACAAAGGCTATTTCTAAAAAAAAAAAAAGGGTCAATTCAGACTTTGCTATGACAATCTGGCACTTACTGAATCAGCTACTGTAAGTATGTTTCCTTAATAGTTTAAGTATTTGCTACTGACTGTTCAAATGCAGAGTTTTGTGTGTGTGTGTGTGTGTGTGTGGGTGTGTGAGAGGGAAAAGGGTCACATACAGAGATGAACTGCCTGTAAGAAATCATAGACAGTCAGCTGTCTTAACCGTGTCTTGTGTACTGACACATATTCATCACTGTGTCTGTCATGCGACTGTTGCACTTTCGGGCTTGAACTGATGGTAATACTAACGACATTATTAACTGTCTTGATATTTACTTTGAAAGCTGAAGCTGCGATTATAGTAAGGGGCATTACATTTCCGACACGTACTTGTGGTGTTCGGCCAATCACAATCACAATCACAATGCACTGGGTCAGCTGGAAAATCAGAACAGACTGCGCTTGTCAAAAGAGGGGGCTTTGTAGAAAACGAAGCGTTTGAGAGAGGAGGGCATAGAGGACCTACAATAATGTACAGTATTTTAAAAATAATGTGTTTTTGAACATTTAAAGCATGTCAACATTCTGTTACAACAAATACACCTAATAATTATCTTTAAAATAGCATTATGACCCCTTTAAATAATTAAATTAAAGAATTCTCAGGACAAATTGCTCGGCATAAAAACTCACCATCCTTATCTAAACAGTAAAGCAGCAGCATGCTGTGTACATAAAAACTGTAAAACGGAAAATAAAAATATTTCTGAGAAAATTTCAGCCAAATCACTGGAAAATATTGTTTACTTTTTATGTTCTATGTTCTCATCAACTTTAAAGTGCCCCTATTAGCCTTGCGGGAATAATTACCTTCATTGCAGTGTGTAATGTAGCTGTATGTGAACATAAACTATCTGCAAAGTTGTGAAGCCGACAGTACATGATAATGTTATTCTCAAAAAATTGTTTCATTTTACCTAATTCTAAATGATTCGTAAAGAACTCGTTGCGAAGCAGTTCAAAGAATCAGTCTCTCGTAACCCCTCCTTTCCGTGAGCCCTCACTGCTGTGATTGGTCAGATGGCGCAGTCCTTTGTGATTGGTCCACAGCCGTAGAGCGATTGGCTCTGGATTAAAGGTTGAAAATTAGTCAACCGCACAGCGCGTGTCGGACAGCCTTGGAGACTTGTCAATACATACAAAAGATGGTATGGATTGTACCTTACCAATTCGAGTCGGAGTCTGATGATGAAATGGTTGAACTGGCTGATCGACAAGAGACTGATTCGCAAGCAGGACTGGAGCAGGATGTTTCTCAGTGGTAAGTGTCAAGTGTTAACAAGTTTGAGGTAATTATAAGATGTGATAAAACAAATTTACTCTCACAGCGTAGGATACAGCGTCTTCTCGACATGATGTTAACCACACTGAAATTGTACTGTTTGTGGGTGTGCAAGTTGGCGACGTAGAACGTGGGCAGACATTATGCAAATGTGTTACTTCTTGACGTAGAGCCGTAACAGAATAAGATTCCTGACGACTCGTTTAGGCGATAGACAATAACTAACGTGTATTTTGACCTTGCATGCATGTAAACCTGTTTTAGGAGACTCATAAAACAATATTAGCAACCTTAAAAAGGGCATAATAGGGGTCCTTTAAGGGTAAAGGTGAATTTAGATCATATGGCTACAAAGGAGTTCACGCCATTTTATAGCAGGGTATGTTGTAATACTTGTGAACATGTGAGCAGTGGTTAGAATAATTGTATAGGTTTCATAAACATGCAATGCACTCAATTGCACAGAAGGTTAATGACTTGCATATCTCACTGCACGTGAACAGACCTCAGTTGAGCAGTCATCCCAATTGAATACACTATCTCAAGCTATATAACTCTAAACATACCATTCATGAATATGAATTGGTTCTGCACTTCCCATAAGAGCAGATAGCTCTTGTTAAAGATCCTCTCTTTCCTCACAGGCTTTGCAGCACGATCAGCAATCTCGTCATTCTTCTCCATCCCTTGTGCTGGTTTAGTTTAGAGTCACTCCGGAGGGGAATGGGCAAGACTAATAGCCTTAGTAGGAGGAATGCTTTCTTTGCCTCAATATTCATTGTTTTGAGTAATTGACATTTTTTCTCAGTAGGTGCAGATTCATTTTTGTTCAAGTTTAGAGGTGTAAAACAGAGTCAGTGTCACATTACCTCCCATTATATTTCTGGGTAAGCTTTAACAACACTATTTTTAAATGTGCTAAAATGAAATGTTTGGGTAAATATAGAGTACCCCACAGTGGGGATCTGTGCACCTCATTTGCAGAGTAGTGGTTTGACTGATCACACACTGTTCATTGAAGGAATCAAAAATTCACATACAGAGATTTCTTTAATTTTTTCATGTTTGCCTGCTTTTTTTCCCCCAACAGCACAGATCAGTGGTTTATAAGGTTAGCATGAAATGGAAGTTGCAGTTGGTTTTTCTTCCCTATTGTGACGTACTGTATACCTGAATAAAACTGCTACTTGAATGAGAAAAAAATGTAGGGCAGGATATAACTTGTATGTTATATTATTATATTGTATTGTTATAATATAATATTATACTTTTTGTGCGCAAAAGAATACTTTTTGTGCACAAGAGAAAATAAAAACTTTATCAGACTTTATTCAACTATTCGTCTCCTCCACATCACCCTGTAGTGCCATTTTGGAGAGTATCAGCTGGACGGAATCACGTCACGCGGATCTGTTTCCTACAATGTCTGTGGCGTGATGCAGCTGACACAGAATAGCATACGTTGTTTGCGTTCAGCTGATATTCTCCAAAATGGCGCTAAGGTGACGTGGAGGAGACGAATTGTTGAAAAAAGTCGTTATTTTTATTTTCTTTGCGCAAAAAAGTATTCTCGTAGCTTTGTAAAATTACGGTTGAACATGGATTATTTTACAGATCTCCTTGCTGCGTTTCTGGACTTGGGAACATTTCAGTTGTATTGCTGTCTATGCAGGGTCAGACAGCTCTCAGATTCCATCAAAAATATCTTAATTTGTGTTCCGAAAATGAACGAAGGTCTTACGGGTTTGAAACGACATGAGGGTGCGTAAATGATGACAACATTTTCATTTGTCAGGACCACTATGGTCAAGATGATTGACAATAGCATACGTTTGGATTGGCGGTATGGTTTCTGTTTGGCAAGAATAAGAGCATTGATAAAGTCTAACCACATGTAAAGTTCATCTGACCCACAGTTTGAATAACAGAAAGTTTGTAGTCAAAGAAATCGTATGGCATGAAATAGAAATATTAAGATTAAGAGCACTATTTCTAGAAATAAATATAATATATATATATATATATATAATATAGAGATAGATCACTATCAAATGGAACATCACCATCTGAACTTGTTTAAAAGGTCAACTGCTTTTTCCACTGAAGCAAATCATGCTGGAGAACATGATAATCAGGTTTTACTTTGAACTTTTCATTTAGACTGTTATATTGTAAATAATTTATGATGAAAAAATAAAATAGAAAAATGCAAAACAGAAGCATTTCACACATTTAATCACACTTTTGAACAGCACACTAGATCAATAGCAAGTAGGTAGGTAGGTAGATTAGATAGATAGATAGATAGATAGATAGATAGATAGATAGATAGATAGATAGATAGATAGATAGATAGATAGATAGATAGATAGATAGATAGATAGATAGATACTGTATAGCTCACCTGGGCGCTGATAATTCCAGTGCAGTACAACATGCCTGCACTATATGAGGATAAGGTGGGGAGGGAGGTTACAAGAGCTCTTAGCCTATCACAACCATGCACATGGGAGTAAATCTCTCTCCTCTCTATCCCTTCTCTCTCTCTCTCGCTTTCTCACTGCCCGAGTGTGACTTAGCTGTGGCTCTGGTCTGCATGCACAGCAGTAGGAAGCCAACTGACACACAGTGATCATCTCTGCTGCCTCCCTGGTTAAATCTGCATGGCGACTTAACACAGAGATTACATCTGCATTAAGAGCACTGTGTTTCACCAGCAACTACACAAGTAGATTAGATGCCTGATGCTTGCCTGGTGCTGGATTATTAGGAGGATCATTTCTCCAAAGCGGGAGAAGTGATTAGACATCAGCATGCTGTACGTTTCTGCATAGCGAGAGAGTTTAACAACCTCAGCTCTTTCAATGATTCAGTTCTTCATGCGTTCAGTTGTGTCCTCACTGTGGTGCCTCAAGCTGAGCAGATGGTTCTCTCCAAGGACTCCTCAACTGGTTTCACTTTCCAGTATTCGTCAGAGCAAGAATGAATATTAGCAGAGAAGGACAGCAAATCAATTAGGTGGATGTCAGGTTATCTGCAAAGTTTGGACAGGTGAAGGTGTGTGCAGTTTCAGAAAGAAGGGAGAACTTTGGAAAAATCCCTTACCAGTGTGCTCCAGGAGAACTTGGAGAGATGTCCAAACCTTCACGTCTGGTCAAACCCTCCAAGCAGTCCCGAAAGCAACCTCCAGGGAATCGCTCACACATGCTGGTCGTCGGGGAGAGGTTGATGAGGGCTGGCAGTGAGGGCAACCTGGTGAGATCCAGACCACCCCAGAAACCTTCTGACACCAATCCAGCGGGTTCCAATCAAGGTATTATGCTTCCTAAATCTGATTGGTGTTAGCATTATCTTGATTAGTTGATTAGATATTTGTGTCACACTACAAAATATTAGACATATGACCACGCACACACATACAGATATGCTTACGGTTCTGCCATGAGTTTAGATCGGCCCGTCTGAGGAGCTTTTGTACGATATTCCTGACTGCAGCACATGAGTGCGCTTGTATAGTTTGGCTGATGCCTTCTCTATATGGGGGGATTAAGACAGGGGTTTGACCCTCACTGTTCACTCTGCTGATTAGTTACATTCCCTCCTCATCATCAAATTATCTCATCACTTGATCTCATTGGTGCTAATCAAACCAGCAACTCTCAGCTAGATTCACTAAGAGTTACACATGTTTTTAAACAGTGACTGAATAGGTAGCTAAAAGTATTTGTAATACTGATTTAAGCATAAAATGATTAGAAGATTTTATCAACCTATGCTCTTTCCGATTGATTTTGATGTATATTTACACTAGTTGACTTTATATTCTCTGAAAAGTTATATTTTAAGACATTTAACAATGACATCTGTGTACTTGTGTGCATTGTGTAATAGTTACAAAAATATTTGAAAAATGTTCAAAGAGAAGAGCAGTGATAGGAAGCTCACTTAATTGATGTCAGCAGTTGACTTATAAGTTTTGACAGTGCGGTTTGGCAAAAGTTTTGAAGAACTGTCACCGCTCTAATTAGGTCAGTTTAGAAACCACATGGCAGCTAATGGGTACAGGGACTGAGGCTTCTCAAATTAATGAATATTTTATCAGACACCTTCCACAAAAGACTTTCTTGTGGTTCATTACTGTAAACAAAAAACACACACACATACATGCTGGTATTCCTATCATTATGGGGACATTCCATAGACGTCATAGTTTTTATACTGTACAAACTGTATTTTCTATCCCCTTCCCTACCCGTTAAACTTACCTCACACAAAACCTACGCATTTTTAGATTTCAAAAAACTTTAATCATGTCTTTATGATTTATAAGCTTGTTTCCTCATGGAAACCAAAAAAAAAAGTCCACAAAGTCTAAGGATGGTACTATCCTTGTGGTGACATTTGGTCCCCATAATGTAGTGAATACCAGGTACACACACACAAGATAAAAGTAACACAAACATAAACTATTTCAAAACAAGGCTAGTTATCAGGTACTACATTCTTTGTAATACAAGATCCATAATGGTAACACAAATAGCAAACATGCAATTTAAAATCCAATTCCAGTAGTACACTTAACTATAAATACGCAAACTCATTTTGCTCATTTTTACATAATATTGCAAACTCAGTAAGTTACACAAACACAAAGCATGCTGGGTAATGGGTGGTGCTACAATACCATATAGAATCTTTTTTTTAAATTGCCGTTTGAAAATAGGAAATGTTATTTTAAAAATGACCCACCTGAACACACATTTACTATTATGTGTTTTATTTCCATGTATACTATATCATTTAAAAGTTTGGGGTCAATAAGATTTTTAAAGTAATAATACTAATATTTTATTCAGCAAGGATGCATTAAATTCAAAGTTCCAGATTTAAAGTGACAGTGACAGTTTTACTTGATTACTAAAGAAAAAATATTCTAAATTAATACTGTTCTTTTAAAATCAAATAATCCCTAAAAAATGCTTCAAGGTTTCCACAAAAAAATAAGAAGCACAAGACTGATAATAATAAGAAATGTTTCTTGAGCACCAAACTACCGAAGACTGGAGTAATGTCTGCTGAAAATTCAGCTTTGACATCGCAAGAATTTGTTATATTTTAAAATATATTCAAATAGAAAAAAGGTATTGTACAGTGTAATAATAAAAAAATACAGTTTTTTTTTACTGTATTTTTGAAAAAACTTACTAAACCCCAATCTTTTGAATGGTAATTAAATGGTAATAATTATATTGTTTATCTGTTACTACCTGCTTTCCACTAGATTACTATTTGTTTTTTGGGGGGTATGTATGTGTGATTTATTTATTTTTGAGTATAGTGCTTATTTATGTTATCAGTCTCCAGTGACTTCCAAATGCCAAAATAGTTTCTTTCACTTCAATGATTTTTATTCACACTGCTTGGAGAGGTATGAGATTGAAGGCACAGCCTCAGAACCACTGTCCCCTGCTGTCCCCCATTCCTTCCGTCAGGTCTATTAAAACAGAGATTTATCCCAGAGACAGCACCAATCCTGACACGCCGCTGCAGATACAGTACATGACATTTCCACAGGCACAGAATCCAACACCGCGTGGACTCTTAGAGTTCTTTCTACCCTCAGAGACTCCAAATGTGCTGAAAGAGATTCCTCTGAAAAGCCTGCAGCTCCAATTGCCTCCATGAACTGACACCTAATTTTAAAGCCTCTTTTCTTGTGGATATGTGCAATGAACTGCAGTTCATGTTTATGAAGAATGTATTTTTTCCTATTCAGCTGAACTCCAAAATGTATTTTTTGCAAAAGGTACACCTGAGATATCACACCTGTTTTTGTGACAGTTTAAAGCTATGTAACAAGCAAAAAAATAAAAAGAAGTTGGGGGTGTGGCCTTTCATTTTGTAGCCAATCAGAATGGTTGTCACATCAGTTTCACTGCAACAGTGCAACAGTCAGGTTTTGGAAATAAAAATTCCATTCATTTTCTCTGTCAAGGGATTGATTTTAAACGATAACTTATAAAGACAGACCTACTGTGAGCTACAAAGTTGTTAATCTATGATATATGCTTTTGTTGCTTTTGTTTTCTTTAAATAACTAGATCAACAATTCAACAATAGAGTTACTCAAGATTACCCAAGAAAAATAAAATCTCCACCAATCGAAACAAGTCAATTACACCAAAACTCTTAGTGCCCTTAATGAGAATCCTTAATGTATTGTTTCTACATAATCTTTAAATCAATAGTTTTATACTACAGTAAGTCTTAAACAAATAGGTTTTATTTTTTTTTTTTTTTTTTTTTTTTTTATCCTATGGGAAAAATTAATTGAAAAGATTCTGGAACCAAGGCCGCTAGTAAAAGTGGGTGGGCACTTTTACACTCTGTTGGTGGTGGGGTTTTGTTAACTTTTGTGACAGTTTCATATTTGCGTAGCTTTTCCACTGAGGTTTTTTTTTTTTTAGTAGAGGTACTGTATAGCACAACCAGTAGTTACATAGTTTTTTAAATAAGCAAATAATCAAACACAATTGCCAAAATGGTCCTCTCTCATTCTCTTTTATTCTAGCAGACTGGTTCATTTAAAACAGTCCTCTCAACAGTCTACTGTAGCATTAAGGATTCATTCTAGTGAAACAGTTAATTTGAATGGTTCATGTAAGTGTTCACAATGAGATGATTTACCAATTCATCCTCTACTATATTTTTTACTTGCTTATGTAAATTAGGATGTTTTGTTGTATTGTACATTTACCTGTTCAAATTTGATACCTTAACTGAGATTTGTTTCATTCAAAACCCGTAACTGTTTTATTGCCAGCAGAAATACTGCTCTGATTAAACAATTACACCATTTGATAAATATATCCTTTTATATATAATAAAAAAAATCACTATTAAGTAACTTCAGTGTAGTTAACTTTTTTGTAGCTGCTTCAAATCACGATAAGCTTGTACTGTAGCTTGAACCTGTGCTCATGCTTTTTATATCACCAAATATGTAGTCTTTAAAATAGTGACTCTTTGATTTTGTGATAGCTTATAAGGAAAGGGATGAGAAATAGATTTCAAAAGCAAGTGACATTAATCATAATTAGGCTACAGAGGTGTAGCTGGTGAGAAAATGCTTTGCTAGGTTGGAGATAATTTGGGCCTCTCTCTGCTAAATAGTGTGATTACATTCGCCTACTCTGCAGCTGTATGGGAAAAATCAAAAGTTCTCAAAAAAGCTTTTTGAACAACAAATTGTTCTCTTTATGATAGAGTTAATGCTTATCACACAATCAAACCCTAAGAAAAACAGAATGCTTTTTTAAAGCAACACACTCCCATTAGGAAATGTCACTTAAGTGACTTTTATCCTACATGCAAAATGTGTTTAAGTTCAAATGTCAAAGCTTAAAATTTCACTTAATCATCCTACTAAACTGTACTTATTGTACACAGAAATTAAATATGTCTTCATCTTGCTAGTGAACTTAACTTTAATGCTCTGCAGTTATATAACCTCCCTGCATCTGCCACTGAAGCACAAATGTAATACAGGAATTAGCCAGGTCTTCAGCTTAATTACGTCAGCTTAATCAGCAGGAAGCGATATGGTTTGACATCAGTGTGATCTCACACAGGAAGTGTGCCTGTCTTGTTCCATTCCTCTCTGCTGCCCTGTCCAACATCATTTTTGTCCCTGCCACAGTCCAGTTTAGCTCTATGGCATTCTCACAGCTTTGAACCAAACAGTTCAGAAAACTTACAGTATGCAGAGCACAACGACCTAAAAAAAAATAAATGTTGGAAATTATGGAGCTTATTTTTTTTCCAAGATTCAATCCTATGTCCACATTAACATTCCTGTCATTCAGCAGCACGTTCTGCATGGAAGAACTGCAGAAAACGGGTTAATATACTGGCCACTTCTGTGCAATTTTCTGATAATGATTTGGAGTTTAAAGCTGCTGTGAGCATGCGTTCAGTCTAATCTCCAATCAAGTCCAATTTGTCTGGTTATGTAGTAACTGAACCCAGGAATATCAGTGCTCACTGTTGTCAGAAGCACACTACTTCAAAACTTGAGCGGGCCAAGATCCACAGACTGCTTAGCTTGGCCTCTTCAGACGGAGTTATTAAAGATACACATTCCCCTCACACAACGAAAACTGCCTATAATGAGACTTAGAGGTGACTGGAGGGAGAAGATGGCAATAGCTCTTCCTCAGGTTGCGCTATCCTTCTCAGATAATTTATTTCCTACTCATTATAGTCCGGAAAGACAATTCATTACAGACCATTTGGCAGCTGGAGTTAGTCTGTTTGAAAGAATAATTCTGTCGAGCTGTTGTCAAAGTGTATGTTCTATTTCAGTTTGTTAGTCAAGCCACTGAATTATCATATTTTATTAGTATTTTTGTTTAAAGCCTGAGATGTGAGTAAAGTCAATGTGGGACAATCAGTCACTCACAATATAACAGGTTGAAGTGTTGTAACTGGCAGGAGTGGTGTGTGGTATTCAATGGAGAGCGTTTCCTGAGGTTATCCATTATAGGTGGAGGTCATGTATTATTTAAAAAATGCCATGGTTTGGTTTTTCTTTCTGCCCCCTCTCTTTCTCCATAGTGCATGTTGTTTTTTGCTCTGCACACACATAGAGACACGAAAGGTGATGATTTTTTGGTTTTCTGGTTAGCACCAGATAGCTGGTTTTACTATTTTTGGGGTATTTTCAGTTTACAGTCATGCTAATTTATCAAAAGTTACAGTGAAAGTACCAACAAAATTTAAATAGGTGACAGGGGACCCAGCATAAGGAGACATGACAAGCATACTAAATGCAAAATTAACATAGCAAACTCAAAACTAGCTTTTTCTTGGAAGGTTAAAACTTATGAAAATATTTGAAAAACATTATTTAAAAAAAGGCCTTAAACACGTTAATGATGCAAAATAAACTACGGATACTGGACAATAAGTTATGAACAAAAAAAGTCTGAACAAAACTAATTCTGTTAGTCTTAATTAATTTTTTTTTTTTTTTTTTTACAAAATGGAGGTTAGTGGACTGAACATAATGAAATTAGGTTCCTTTTAACAAATAACCTGAACAAGCAGCAAAAAATCTTGTTGTTTTTTCCTGCCGCAAAATAATTGGCAAGCCATATATTCATAAATGAATAGATTAAGTAAAATGCTAAATGTATTATAATGTATTTTGTACTTTAGTCTACACAATTTTTGTACATTATACAATTTGTACAGTGTATAATTTTTTATTCATTAATTAATTTATTTTATTTTTTGGAGGAGGAGACACTATTTGATGTCTATGTCAAAAAAAATTTGAATTTAAATCAATTATATCTGATGCCATTTTAATCCAAAAACAGGACTGTGATGAATTGGAGTTTTGGCAGTGATAAATTGCTTAAAGGTGCATAATGAGCCAAGAACTGACTAATGCACATAATTTAATCTCTTTATTACTACTGTGGCCTGTACACATTCTTCAAGTATGTCATAGTACAGTTTATTATGTGCATTCTCATTTGAAGAATTTTTAATAGCTGTTATTGCACAGCACTGAATACAGAATACGTCATCTTTATGCTTGACTGAAACTGTCCTTTTAGATAACTCTACCAGATGCTGTCAAATCACAGAAGCATCTTGTAGCTGT
The DNA here is from genome assembly GCA_018155175.1 of Sinocyclocheilus anophthalmus. NCBI lineage: Eukaryota > Metazoa > Chordata > Actinopteri > Cypriniformes > Cyprinidae > Sinocyclocheilus > Sinocyclocheilus anophthalmus. The sequence continues at coordinate 208,113 of JADLZN010011460.1, forward strand.
CATACAAGGACAACACTAAATTTCCCAATGCTTCAACTGCTGCCAAACAAGCCAGATCTAACTGATCAAAAGCCACTGTCTTGAAAACGCTCCACTGTTTCTCTTTAAAGGTGTTTGGGTTCTTCATGCCTTGTCCTTGTCTCGACTTCCAGTAATGTTTTGAGTGCTTTTTCATTTTCTCATAATTCTCTGTATCTTTGTAACCAACTGAATCATAGAAGTGAATTCTGTAAAAGTTCTTCTGTTTTAAAACAAGTCTTATATGATGAAGCTGAATCCATTGTAGCATAATATACTTTATTATGGGCATTTCAGCCAGGGATAAATTATGGATTTAGATTCGATTTGTCACTGGTTAATTAATAGACTGCCCAGAATAACTGGTAATTTGGTACACTGCCTAGTCCACAAGCTGCTAGCTATGATGTCATGTTTTGCAACAGCAAAAAAATAAAAGAGAGAGAGATTAGCGTCCCTCATTCCTGCTCTCTTAACCACCTCACCATGGCTCCCCATCTCTGTGCTTGTCTTTGCCCAGCCAGAAGCACTAAATAGGGGCAAGCAGCAGAGAAGAGATCCTTCTCAGGACCATAATGCATTTCTCCTCCTCTCATCTGTGTTGTTTGTGATTGCGCTGTTCCCACTCACTGAGAGTGTAGTGAACCATTGCAGCATGGCAGTCCAGAGGACCCTGCTTCAGGGCACAAGTGAACTAGATCAATCAGCTTGGTTTTGTCAACCTAGGAGAGCCCTCCACCGCCACCGTTACATCTGTGTCCCTCCATGCACTGCGCTGCTCTTAGGAGCTACATCCTTTTGCCAGCCTTTTTGTTTGAAATCAAAACACTGATGGAGACAGTTCTTCAAATACATCCTTTATGTCTTCTACAAATCAGTGTTTAGAATAATTATGATTTTTTTTTTTTTTTTTTTAACAAAAGAGGTCTCTTATGTTTACCAAGACTGCATTACAGTAAAACAGCAATATTGTGAAATATTATATACAACATGTATATGTAAATGATATGTAAAATATGTAAAACAAAATATGTAAAAAAAATATAATTTTTTTTGTGTATTTTAAATGTAATTTATTCTTAATGGCAAGGCTGAATTTACAGCAATTATTACTCCAGTCTTCAGAGTCACATGATCCTTCAGAAATCATTTTAGTATGCAGATTTGGTGTTCAAGAAACATTCCTTATTATTATCAGTTTTCAAAACAGTTGTGCTGCATATTATTTCTGTGGAAACTGTGATAGACTACTATTTAAAATGCTGGGCCATAAAAAGATTTTTAAAAGTCAAAATAATACTTATTTCCAGCAATACTAATACTTTTATCCAGCAAAGACACATTAAAAATGTATCAAAGTTTAGAGTAAAGACATTTATAATGTTTCAAAAGATTTCCCATTAATCTGGTTCTTTTGAATTTTCTATTCAACATCCTGAAATCATTCTAACACTGATTATAATACCCATTATTAATAACTGAGCAGCAAATCAGCATATTGAATTTCTGAATGATTTCTGAAGGATAATGTGCCACTAGAGACTGGAGTAATGACTGCTAAAAATGTAAAGTGTATATTAAAAATACTGTTTTTAAAAAAACGCTTTTAAGCGATAGTATACTTGTATTGTTTATCTGTTATTACCTGCTTTCAAGTTAATTGCAATTTTTTTAGACATTTTGTTTTAGACTTGTTCGATCTATAGAACTAGTGTAAAACAAAACCACACATGTACATTGACACTGAACAAAGCTGAGTGATGCTGACTTGCAGTCAGTTCTCCTTAGGTCTGAAAGAGTTTCAGGAGAGTGTCTTGTATCCTAGAGACCTGGTGTATTTATACCCTCCTTATGGGTTAGCTTGGAAACAGAATACCATTAGTGAAGAGCTTAGAGGTGTAAACTTGGCTGCGGCAGTGCTTAAGTCTCTCATTGGTTGAATAAAGCTGACCTGCTCAGGGACTTTTATCTGTGTTGTTGGTGTCGGTCTAATGGTGCTGAAAGAGGAATGACTAAAAATATGATGTCCTCTGGGCAGCCCTTCATATAAATGTCAGTTTTGCCCATTAGACTGCATAGTTGGTCTTCTGTTATCACTTTGTTCTAAGTCTTTCTTTTAAATATTAAAAGTGGCTGGAGAGAGTGGATTTGGATGTGAGAGGAAAGTTACATGATATGAAAAAGGCAAGTTTGAAAAATGCTGGACATTTCGAACAAGTACACTCTTAGAAAAAAGTTCAAAAGCTGTCAGTGGGGCCGTACCAGTACCGTTGTAAGGGCTGTGCCAAGTGTGCGACCGCACAGGGCCTCGCGCCTCTAGAGGGCCTCGCTCCTGGCCTGCATTTTATGTCGTTTATGTCTAATCTAGTCTAGTCAAAGCAGATAGACAGTATAAGACTCTATGTATAAGAATGAGTAAAGCTGTTTGTTGTTAGGATTACAAAGTTTTAAAAGTTAAACTTTTAGGCTGGTCTGCCTCAATGGTCCAACAGCGCTCGTCAATGTCAAAATGATCGAGATGGCCAATCAAATCAAAGAAGGTGGGTCTTACTGTCACTGTCACAACGCAACGAGAGTTTGTGGAAAGATGCAAGTAGTACTGTATTAGAAAATTGTATCATGATAGAAATGTTCAGCGACCGACAGTAATAGACTATGTAGTGAAGCAAACTACGTATCTTTTTATGAAATTTTGCCGTTTTGAATTGAAAATATGCGATCATGATTCATGTAAATCATAAATGAACGTGACAAGAGACGTTTGCGTTTTCGACTATTAGACATACGAATAAGAGTGAATGTGCACATTTTAAAATAAAATATTATTTTCAAATAGTGTAAATTGATTACTACTTCATATATAACTACAAACCTAGAACTTATTTTAGCATTCTTCTTTGCTTATTCCCATAAATCACTTTTAATCCTTTAATTATTTAATTGCTTTATTATTATTATTATTATTATGCAGTAGATCTTTACAATTTTATAGCGTGTGGTGAACCGTTGATTCAGTGTGCAAGCATGTCAGTGAGCATGGCATCACAATCGATCAGACGCCTGTTAAAGTTGCATTCATTACTATAGCAACCCCTCACACACACACACACAAATTGCAGAGGGCTTCGCACGTCAACTTCGCACAGGGCCTCGCACCCCCCTTGCGACGGCCCTGGGCAGTACCTTTTAGGTACTATTACGTACAAAACCAATATGGACCCTTTATGTACAAACGTGTTCCTTTGAAAAGGTGTGCTGTGAAAATGGTATGGTTATCGCCATCATTTTTTTTTTTTAATTTTTAATTTTTAGCATCTTCTGCGAAACATCTTGCTCTCCCAGTTCATTATGGAGGGGATACCGAGAGATGTAACAGAATCTGCCCTACTCATCTAAGCTTTGTTAAAAATGCTGTTGAAACCTCTGTTGTTGTCTGTTCAGGGTCACAGGTAGGGTTTGTTGCTGAAAAACGAACCCCTTGCTGACAGAATGAGAGCTGTGCTTTGAAACGTGAAGGAAAGCTCTTATTGGCTTTATTGTGTTCTTTGTCTTAAACCTCTGATGCCGCAACCTGTGTCCAAACACTCTGGAACCACAAACATAAACACTTCTTAACTAATTGTCTATGCCTTTTCTAGGCAGTAATCTCTCTGTCACCACTGTCCTATGCTTGCTGATAGTATACAAATGTGAGGTTTCAGGAACAGGAGTGCCATTAGTTTTACAATAGACCCTCCTTTTTGCTGCATTTCCGACTCGCACACACTCTAACTTACATAAACTTCAGCTCAGTAGTGCAGAGAGTAGAGCAGTGGTTTGAGCAGTGGGCGAGACACTCATATATTTAATAGAGGGAGGCAGTGTGAGCCTCACATCGAACAGGATACACATGCAAACTGAGTCGGAGGACATTTAGAGCTGGTGAGTTTTTTGTAAGACTGAATTACCCCTATAAATGTCAAATCATTTATGGGCACACATTTCATAAACAGTGGTTTGGGATGCTTATGTTTTATGTTTGCATTGCTGCTTTAGAACTCCTTGCAGATATTGAACTTTGTCATTGAGATTTATACTGCATGTTTTAACAACCAGAACCAGACTGTTGTCTGTGGCGATTTAAAGTGCTGCAATTATATGGACTTAAGCATTTTTTGCAAAGCTTTTTTTCATTGAACCAGTGTAAAGAAATATTTCAGATTTTGCAATATATATTTTTTTACATGACTAGTATGTTGATGGTGAGTGTGTTAGACTTTGTATTATGTTTAGCAATCTAGCTGACTCTGTTGTACTGTTGTATTTAAGGTAAATCATTATTTATGCAGCACCACATATGTAAGTATGATCACATCATATTCAGGTTATTAATGTTCAGGAATTGGGCGGTTGTATCAGTCTGGCAGATTAATTAAATAGGATGATCGTGGAATGAAAAATTGGCTCCACAGTTTCATTTCTGAAAAGGTATCAGCATGGAGCCAAAAGTTTTGACAATATTAAACGTGGTGTGGAGCAACTATTCACTCCTTAAAATTAAAAAAATGTTTTCTTGTTCCTTTTCTCAGGAAATGTTTTAGTCATGCTTTATTTTGGCAAACCACATGTGTGCTTGTATGATTTAATAAGAGGAACAGTGTTTCAGCTCCATCTGCTATGCTTTGAAAAGACTGACACTGGCATAATGAAAGTGTGAAATGTACAAAGGGGAGTGTTGCTCACCTCATTTGCAGTAAAGATGTTATTTTTGTCATATATACTCTCACACATGCAAGCCAAGTGATCATTTCTTGCATAACAAAGCAGTCACATCAGTTTAATAAAAAGTTTAGTAGTTTTTTCCTAGTAGGAAATAACATGTCTGATAGCTTTACAGTCTGTCAAAAAGCAACGGAACTATCCCGTTCAAGGCCAAGAAAGGTAGTAAGGACATCAATAATGTAGTACTCTCGTGAACGCATGTCAAAGACTGACACAGAAGAGAAGAAATTGCTGAATTAAGTAGTTATTTTTGTTTTCTTTGCACACAAAAAAAGTATTCTCGTAGCTTTATAAAATTAAGGTTGAACCACTGGTGTCACGTGGACTATGTCAATGATGTCCTTACTACCTTTCTGGACCTGGGAACATTTCAGTTACATTGCTGGGTCAGAAAGCTCTTAGAAATTTCATCAAAAGTATCTTCATTTGTGTTCTGAAGATGAACGAAGGTCTTACAGGCTTGGAACGACAAGAGGGTGAGTAATAAATGAAGAATTTTCATTTTGGGTGAACCATCCCTTTAGTTAAGAGAACCCAAACACCCTCAATTATAAAGTTCCAAAAAAATGAAAATTTGTGAAAATGTCCTGACCTAAGATCACCAAGAGTATATGAGTTGTAAATTTGACACTTTAGCACTGCATCACTTGCTCACCAATGGATCCTCTGCAGTGAATGGGTGCCGTCAGAATGAGAGTCCAAATAGCTGATATAAACGTCACAATAATCCACAAGTAATCATCATTACCAGTTCATCCGTTAACTTTATAAAGCAAAAAAGCTGCATGTTTGGAATAAACAAATCCATTAAGACGTTTTTAATCAACATTGTTCCATAGCAAAATAGAGAAATTACGGCCTATCGATCATATTGAATCTTGTTTTTTGCTTTCTTGTTTAGGGAATATTCATTTAATTTAAGAGGTTTGTCTATTCACCGGCATGTTTTTAACAGACTCTCAAGATCCTAGCAAAGTATGCTTCATTTCTCTCAGAATGTAAAGCTACACTATTAACTTTGGGCCCTCTAGGGGTTGCAGCATACCACTGCAAGGTACTTGCGGGAAAAACGTCTCAGTTTATTTATGTAACCATGGTTCCCTGAGTAGGAACGAGACACTGCGTCCTCTAGGGGTTGCTATGGGGAACTCCTCGTCGTGACCCTTGTCTGAAGCATAGATTGAAAAAAACACCAACTCGTTGGCCGTCGACAGCCATGACATCACTACCGGTGAGACTATAGTATAAATAGGCGCAGGGAGCTACACATCACTCACTTCTTCGTCTGAAGCTTGCGTCCGCCTCATGGCAAGAAACCTAGAGGACGCAGAGTCTCGTTCCCTACTCAGGGAACCATGGTTACATACGTAACCTGAGACGTTCCTTTTCATGGGAACTTCGAACTGTGTCCTCTAAGGGGCGCTATGGGGAACGGTATACCCACGCCACCATGCTGAGGTGAGTGCATGCCAGAAACCACGGCGAGCACTAAGTACCAACTCAACCATATTGCCATGGGAGTTGCCCCTGGGACGTTAGACGGCTGTCAGTGACGTTTTTCCCTACGGCCAAAGGCCTAGGCTACATATCCCAAAATACTTACCTGTTAGGGCCATACTCCTGGGCCCGGGGTAGAGCTCAAAGGCTTGGAATCAGAAATAGATTACTTTAAGGGAATACGACCAAGAGCCTAAAATCATACTAAGTCTTGGCCTGTCACACAGGGGCTACCGCACGTTTGTCTTTGCATGTGGTGAAGGAACTGTCTCAACAGATCCTTAGTAGCACCCTGATAAGTAGGTATCCAGAGGATACATAGAAGGAGTGGTGCCCAAGGCAGAACCGGCGTTTTAAACCACTCAAAAAGAGCACGAAGTCTTGCGCGTAGCTCTTACCATACAGGATTTTTAGAAAAGTGGGCAAAGCATAACGTGCACACGTACCACTTAAGTGGATTTTAGAAAAGAGGGCAAAGCATAACGTGCACACTTACAACTTACGTGGATTTTAGAAAGTGGGCAAAGCAAAACGTGCACACAAGTGGAATACCGTTCTAGGGGTTCTCTTGGCACTCTGAAAGAGCAGCCCATAGATAAAAATATCGTATCCCCAGACGCTATATCTACGGATATAATGCTGGAGTGGCTAGCAGTAAATCTGTAGATGGGGGAGAATCCAGCTATCAATGGAGGAGGAGCTCAACCTACAGGCATGTCCCATGTGGAACAGCTAGCAGTTATTCAGCTGTGGGAGCAACACACCTAGTTCCCAATCCGAGAAGGGGGCTCGACCTGAAGCATGTTCCAAAGCTGGAACAGCTAGTAATAATTTACTTAGCTGTGGGAGCAACGCACCTAGTTCTCAGTCGAGAAGGGGGTTCGACCTACAGCATGTTCCAATGCTGTAACGGCTAGCAGTAGTTTACCTTGGCGGAGGGAGCACAAACCCAGCTCTCAACGAGCGGGGGCTCGACCTGCGGCATGATTGAAAAATCAGAGGGGTAAGCATACTGCCGGCTAGCCAGACTCTCATTCCAGGTAACCCTTCGATAAAAAGGGAGCACTGCTCAACACTACCACAAGAACAGCCCACGGAGCGAGGAATCCAACTCCTCAGAAAGGATTAACACTCGAAGAAAAATCATACTCACAATAACCCTCAATGGTGAGGGGGGGGGGTGATGCCTCAAGGGGATATCATGGTGATCGGGAAAAACCCCTCAGGGCGAACCGGATACGGTAGACCAGTCAGGGTAGCATGAAAGAGTAACCCCAGCCCGGACGTCCAGGAAAATTCTGCAGTGACGCGCCGGGGGCCTGAAAATCACAAAGGCTCCCGCAGAAGCCTATGTGATGGGGGCATGATCCAGGAAGTATGAAACGAACCTTCACTTCCTATGGACTTCTCTCGCCGAGTCATAAACACTGAAGTCGAGCACCGGGTTCGGACCCAGACGGGAAACCCTGCACGAATATCAGGGCGCGTACTCACCCAACCAGGCTCCCGCGTTGGAGCTTCTGCTCCCGGAAAAAAAGCCTCTAGACCGGCCTTCAGTAAGGGGTTATATGTTACCCATAGAACCACCCAAAACATCATCGTTCCAGAAGGAGAATGTTATGCAGGAGATATGGTGGTTACAGTGGAATTAGGAAGATGAAGATAAGGGCAGATGTTCCCACCCTGAGGAGAAAGAGTGTATACCTAAGTATTACTCTGATCCGGACGAAAGCGATGACGCCTTGTCTGGATCACATCCCTTAGGTCTTTTACCTACCTTTCTTTGACCCGCGATTATTCCTACCTTTACCCGCGGGCGGGGGAGGAGCGCGAGTCGCAACACTAGCCTTCTGTGCTCGTCTCTGACCCTCAAACCGAGACGGGCCAGGACCCCTGGGTTGTTCGGGCTCAGACCTGGACCTACGTGGAATGAAGCATTTAAAGGCCGCTGAGCGCGCCTTCGCCTCCCTGAACTTTTCGACGACCGTCTCAACGGCTGTACCAAAAAGTTCAGAGGGCGAAAACGGGGCATCGAGAAGAAAGCCCCTTTATTTCCTCCCGATGTCTGCCAGGTTCAACCACAGATGCCTCTCCGTTTAATACCATCGCCGCAGTAGATCTGCCCATGGCAGAGGCAGTGCTTAGTAGAACGAAGAGCAAGAGCAGGGTGCGGCCGTAACTCAGCCATTCTCATCAGAGCAAGCCTCGCTTTATCCAGGTCTTTCAGCAGATAGCATGGGAGTCTTGGAGCACCGCCATCGTGGGATTGAAGCAACAGCTGACAGGATGCTGGTCTGCTTGCCACATTTGAGTGTAGTTGAAGAGCATGGATGGCAAGGGGGAGTTTTTGAGAGATGAGTTTTTTTAAATTTTGTCTCACCCATAGGGAGATAGCTGGCTAGCGTCTCTTCTACATGGGGCATTCTCTCATAGCCGTTTTCGTGCACCGCCTCGATATTCGCATAACTGTTATGCTGAAACCGATGGATGCGTGAGAAAAACGGCCTCTTCCATTCCTTCTAAATCTTTACATGGAAAAACAGGAAGAAAGGAAGGCTCACATGAGCTGGAGGGCTATGCCAGAAAGATTCGTTCCTCGAGACGACCTCGCGACGCCATTTCCTTAGTCCGCTTCCACGGCAAGTCAAGCTTTGCCGTGGCGCGATCCATAACCTCTAAGAGCTCAACATACGCAGGGCAGGAGGATTGAGAAGGCTCAGCCTCAGCTTCTTCGCTCTCATCATCCATTTCCTGCTCCTCCTGGGCTGAACCCAGCAGAGCACTGGCCCCTGGATCAGATGATGTAAAAAAGGGGGGGAAGGGGGGGGAAACATTCATCTCCAGTGGATGTTCTCTAGCCCCGACGATGAGCGCGAGAGAGAAATCCCCTCTTTAAAACTCATCGGCCAGGTCCACCTGCGATCCCCACGAGTTCATTCCCTTCCGTGCCTCAGCAGTGGTGGGTCCTGGATCGCGGGAAGCAGATGGTTGCCCCTCTTTACTTGAAAAGAGAGACAAACGAGAACGGAGTTTTTTCATTGGAAAAAAACTCGCAGTGCACGCAGATTGCCCCCTCGAGGACATCGCGTGCGTGCTCCTCGCCCAAACAAACAACACATAGATCGTGTGTCATCTGGTGTCAAATAGCGATGACACAGATGCACACACCTTCTAAATGCTCTAATAGTGCTTGCCATAAGAAATAGAGATAGCTCTTACTTTTTCCTTTGAAAATGCACGCTTCAAACAGAACAGTCCATGAAGACGAAGAAGAGAATGATGTGGAGCTCCCGGCACCGATTTATACTGTAGTCGCTCCGGTAGTGACGTCAGGCTGTCGCCGGCCAACGAGTTGGTGTTTTTTCAATGTATGCTTCAGACACGGGTCACGACGAGGCGTTCCCCATAGCGACCCCTAGAGGACGCAGTTCGAAGTTCCCATGAAAGGGAACATTGTTTTGGTAATGTGAGTTGGATTTGGTTGTGCTCTTCTGCGTGGATGAATCTGATGTTTTGAAGTGTACCGGTATTTTAAAGATAATCATATTATCAGAGCGAATGTTGGAAGTCTCTCCACTGCCCCTTTTAATATATATAAAGAAATCCAATGGTTATAACTGGATGTGGGCATTGCACTCAAAAATAAGCAGACTAAATGAATGGACTGTTTGACTGTTTGAGCTCAAAAGCATTCATAGATGAATCGTTCACACTACGATCTATGACATGCATTTAGAAAATAGATAGGGTAATGTTCATTTCATGCCGAGTCTAAAGTGAAAATCTCTTCAAATGAGATTTCAATATAAAAACAAAGTATAATGTTTCAAAATAAAATAGGATGCCATTTCAAATGCTCTGCATAGTAGCTAGAAAATGAACCAGCTGTTACAGGTACATAAATGATGGTATCAGTAAAGAGTTGGCTATACCAGAGCAGTGTTGGGCAAGTTACTCTGAAAATATTATTAAATTACTGATTACTCCTTTTAAAAGTAATCACATTACTGTTCTGATTACTTTATTTCAAAAGTAATTAGTAACATTACTAGTTACGTTACTTTTTCCTCCATGAAATCCCAGCATACACACTCCCGATAAGTATCTGCATTTATAATCTCTAAAAGACATCTCAGTTCATCGCAATCTCACAAATCTCTGTTATAACACAATAAATATATGCATAATGAATCGTTCATAATGTCTACAATTCGTGTGTTATAATGAGAGGATTCGTGAGCACGCAGATTTCAGCACTGCATTGCTCAACGCTGCAAACATGTGTTATAGCCTAAATAGAAACTCTGCATGCGCTTGCACCTGCTAATCGTTTATATTTTATATTAGTTCATGTTGCTTTTGTGCAATAGATGAATAACAGTTTATTCTCCCGCATCCCGCGCAGTCACACACTCTGCACTCGCCTATCAAGTCTCTTTTGCGTCGGGTCTCGCAGGAGCAGGTCTCTAAACCACTGGCACTTGACTCGACAGTGCGTGAGCTACATCCTTTTTACAATCTCTAAATTATAAAACACTGCATTCTGTCAGCAATGTAACGCGGCAGTAACGTATAGAGACCTCGGCTTGTAACTATACTCCAATTACTATTTTGAAAATTATAACGCGTTAAATTACTCCGCTACTAAAAAAAGTAATCAAATTACAGTAACGCGTTACTAAGTAATGCGTTACTGCCCAACACTGTACCAGAGTAACCCGCAGACAGTGTCACAGTACTGAAATCAGGGTTCAGATATTTGTGATACATCAATAGAGATTTGAGTCCTAATGGAGTAGAATGCAGGGCTCTACTGTGGGCCAGCTAAATGGTCTATGAAATAGCACTGGTTGATGAGGCTTAATTGTTGTTGAGGTCTGCTGAAATGCTGATGGCAATGCGTCAGCCCAAATCTTTTGAGCCGAGGCATTTGTGTGAGTGGGCGCTGGATGGGTTGCATTCCACTGCTTTGCTGACTTAGGGAGGATTTGTATTTGACGTGATTGTGCCAGCCCTGAGTTAGAGAGCAGGGACGGCACATTCAATATTTCCAACAACAGGTGCGGGGTTTATACTGCGACTGTGGGTGGGTGAAAGCATCAAAATGTGTTTGTGAAATACAACTGAAGTCAATTAGCTGTTAATTATACATTGTTAATGTTAACTGTTAACATGCAACAGTGTGGCATGTGTTTGTACAGGAAGTATTTAACAGTACAGTAAAAAAAATTCTTTCTTCATTTGATTAAAATTACATATGTGATTATGAGAAACTATAACAGTTTAGATCAGGGGTATTTTTTTACTTGCATTGTACATGTTGTATGAAGGGACAGAGAGAGAAAGTGAGACTGCATACTGCATACTATAATGGCCTGTAATAAAATGTGTATAGTGCAATATTAATGTATTTACATACTTTATGATGTTTACACTGCAATGCCATTACAAATATACATTATTGATGTAGAGTTATATACTTGTGCATTGCATTTAAATTTTACCTAATACATTTTAATGTGGGAAAGACATATATGAAACATAGTTTAGTATAAAGTATTTTGGATTTTCACTTTTTCTTACAAAAATTACTTCTTACCAAAAAAAAGCCCTTTTTCTTACAAAAATGATATCAAACAATAATTCCTGGACCCTCTGTAAATTTCTTCAAATCTGTACATAATCAAACTCATCTACATCTTAGATGGCCTGAGGGTAAATTTTTCAGCAAATTTTAATTTTTGGGTAAACAATCTTTTAGATTTTGATTTCACAGGGTCTTTAAAGATTTGCCACTGCAAAACATGTCTGTTTAAAGGAGGAAATTACTGGCACTACATGCTTTGGTATAGCCTAGCACCCTTAAGAAAAGCTGCCCGGAGACATTTGGAGTTGTGTTTATGTGCCATTAACTTAATGCTATTGATGATGCGCTCTATTGGTTCAGATATAAACCTGCTTCTCAATAAACAATGAAGTAATGATGAATAAATGCTGGCACAGTGTGATGTACTCTAATGAGCTCTCTCTCTGTGCACATGTCCATTTGTATTCTGTCATGCTCTAGAACCCTGTTTAACTCAGCTGAAGTTCACATACCAGTATTTACACTCATTTGACAATCTAATGCAAGCTTGACTCATGAATCATGCATGTCGGAGAACAAGACTGTGATTTGTTCTGAGCTTGGATGGAACTAGATGTAATTTTTTAAACATCAACTTCACCATCTCCTCATCGCAGTAGAAGTGCTGATAAAACGATGAGCTTGCTGGAACGGTCTGAAGTCATTCATGTTGAGTTGCTAAGTATTATCAGCTGAGGAGCATTTTCTGTTGTCACTTATCCTGCTTAGAAAAACTGGGTTGACTAAACTATGACTAAAAAGTCCACACCACAATAACAATAACAACAAAGAGGAACAATATTGTTGGAATCACTTTCAGAATGATTTTTTTTCCCAGTTGATGAAAGATTAAAACGTTGACAGCCAATCAGAATCCACCTGGTGTTAAAGAACTCAAGCATTTAAAGAGCTCAAGCATTATTCATGTTGTATCAAAGCCCTAAGACCTTTGGTCATCTTCGGAACACAAATTAAGATATTTGAGAGATTTCAGACCCTCCATAGACACCAATGGAACTACCACGTTCAAGGTGCAGATATGTAGCAAGGACATCGATAAAATAGTCCATGTGACATCAGGGGTTCAATCAACCGTAATTTTACAAAGCTACGAGAATACTTTTTGTGCACAAAGAAAACAGCTTTATTCAACAATTTCTTCTTTAATTTTAATTAATACAATTTGTGTATTCATAAATTTGTGGCTGGTTTGCAGCTGTGGCTGTATAGCAAAGGGCAAAGTATAGTGTTGCAGCCATATATCATGGTGTTTTAGTTTTAGATGAGGAGAGTTGGTTTGGGTTTATTGTTAGTCTGTGTGAATTATAAGGGGGCAGGAAAAACAGTCAAGGACAAATGAATGGAAAAGGCTATGCAAGGGGGATCTGGGCTGGGTGATATTTCTTGCATGTGTTGATGCTGGTATGCTGCTAAATGTAGTACCAGGTTAATGGAAGATTCCTATGCTCTCCACTCATAGAATAGCAATGAAAAAGAGGATTTTTTTTTTAAGAGACTAGGGTAACTCAACTTTAATATTTATCTATATTTGAGTCCACTCACACTCCAGACACTAAATTTCTAGGCTCATATAAACATCCATCGTTCTTGGTATAGTCAATTCTCTAATGATACGTTCCAATCCTTGATGGAAAGCAGAGGTGAACAGCTTGAAGTTGAGTTTTCTCAGTTTTGGTTTTTTTTTGGCTTGCTTTTTTGGCTTCAGTTTGAACAGTTTGGTTTAAATACGCTGTTGCTACACTGATAGACTGATACTCTTGGCTAATAAAGCACTGTACAGGTTTCTATGAACACTGCCTACTTTAGACTGTGAGAGGGGTTACCAAAATAATTGCAAGGTCATGGAATAGGTTTTACAAAAGAGGTACATTCCTCTCAAAGTGTGACGCTCAAAGACGGCCAATAAAAACACACATTACAGACTCCTACCATATTAATAGATACGTTTTTTTGAGACTGTGGCTCGGCATTATCAAATATTTCTTAAGAACATTTCAATCTGAATTTTCATTTTCATGTTACAAATAAAAACAATTTTATTTTTAAACTTTTTCCATATTTCGTTTTCCAGGTTTGACCAGTCATAACATATGAGAACTGTCAGTCTTATTAAACACTATGGCACTGATACATTATATTAAAGACATTTGTAGTAAACCATTTAGTCATCCAACGCCTGATTCCAGGGATGAGCTTCAGCATTTGAATGCTGTATTGTTGTTTGGATCTTGTACTTTGTACTTTGTATAACTGAGGATCTGTTCGAACAGGCCAGGGAATCATTGTCAGCAAATTAGTTAATGAGAATGATGGATGTGTTAGTTTTATTTCATTCACGCAGTGTCCCTTCAGTTACGTAACACTTCAGAGCATTTATTTCTGGACTATAAACGAACAGTGGCGGCTCGTGGGTTTTAAAATAGAGGAGGCACACTAATTGTATTGTTCTGGGATCCCTGCCGCTTATCATTTAAAATGGGTTTTTGGTTGCTTTTAGTCAGAAAACGTAAAGAAAACGACACACATACAGCAAGACAATATAATTTCACTTACCTGGCCTATCACATGAAGCAAACATCCATCCCTTCTTAAAAGTCTTTAGTTCTTAGAAAGAGAGTTCTTAAAAGAGAGCTGCCTGTTGTGCTATTTAATTAAGTCGACTGCAGCCTATATCCAGTTAGGCGTGTTTTCCCTCTTTTTTTTATTTGTATAGGCTATATACGGTCTTGAAGACCACCTTGGTAAATCTAGTTGGCAATCAAATTTTCAATATCGCTAATCATCATTACTTGTACTTTATCAGTGCAGCAGGAGACGTTCAAACTAATATCTGGGGCAAGTTCAAGCTCAAACCGGTATGCACCTTTTTGCTACGGTTTCCGGTTTGAACGACATGTTTCCTGGAAACGGTGTGCAACGGAGTTTGAGATGTGTTTTCTCTTGTTTGTGGGTGTGTCAAACATATCAGCCCAATCAGCAGCAACATGTATGTAAACCACGCGGTATTAAAGAGACAGCTCGCACAATGTAATTAACATCCAAATAAATTCACAAGAGCAAGTAGCCTATATTGTTTGCACATGTTTATTTACATTAAAAGCAAAAATACTGAAATAATAAGGGCACAAGTATAAATCTGGAACTTCTTTAAGTCTGTCTAAATATAATTTAGTAATTGCAATGTCTTCTATTGTGTGCTAAATACTGATTAATGTAACATAAAAATACTATACGTATATTTTGCTATTGTATTATGGAGTGGCACTTTCATAAACTTTTCTATACTGCTTTGATTATATAATGGTAAATATTACAATATCATAGCACAACAACAGCGATCAGCAATAATGATAAGCCTAATCCTCACAATAAAAATAATAAGGTCATAAAGATCATAACACAGTCTCGGAGGTAAAAAGTGGATTATCCTTCACCTGAAATGCTTGTCTTTTCATCCTGAAATGCGAGGCAAATGTTGATCACAATAATTAGGAACCACAGTTTACACAAATCCCTTCATTTGATTGGAATGTTCTCTTTTATTCTGGACGGGCAAGGGCACAGTAGTACTGCGTAATTAGTGACTGTACCATCGAGCGTATTTTGCGGTATTAAACACGTATTTATAATGATTTCATCAGGCTCTGAAAATTCTTCAAAAAAAACAAAGAATGGCCTTCTCAGCTGCCAAAGTTGCAACTCTTGCGTCATCAGAACAGTGTGTTCACGCACCACCGTTGCCAATTTCAGCCTTAGTTTTAAAAATAGAGTTTATGCAACGTTTTGATCGGCAGCTGTATACGCAGCCCCAGTAATTTATGTCTCTATGATTATTGGTTGATATCAGAAGGGAGGCTAGCCTTGCAAGGTTTCTTTTCTCAACACTCCTCAGCACTGAAAATGAACACTCGATGGTGATTGGCTATTTTTTTTTACCAACGCAGACACGAGAGCTCAGCTCTCCCCCGGCCTCCCCCCTCCCGCGGCCCACCTAGGCCTCCCCTCCCCTTCTCATATCTCCTAGCACGGTTGTAATTACATCAGCCGTCAATGCGAGTCAAGGATGCATGGCCGGCGGCCTATGTCACATTGCACTCTCAGATTGCATTACTCAGACACTTGCGCATTCCGCCCATAGGCGCGTCACCATTTGCAGTTTATTTATTTTTTAATTTTGTTTATTTATGTATTATTTTTTGTTTGAATATCTCTCAAACACTATTACAACAGTTGTAGTCAATGTCAGTTGCTGTTGAAGACAAGAAAAAATTTACTAAATTACGAAGTCACTTGCAATCTTCACTTGCGCTCTCCGCTATGCCGCGACGTCACTTGCAATCCACACAAATCGTGCTTGTTGCCAATGCAGACAAGACACTGTGGTGATTAAACAATTAAAACCAATTTAGTACTATAACTAAATCCGTGTGTCGGATTGTGCAGTCGAGCGCAGTTGCTCTCCACCGACTGCGCTGATCAAAAGCTTGACAGGAAACGACTGACTGACGACACAGCTTAATGCTCATTGGTTCAGACACCTGTGATGCTGCGGTTCTCTTCTAAAATTATTTTTTTTTTTATCTGATTTCATGTGATTATTTATTTAAATTATGCATGAATGTTCCCAAAAACTCTGCCAGTGCGATCTTTGTGTGAGATATGTGATGGTGGTATGTGGTCATATTCTCTAAACATCTAAATACTACATGTATGTAAATTAAAGTAAACAACAATGGTAGATAAGAATACACCTTTAGTAAGGAATTAAATAGCAACACTTTTTAAGTGTCTTGTTCATCTCGATATGGTACCCTTTATATACATAGTATCAGAGACTGTAAATTATATCAGTTATAAGTCTCAACCACAGCATCGTGTGAGTGAGATAACGCGATATCTGTCCTTTGATTCGCTGGGTACTGTTATCACATCTTCGATGAGGGACGTCATGATAAATGCTACTATAAAGATCCCTCGCCGACTGTAAGCTTATTTCGGACCACTCCCACTTCTGACTCTCTCCTCCCCTACACAAATGCTGCCGCCATACTCTCACTGCCACATTTCATGGTCAGGCGATGCCCCCCCTGATTCCCATCTCAAACAAGCTACTTTTCCACGAGAGCGGCAGCCCCCCCCCCCCCCCCCTGAAACCTTATACTCAATGTATAAGTTAAATATTAATATAATAATTAGATATTATATATAATTTGGTAGAAAAACAGTGTTTTTACTTTTATTGGTGCAAAGATGAGTTGTGGTGATATTTATTTTGTACAACATTTGCAACTGCTTTTTATCATTTAATTAGAAGCACCACAAATTAAAATTATGTCATGTTATATGGACTACTGAACAGACATTTAGAAGTCGATTTTAAAATGCAAAGTATTTCAAATTAAAATTAAAATAAAGCTGTGTAAACACTTGCATTTTTACAACACTATATGTGTGTCCCATCAGGTAATGAAAAGTTCGACACACTTGTGGTCTTTACACCCACTTGAAGACTTCAGCCAAAAAACAGGAAATATGTCATTTAAGTAATCAAGTGGTCAAGTGCAAAGACTGCAAGTGTGGGTATTTGGACAAAGCCATTGAGAGTGCTAGTCTGAGGCCCTGTCCAAAATGGCACCCTAAACCCTCGCGGTCCTCCTCTAAGTCCGCATTTTCGTGACGTAATGCCGCTTTGACTGTCTGGTAGAAGTCTGCTGCGGAGCTCGCCCCAGTGCAGCACCGCGGGCTCGGCAGAAGTGTGGATCGAGGGCACATAACGGCCGCAAAGGGGGCGCTCGCGAGCACCCTTCTGAACACTAAAATGACAAATGGGACACCCTACGGCAGGGATCCTCAAATCTGGCCCACGAGATCCACTTTCCTGCAGAGTTTAGCTCTAACCCTAATCAAACACACCTGAGAATGCTAATCAATGTCTTCAGGATCATTCAAAAATCACAGGTATGTATAGGTAGCATGCGTTTGAGAATGGGTTGGGCTAAACTCTTTGCAAGCATTGACCTCGCAGGGTAAAGATCTTGAGGAACACACTGGCATCTATGGTCTCATGGTCTTAACGGACACGCGCAGTGCGGCGGCCATGTGCACATGACCGCAAGTGCACATGAAGTGCTCCATTTGGGACAGGGCCTGAGAGGCAAGTGCAAGTCTGCAGCCAAGACCCTCTGCAGATTCGGCACATTCGCGATAGAAAAAGCGCGCTTTCCAACTATCAGTAACTGTTATTAGCTGTGAAATTACAATCACAAAACAGACACATTAGAGACATGAACTGAAATGAACTTGGAGATTTTTGTATGTTAACAATAAATCGTCTTCCCTCCCATTTCACCTCAAAATTTCGATCCCCGACGAGCACCACTGTAAAACGTAAATGCCAAACACGTATGTCTTAGGATGTTGTAAATGTAATAGACGCCAATTCTTCCATATACATAGTTGATGAGAGTTGGGTTTTTGTGGCATTATTTATATGATTGGTAACAGTATGCAATAGACTATTTATGCTTAAGAAATTGTGGAGTTTAGCGCAGGCACAAAGCACCCCTATAATCGCAAAGAGACTTTAAGTGCAGTATGTGAAAAATCTAATTTGAAAACAATGTACATTAAAGAACGTACCACATTTTATGCTAGACTATTCAGTGATTATCATAAATTCAGTGCATTTCAACTGAAGACCACCACACTGAATAAATCGCATACATTGCCAGTCTAACATTCAAGCCATAGAAGTTACTGGCAGGACACAAGTACCTCGGAGAATTTGCATGTCAAATGCCGACTAATTACTAGTGATGACATGCACTATATGCTCATGTAGAAATGATCACATTTGCAGTTTCTGTAGAGGATAAAAGATTTTCGGTCTTGTCACCATAAAAAAATAAAAACAAAACTTTCCCATCAGAATGGAGACAAATAATGCTTTGCCTGAAAAATATTGTCTCACTGTGGCATCTTCAGCCTGGTCTGTCGATTGTCCTTTCATCAAAGTTTACACCCTATATTGTTTTAACGAACTATGTTAGATATGTATTATTACAATAATATTAAACTCATAACAGATATATATTATTTTCCAAGTCTCCTATGCTCACCAAAGCTGCATTTTACTTGTATCAATATTAAACAGTAGTGTAACAAGGTAATATAGAAAAGTTATTACTCTTTACACTTTACTATATTTTGTAATGTAAATGTAATTATTACTGGGATGACAAGGATACATTTTCAGTTGCCATTTCTCCAGTTTTCAGTGTCACATGATCCTTCAGGAATCATTCTAATACATTTTATTAGATCTAATAGATTCCAGTTATTCAGAATTCTCTGATGAATAAAAAGATGGGAAAAGAAGAAAGAAATATTGCTTTTTTTGTAACAATGTTAAATTCTTTAGATAAATTGAATGAAAATTGATTTTTGTAAAATATATTTGAATTTATGCCATCACACTCTTGATCACAGGATTAAGTAGGTGAACCAACTACTGTAACTTTGTCCTTATTACATTAGATGCTTCCATCAAGTTTTGGTTATTTCTCATTTAAGGGGAATTTCCTGTTTTTGTTATATAGCAGTTATGCATCTATTCTCTAAGGAAAATGTACACAATGAATCTCTTGTGTGGCCTTAATGACCCCATAAATAATAGATGTTGTGTGTCTACATAGCATGTGACTGCTATACCTAATTTTCAAGCACACAATTTTCGTGAAAGAGGCAGAGGAATCAACATTTACTTCATTTTGAGAGGAAAGCAAATACTCATGATGCCAGGCCCGCAAATCCCAAAACCTCTTGAAATCATCCACACTTATAGCTTAGTGTGGATGATGAGACATTAGTCAAACACAGTTTGACGTCCTGTGTGTAATGTGTTTAATGTGAAACTTCAGATTAAACGTCAGAGTGAGACTTTCAAATGTGTTTACAAATGGCTAACGTTGTATGGCTGTGCCTCAGCATGTCCACACCATAATGCCTAAGTTTTGGAGATACAGGTTTGTCATCCAGTCCCACATGCATAAACACCATCTGTGAGTGGAGAGAGGATATCCTCTCCATAAAGTGACCTCACATGCTTGGAAAATAACAGACAATGCCTGGATTTTCTCCAGTGGTTGTCTAGATGTTTTACTGAGGAGAGTTTTCAGAGAAAGTGAAAGGATATAGGGGAAAGTTTTTAATAATCCATACACTTGGAACTGGATAACATTAAAAGACCATTAGGGGAGAGTTTTACTGTGGAATAAATTGGATGCAAACATAGAAAGTTACCCAGAGGGGCTTTGCAGGACCACTGGAGATAATGTTAGCTCATATTTTGTTCATCTGAAGTAATTAAAAGACAATAAAAATATAATGTAGATGATGAATGGATGGATGAATGGATAGATGGATAGATACAACATAAATGCTTCAAAAATTCTAACTGATTCAATAAACAGCTCACCGTGATACAACTGCCTATAACACAAAATGCAATTTATTCATTGTCACACTCTATCTACTTGCACAAATTTTTGTCCAATGTAATGCTTCAATATACAAAATTATGGAGGAGTATGTTCTGTTAGTTAGTTAGTTATGTTATGTTATGTTATGTTATGGTGACCATATTTTAAATTTTCCAAAAAGAGACAGGGTGGGGCGGGTCCAGTGGGCAGGCGCAAGAGAGGCGGGTTTCGCCCTAATGCAGTATATGTAGCAAGTTTTTTTTTTTTTTTTTTTACAATAAATAAAAAGAAAACAAGTAGATAAAACAGAAAAAGAAAAGAGAAAGCTAGGCTGAAAAGGCTCTTTTCGTTTTTGAAAGAAAACAAGTAGTTAGAATAGAAATAGAATAGAGAGTAATAGAGTTAGTGGGTCAAATGAAGATAGATGTGTTTTTAGTCGTTTCTTGAATATGGCTAAGGACTCAGCTGCTCGGATGAGTTGGGCAGGTCATTCCACCAGGAAGGAACAGTTAATGAAAAAGTCAGTGAAAGTTATCACAGTCGCTGAATGCAAAATGTTTCAATACAGGCATTTCAGTCAAATGTAGTGTATGCAATGTTTCAAACCTTTAAACCACTTGGGAAAATCAACCCATGGCAACAGTTTAAAAGTAGCCCAATTCTGTGGAAAAAAACGCGGACTTGGCAACCCTACATCCAACAAGAGCTGCAGGAGTCAGATTTGACTGATCACAGGTCAAGAATAAGGAGAGATGACAGACAAGACCATGCTAAAGTATTTGCTGCTCAACAGATTCTGAACTCATTGACAAACATCTGATCTTGTAAGATGTGCTCCCTACAAGAGGCATGTGTTCACGAAGTCGAAGTGATAAGGGGACCAGTGCTTTGCGAACGCTCATTCTAAAAGAAATTTAAAGTAATTATTCATTAATGGGAGAGGGGCTCCCTGATGTGCCAGAATTATACTACAATATTAGAATGTTTCCATACGGAGGTAGCGTGGGAACACGAACGCACATGTGCGGGAGCACCCGGCGGCAATTGTGCACAGAATGCAGTGGGCCTCCCCCCACCGCCCAGCTTAAGAAACTGACGGCCAAATCCGGACCTTTTGGGAGATAATGGACATCCCGCCGGGATGCATTTTTTAGATCCAAATGAGGAAATTGTCCCGGGAAAAGAGGAAGTTATGGTCATCTCCGAGGTTATGTTATGCTTGCCTATCTATGTTATGTGCGTATTTATTTAGTTACATTCAAAAGTTGGGCGTGCCAGGACATTAAAAAAAAATTTAATCATAAGTCTCATTGAAGACATTTCGTACAAAATACACACTGTTTTTGAAATTCATCAAGAATCCTGCAAAAAAGTAATCACGATTTCCATAAAAAAATAAGCAGCACACACTATTTTCAAACGTTTACAAAAAAGAAGTGATTCTCAGCACCATATCCCTTATTAAAATGATTTCTGAAGGACACGTGAAGAAGGCCTGCTGAAAATTATTGTTTGCCATAAGAGGAAGTAGAATTACATTTTAAAAATACATAAAATAGTAAACAGCTTTTTTTTTAAAAATGTTAATATATTTCAACACAAGTCTTACTGTTGTTTTGTTTTTTAAATTTTTATTTATCTTTGATAAAAATGTGACCCTGGACCACAAAACCAATATTAAGTTGCACGGGTGTATTTGTAGCAATAGCCCAAAATACATTGTATGTGTCAAAATGATCGATTTTACTTTATGCCAAAATCATTAGGGATATTAAGTAAAGATCATACCTGTTTCATGTGAAGATATTTTGTTCAATTGCAACAGTAAGTATATTCAAAATTAATTTTGATTAGTAATATTCATTGCTAAGGACTTAATTTGGACAAATTTAAAGGTGTTTTTCTCAATATTTAGATTTTTTGCACCTTCAGATTCCAGATTTTCGAATAGTTGTATCTTGGTCAAATATTGTCCTGTCCTAACAAACCTTACATCAATGGAAATATTATTTATTCAGTTTTCAGATGATGTGTAAATCTCAATTTCAAAAAATTGACCCATATGACTGGTTTTTGTGGTCACAAATAAATCCAGCCTTTATGGAAAAAGTGTTATATTTTACATTACAAAACCAACATTTAGAAATCATGGTATATATTAGCTCATGAGAAATTCTACATTTTAACAAAAAGTATACAAAATCTCAACACTTACATCAAAGATTATTTCAAAACAGTGCGAAGGTGTTGCATAACAAAACAAATGGGCCTTCATGTCATCGAGCAGAACGGATCAGTAGTATACTGTATCTATCTATCTGTATGTATGATAGCTTTCAGAGGAGTGTGAATGTTTGTTTAGTCCAACAAAAAGCAGGCATTCATACATAATCACAACAGGAACAGCTGGCCATCATCAGTTATCTACAACCACTCAGCAGCATTAACCATGGCCTTCCTCTCGGGGCCGTCCAGATGCCTGATGTTGATCACACACACACCAAGCATGTTTGTTTTTATTCTCAACTGGGTGGTAAAATGTAAAGCAAATACCGTAAACTTTTGTTTCCAATCGTCAGAAAACACCCATTCAAAAGGTGTGACTACTGCACCAAAAATGACACGATGTTGGGAAAACCAAAAAATATTTATATATCCATGACAAATGCTTAATTTGTTATGGGGAATAAGTGACAAGAGGCAGCATAACTGCGAAACAATTTTCATCCTCATCAGCGATTCCTGAAGGCTGCCACTCATCACAGTGGTTGCATCCGCACAGATTGTGAGTAGGACTTTCATCAGTTGCACCACTTGCGCTCCTGGTGAGGAAACAACTCTTTCGTCGCCCCCCACACTATCTGATTCTTCCTTTTTTCTGGTCCACATTTCTTTTATAACCCGGTGTACGGGAGCCATACTGGTAATGGCTATTTCAGACGTCAGACAAAGGGTAAAAGGGGCTATGGCACAGGACACTCGGTTAACATAAAGAATTTGTCTCACCCAGAGATGGACGTAGCACCACCGTAGTCGTCCGACAAAGGCCAGGCCTGTAGAAAAACCAACATAAAGCACAAATCTCACCACATATTGTCTGTGAATGGATCATCTTAGTACCTATATTCAGACTTGTGCACTACAAACTACAGGAAAGAGCATAAAGAGCATAACATTTCTCTCTTTTTCTCCTAATGTTTTCCAGTGAATCTTATCCACAATGGGAGGACAGCACAGTACAGAATGAGAAAATTCCTCCACATACCACAGAATATCTCCTGATGAAAGTTTTTTAGATGTCCTCATTGTGTTCGGGACAATTTGACCCGCAGAGAATTTTCTTTCTCCCGAAAATGCTACTTAATGTTATCGCATTTGGACTACAGATTTATGACTTTTTTCACCACAAGACAAACTACTTCCACCTGAAAAAAAACAAAATCATTTTCAGAAACAGCTTTTTATTTCGCATTCAACCTTGCTACACTGTGAGTGTTCACGGTAAAAAAATGACGGCCTGAAAAAAATTGTTATAAATCTATTGGAGTGTCTCTCTATCATCTTTTTGTCAGCTTGTTTAAAAAAGAGTGATACGCACAATATAGGTCGATGTATTATGGATAACAAGTTTGAGGAATGTAACAGATGCATCTTTGTTTTCAGGTTCCTCGGTATAGTTGTTGACCTCGGGAAACACGCGAACAACGCTGTTATGAGGTATTTGAACCACAACCTTGATGGGTTATAGCATTAAACTCTTTCCCTAGCAAGAGCCTGAGACTCCGAAAGGCCTACCATGAGAAAGGAAATTGAAGGGGCATTGTACTGTGGGTTCTCATTGAGCAGTCCCAGATGGAATCGTGAATGTGTCTCGTAAGAAATAAGGATGGCATAGATAATTCTTACAGTCAAACTGTTGGCAGCATTCACGCCGAACCCAAACTACAGGTTCCACGATGGAAGACTTTATTTTGCAGAGAAACTTTGACAGAGTATTGTGGCAGATGTTGCTTGCAATATACAAAAGTATGATAGCATTAATCTACAATGAGATTTTTAAAGACTTGTTGAAGATGTTTTTTGATTTTACGATTGTCTCTTGAATGCCCACTTCACAATATGAAGTGTATTATATTACATAGGTTTAAAGTAATATTGGAATTAGCATTATTTTTGTTTAGTTTGTCATTTTAATTCATTCAAACTTAAAAAAAAATTAAATATCTATACTTTAACTGATTATTTATAGTACTTTGCGAATTATTTATTTGTTGACAGACACACATTATAAATTTTGATTTCAAGTTTAGCTTAGTCATCTAATATTTTATTTAGTTTATTTTAGCGTTATTTCAACTCCAATTGGTAATGATTAACATTAGTAAGAAATGAGGTTACTTAGCTAACAACATGAATCAAAATGTACCTATTTAAGCAGATTTTTAATCTTTGTTAATGTTAGTAGAAAGCTAAATTGTTATTGTTGGTTGATTAGTTGTTTAAGTTACACAGTGCATATTAATTATAGATTACACACAAATACACCAGACAATCGAAAATATTATTTTAATAATGAATTCGATAATGTTGAAATCATCATGACTATCTAAATAAATGAAGAGGTAGCCTATTGTTCATGGATTAGGTGTTCATGTGATACGTTAAGTTATTGATAAGTTGCTTCATGCGGTGAAGGGTTCGCACTACCTGCGGACTTTTAACAGTTATTCTACAGTTTAATAGTTACAATAAAAACCAATGCATGCTGATGAGGTACATATGCCTAAAAAGTTACAGTATAATAAAACTGTGACTATGCTTTGGAGAATGACAATTCCCCTTGATGCTGGTGTCAGTGGTTACACTTTGAGACTCCCCACTGGAGGGCTCACATGCCATGACAGTCAGCCCGGGCGACTAGATTGAGCGCATAACATCTGAAAAGGGCATGAAGGTGCTCTGAGACCGGTTTGCAAGAACCAGTGCAAAGCCTGTTTAGGGGAAAACAAGCTGGCGCCCCGGCCGCTCGCATTTGTGCTTGCTCAGTACTTTGCTCTCTTGCACACGCAGATGTCAGACTCTAGGCCGGTATGTGTCCTTGACTGTGTGCTTATCAAGTCCACTAACTTAATTTAGCATGGTCTCAAGCCAAGCGGCCGCCCCTGAGTTGCTCACGTATCTAATCTGTATCCTTGGGATATTTTTTTATGCCGTGAATCAAAGAGCCAGCGAGAAGCAACCGAGGAGGTGCTCATGAGGATGTGGACCCAAGCCACAGCAGAGAAAACAAAGCAGTGCAGATGAGAGGGAGCAGTCAGACCCTGGTCCCCTCGCACCGTGCCAAAGAGCCGAGATTACCGGAACAGTATGGAGGGACCTCGCACTGTGGGACGTGAGATAGTCACGACTGCAGCCTACAAAAGATGGACCACAGAAAGCAGGCCCAGGCTCTCTTCGTGACCATTTTGGAATACAGAGAGTACTCCGATTCTACTCTGCGTTCTGTCATGACGGGGGGGCTCAGGTAAAGATTGTGAGTCCAGAGACCAGGTAAGCCTCGGAAATCTAGCTTGTGATTGGTAAAAGGACAGAGTTGCATTATGTAAATTGGGTTTAAAGAATAAAAGTCAAATCAAAATGGCAACATCAAAAACAGATGGAAGCATAGGTTATACTGATAAGAGGTGATAGGTAAGCATAAGATAACAGCACAAAAAAAATAGCCTTTTTTTTTTTCCTTTTTTTTTTTCTTTCTCTTTTTTTTCTTTTGGATTTGATCCATTTTACCAATCCAACAAAATGTTTCTATGTAAATCAATATCTCATTTTATTTTGTTCAATCATAGACATTTTACTTGATGTTACACATAACATGACATTTCAATAAGCCGTTGATCCAAACCTTGCAAGAAAAACTTTTACAGTTGGTTGAGCCCCTCTCCGCACGTTACCATTCATCTATATCACATCGTTACTTTACTCTGATCTACACATGTATCAAGTGACTCTTGACAGATTAAGGAACACTGACATTTTTATTGCTGCTAGTTTCCGCTTGACATTTTCATTGTATCTTTGCCGGATGCATACATTTGAGTGCCGTGGGCTTGGACTGTTGCAGGTTTATTTGAATGTATGCCTGAATAAAAATATAATGCTCAATTAAGTAAAAATTGAGATAAATGTGAATAAACATTGGGCTTTACAATCCGTACTACAACTAAATAAATAAAAAATAGAGCGAGCAATTATAGCTAGCATGTCACATAATCATAAGATGTAGACTACAGAATGAATACCATGCCCTCTCCAGAGACTGCGCTCCCGTGCAGATAGGCTATCCAAAGCTCTAGTATTTCATAGTTGCTTTCAAAGGAAGCAGGTATACAGCTGAAGTGTGGGACGCGGAATGTAAGATAAAGTGCGTTACCTGTAAACGCTGTTGCCATTGGTCGATTACTGCCGACAGCATTTAGCCTGTTCTCCAGATTTAGAACTAGATTAGAACTACATTTAATGGTACGATACAGACTAGGATTATACGCTTCATTTCATTATTATTATTATTATTGTAATCAACTTTTAATACTTTCTGATTTGAGTTGAAATATTTTATTTTATCAGTATACAAGTAGACAATACTGCAGAAAACAGCTATGTAGGAAAGGTTCTCTAAAAACTTTAATTTACGTTACCATGCAGTTACCATTTATTCGCATAATACCGCGATTGACCAATCAGAATTATTCCAGAGAGTTGCGTACTATATTTTAATAGGCCTGTTTAACAATAAATATCCTCACTGATATATTTTTTTAATTTAATGTCGCTAACTCGATTGAAGTTTTAGTAAACAAGAAGGTGATGGAAAGGCACATTTCGCAACCTCCTGGCTTCAACACATTTTTTTAATCCAACAAGTCTTTCAAGTAAGTTCATGCAGGTGGGTGTGTCTGTGCAGACGCTGGTGTCACGGCTTTCAGAGACCACTTCACTGCAGACAAACTTCTGCGGCGGTCTACATCAGACACACTACCGGACTTGCTATTTACATTTACTATTTATTATCTGGAATATGTCATTCTTAGTGTGAAGAGTCAAGGTGGAGGTTTTGCATCAAGGTATTGTAAATTCAACTAAAATGACAATTGTAGTGTCAGCAAGTCAGTCTGTGTAAACAGTAAGCTTGTTTTAACTCGTTGAGTAAAGAAAATTATGTTTGTCTTACTTATACTGTATGCGTTTTTTAATAGTTAACGTTCCTAATACCGTTAAACTAAATGAGTTTTTTAGCTAATGAATCAACGCATTGTCTTGTAGTAATGGATGTGTTAACTGAAGATGTAAACAGAGAAGTCGTCATACGGGTTCTCTTTTGGATCAAAATACTTCAAGTTAAGCAAAGCGATTCGATATGAGACTTATCATATTATGAGATTCTGCTAGTTATCAGATTATGAGAAATTATTGCTTATTCATTTCAATGTACCCAAAATAACTATGGTAATGTTTTTTTTTTAAACATGTAGCCTACCATGGTAATATTATTGTATTTTAAAGTACCTTGGTGTACCAGGCAAATGCCATGGTAAAAAGTACCATGTACCAGCATCTGATTCCATTGTATGTGAACTGCCAGAGTATACTTTTTGTAAGGTTTTGTGTGTGTGTGTGTGTGTGTGTGTGTGTTTCTTCTTTTAACTCAGAAGTATCACTTGCGCTCCCAATAGCTGGTTTCTTTCGATGCAATGTGTCTGTCTCTTTGATTTTTTTTTTCTTCTCAGCATAGTTTTGGTACGTTTTATTCTGTGGCTGGGTACACAGCCGTGAGTAATATCATATCATGCCCCTGGCACTGAATAAAACTGAAGCCCATCCAGCAGGAGGGAGTGTGTCTTTCATCCTCCTTTCGCTCTTTCATTTTTTCTTTCTTCAATATTCTCCAGACCCAGAGAGAATGAGGTATGATTTATCTGACCCTGCCAGTGCGTTCAAAGACCTGGCATTAGACCAGCTCAGATGAAGCATGGTCCGTGGCCATTCATCTGCCTGTGATTAGAGGGGAGTGCAGTGAACCGTGTGAGCTGCTCCCCTCAAGCCCACCCTTATGCTTTAAACTGCTGTTTTCAGGCCTCTCTTGATTTCCTGGCATTCTGCAGGTAACGCATTCTGACAATGCCCAAGTGTGAGCGTATGTTGGCACGGCTTGCTTATGCATGTAGGTGTAAATTTGATCCCTGGTCTGCAGGGTGCAGTTGGGACATCTGGATCTGGATAATCAGAGTAAAACTTTCAACGAGTGTTAAGTACAGCGGCTATTGTTGACTAGGCCTATACTTGTTTTGCTTTTTCAGGGTTATCCTTAAGCAATCTTGAGAATGCGATCATATTTATTTTGTTTAATCCACACAATGAAATGTTTAATTTACAGTTGCATTATGCATGTCTAAAATGATCCCAGCTGTCATGCACCATTAATCTGGGCACAGTTTGATGCACTTTTTTTCCAAGTGAACATAAAAGCCTATTATTTTCTCTTGTCACGTCTGTGCACACCGGCGTGATTGTTAGTCGACTACTCACAATGCAACACCTGTGCAAAGATAACATCAAACTCACATTCATCACCTTCAATTCTCAGCCTGGACCTTCAGAATGAAAGATTTTTTTGAATATGCCTCCTAGTGAATTGCCAGAGCACTGTTTTCCGTCAGTCAACATAGTTTTTGAGGTTTCTGGTATTGCCTGCATAATGGGCAAGTTCAGCCACCTCCATCAAAGCCATAGAAAACAATTTGTGAATTCCCTAAGAATAAATTAAGTGTAGGGATATGAAGATGTGGTGAATCTGGTGTTAGTGCAGCTGTAACATAAGCAAAAAGTGAAGCTGAAGTTGACCTCTTGGATTCTTAAGAGCCGTTCACACAAAAATACGTTTTTGCATTCCACTGCGCTGCTTTTCGATTGTTTTTGTATGTAAAGATGCTCTAGATAGATGTCTTTGACCATTGGGTTTGCGTCTTGTGCCTTTTGCAGTCTCGCTCATGACATGATGTTCTAAAAATGCGGTACCCAAGTTGAATTACAATTCAATTAAATTCAAGTTTATTTGTATAGCGCTTTTCACGATACAAATAGTTGCAAAGCAGCTTTACAGGAAATTAAGTTTCTACAATATATTTAGTAGTAGCTTGTCAGTGGTGACTATGTCAAATTGATGTACATATGGCAGAAATGTACGGTAAAATACAGTTAATGACGTAATCAAACAGACGATGACGAACAATTCAATTTCAGTGTCTCACATGTTGCATTCCACAGCACTGCTTTTTCATTATTTTTCTATAAAAACATGCATTGAGAGAGTCTTGCCATTGTGCTACATAGTTGCGAGTCTTGTGCTATACAGAGTCTAAAAACATGGGCTCTCAAGTAAAAACCAATTTTTGTCAACTTTTTTAAAATGCGGTTTTTTTTTTTTGCATTCCACTGATCTGATTTCCCATTGCTTTTCTTTGAAAACGTGTTAGACGGAAGTGTTTGACTGATTCACTTACGTCTCACATCTATTGCAATGTTTTGCACTGTACACACACCACTAAAAATGTGTTGCTTAAATTAAAAGATCAACCTTCTTGTATTATCCTCTATTCCATTGCTCTGTGTCTCGCATTTTTAGACACAAGACCCTTTTCTAATCCTTTTTCAAACTTAAAGGTACAGTTTACATGGAACACGTTTTGCATTCATACTTTTCCATTGTTTTCTATGTAAACATTTGCTAGACGGATGTCTTTGATCATTTACATATTGCATCTTTTGCAAGCACTCGTCAGACTGCTCAGTTCTTTAACTTTAAAAAAATAAAAAGTAAATGTTTTTTAAAAAGTAATTCAATTTCTCTTTTTTTTTTAAGCTCAAAAAACACATTCTGTGTTATTCACCCCTTAGGCTGAACCGGTTATGACCTTTCTCTTTAGTATCAACTTTGAGACTTGCATACAGCATGTCATAGAGATTTTTGCACAGACTACTGTCAGCAGAGATCCTCCCAAAGGTACAACCGTATATTTTTAGATTTGCATAACATAAAACCTCAGATCGAAAGTCTCTGAGTTATACTTTGACTAGCACAATGGAGCATTGTTCGGCCAAAACACGTTTAGAGCTCAAACTAATCTGTAGGGATGCACAAAAACTTCATAAAACGTACAAAAGAATGGTTTGATTTAAATATAGTTCTGAAAAGGTGTTTACAGATATGTTTCGAGACGCTTTCGGAAATGCCTGCATCAAACGCGGAGTCTAAGGTGTTATTGTGTGCTTCTGTCCTGACCTCATAATTGCATTGTCACCAAAACGAAGCAGCTCCGTATAGAGGGATTAAGTTCCTTGGGGTCATGCAGGGTGGTAATCTGGCAGGCGTGCATGTCAGAGCTGGTCAGTGTGCATGCTGCCGTTACGATGAGATGCAGTCTGACTCAGTATCTGTGGCCTTCTGCTTGTCACTTCTTTCTGTTGCCAAGAAGGGAGAAATGACTTCCAGCCTCGGGGTGAAAGCCCATCCTCTGAGAACATATACATCATACATCGTCTGCTGTATATGCCCAAAAGGTGTTATTGTGAGGACAACCACGTAGATGCACTTTGGTCTTTCAATATAAATAGTCTACAAAGGATAATGTCTGTGCCAGAGCACACTAATTGGTCTTTGTGCGTTTACTGCTTTTGTGTCACTGGAGATAAATCACTCCATTTTCTTTTTTTAATGTGAGGTAAATTATAGGACTGAGCTGTAATTGACTTGAAGACGTGTTGACTATTTTATTTCCACGTGTCGTGAAACAGAAAAGGAGTCAGATGACTACCATACCTTCTTTTTATTTGGTAGTCACACTTGTGTTTTTAGTTCATCTCTTTTAGGCACATAAATGGCAAGTGTGGATGAATAATAAAAGAAAGATTTTAAGACTTTTTTTTTTTTTTTTTTTTTTTTTTTTTACTGTTTGGTTACGATAGAGCTGTGTCTGTCTATTTAGTATCTCTCTACAATTCCTCTCTGACCTTTCTGTGGCCTTTTATTGAGCATTCAAGTTTATGACGGTACCACACTGCTCACATCCTGACATTCAGAATGCACAGTTAATTAATGTATAAATATTTTCCAAATGTTTACCAGTTCAGATGCTACCCGCTGTGTTTTAGTGTGTAAACTAAAACTAAAATCATTAATTGAATAGAGCGGAAATAAATAAAAGATAAATATTAATTAAAAAAAACATTTAAAAATGAACGGGGAATGTTGAAAAGTAATAAGATTACTAAAAACTGAAATAAAAGACAATATGAAAAAACAATGAAAATAGCAAAAGCACATAACAAAATTACTAAAACTGAAATAAAAATGTAAACTAAAAATATATAAAATTAAAGCTAATTCAAAATAATAAATACAATAAATAATACTAAACTAACAAATTATTCAGACAAAAATACTGTCTTTTGTGAAGTGCTTGATGTTAGATTCTGGTTCTGAATGATCTGTTTAACCTCTTCTTTGATCATTTTGTGTTGTCTTGTAGATCAGGAGTTCTGGGCACAGTGTAACCCCTCAGTCTGCTGTAGGGGAGCCGGGGGAGCATCTCTCTTTGGCCTTCCTTGAGTCTTTGGAGGCCATGTCGGAGGGAGAATCCCCCTCCGCCTTCACCCGAGGCAGCCGCTCCCGAGCGAGCCTCCCCGTGGTCAAGTCAAATAACCAGGCCAAGGACAGGTCATTAGGTAAAGTACTGACTCGCTGTTTTTGGGTTTTAAACTTGTGGGTGTGAATTTGATTTATTTGTCTTTCTCAAAAAAACATTAGTGCAATATTATTTTTTTTTTTTTTTTTTTGAAATAATATTAATGAGGTTACAAATCAAGTTTGTAAAATGAAGGCAGGGTTGGTGTTAGTCAGATAATTAAGAGAATTTTGAAGCACATTTAAAGGGATGATCAATATATCCTTGATGTCATTTTAAACACAATATTTGAATATTACAATTAAAAATTAGTTAAACAGTGTGTAATATAAATTCTAACACGTTGTGAGAAAGTACCAACCTTTGGGCATGTCAGACCAAATGTTGACGCCATTTCTAAATTCTTTGCTATTTGGCCTTTTGCAGTGTTTTTTTTTCACAAAGCAAGAATTTCATGAATAGTAGATACCAGTGTAGTACACAAATTATATATAAATGCATGCATACAACTGTTCCAAATAAACTTTTAGACATTTCACTTTTTGGAAACGTTCTTGAGGTGAATGTGCAAAAACTGTGCATTCTTTCACTTTAATTGCTAAATTTATTAATGCAGATATACTTTATTTGTAATAAAACCTATATCTGTTCATACGTTTAAACATCTGGTTTATGTTACAGCTAGAGAGCAAATTTTACATTTTGCTCCAAATATCTCAAGTTATATGGCAGGAAAATGCTTACACCGCATTCTTCCCAGACCCCATTTGGGCTGTCTCAAGAGAATCATTTAATGGAGGGTCTGGGACAGAATGCAGTTGTCACCATTTACCACTGGTACCCTTGTAAGCCTATATGCTCTACTGTATGCATTTAAGATATATTTATACAGCTTTTAGTCATTCCATACTTAATTAATCTCCAAAGTACTGCAGAAATCTTATGTTTTACACATTGTGCTAGTATTAATCTCTTATATTTGCTTTATATTTAGGTGTCCTCTACCTGCAGTATGGAGAAGAGACCAAACAGATCCGAATGCCCAATGAGGTGACTGGTGCAGACACCATCAAGGCTCTGTTTGTCAGTGTCTTCCCTCACCTCACTATTGATAGACCATGGAGTCCCCCAGCCGTGGCTATATACATCAAAAGAGACAGGAGGAAATATGGTCGAGCTACTGACCTGATGGCAGGTGTTCTCTTGCATTGGCAGACGTGTTTGGGTGTGTGTGGTGTGTGAAATTAATCAGACTTAAAAGTCGAACATAAAATGTACAAATATTTGTTAAAAGGGTCCTATTATGCTCTTTTACAAAGTCTTGATTTTGTTTTGGGGGTGTACTGGAACAGGTTCTCATACTAGGTTGTTTGAAGAACACATAATTTTTCACATATTTTACATTACAACAACACCTCTCTCCACAGTCTGGCTTGAATAGTTCCTGTATCAAATGAAAGCCCGCCTTCTGAAATATGAAATGTGTTGTGATTAGCACCACTCGGCGCCTACTCGGGAAATGTTATGCTCCTTACCATAGCCGCCTGCGAACTTCAGTGTAAAATTTTGCATCAATATCAAATCATTTTGAGCACGATTTAAACCCAGATGATTGTAACCAATCTAAGTTAATCTGCCTTGGGAAAGCTAGCGTGTCTCAGACATAGTGATGATAACACTCGTTGCCTTCTCTAGTGCAGCTCAACCAGGTCTCATCCCATTCGTCAATATTTGTGATATCAAAAATCTCGGAAAATATGCGTTGTAGTCCAAACGAAGTCGTTCGTTGTAGTTTTTGAAAAGTGATTTATGTTAAATAAAATAACCAAAAATAAAAATTGAGCTTTGTAATTTTGCAGATCTTTTTATGCTCAAACATCAACATTACAGACTAACTAAAGTTAAAAAGATTCACCGCTTCTCTTTTACTGTGTGCTTGGATTTAAGTACAGAAAATTGCAGGCAGTGCTTGATTTTAAGTGCGTTCAAACTGTTGGGTGACTCCCTTTTCCACACCCTACTCTTCGTTGGCCTGCGGCTTCCTAGCAGGAATAGAAAGAGAGCATGATCAATCTGTTTTTCTGTGTGTGTGTGTGTGTGTTGTGTTATTTACCCACAGGATGGGCTTGGTTTTGTAAACACGGTTATACAGCCACTCCCATGCAGCAGAACCCAGAAGCTTGTGTTGACACGCTTCTAACCTTTGTGTCGCTGTGAGCTGCAGCTCATTGTAGTAACGCTCTTTTCAGCCTCATTGAACTTGAATTTTCAAGTGTTATTTACACCACAACACTTTGGACTTCACATCAAGAAAAAATATATACACCAACATTCAAATGTTTGGGGTCAATATATAAATATTTTATTTAATTTTTTGAAAGAAATCAACCATTTTATTTTGCAGGGATTGATTACATTTATCAGAAGTGACAATGAATATTTAAATGCGCCAACAATTGTATTTCACTTAAATGCTGTTCTTCTGAATTTACTATTCATCAAAAAAATCACAAAAATATTAAGCAGCAGAATACATATATAAAAATATGTTTTCTTTGCAGGAACATCACATCACACTCTTGTCTGAAAGTGTATCACAAAGACCCAGCCCAGGCCTTCAATCACAACGCAAGAGTCAATAATGGAGAAATTAGGGTGAGTGACAAGAGTGTGACCGCAGTACCACTGAACTGTCCCATTATTATAACTCTTCATGTTCAACTCAAAAATCATTAACCGAAAAAGCTCTTTTGCTTTTCAACACTATTTGCAGCTGGTGTTGACAGGTGGCAGGACCCTGACGGTTAAGGCTCTGCATCTTTTCTTTAGAGCTCAGAATTTGAAGCAAATACTTGCCACACCCATCCATTTTGGCAGGGGCCCCACTGATTGGTCTACCCACTGTTGCGCAATTATAATGGGCGATCACCTTTAGCAAAACAGGTCAGCTCTGCTGAGACCTTTACTGTATGTCAAAGGCACAATAGTATTCGCCACGCTGCGTTAAAGTGATTTGTTTGTCATCAGGTGGTGGTTGAGGAGCGACCCCCCCCACATGATTGTAAAGCGCTTTGGGTGTACAACAATACACAATAAAAAGCGCTATATAAATGCATCATTCATTCAGGAATGTAGATAATGCAGAATTATGACAGTGTCTCCGGAGAACCAATGAAGCTTTAAATACATTTTAAAAAGCCAAACAATGCCTGTTCCTTATCTCATTATGCAACAAATGGAATTTGATTTTAATTGGAACCAAGCTTTAAGCATCTTGCTCTCTAATCAAACCCATCTGCTTTCCATGAATCCATGCATGTAAATGTATGATATTGACCTACAAATGTACAGTAGGATAATGCTATTCATGTTTAATATCACTGTAGCTACTAGATGCAGTTTTGAAATGCAAAATAATAGTACATACAAAAAATTTAAAAATATTCATTTCAGGCCAGAAATGTACTCATCGCATCCTGTCTCTAACAGGATGTGTTGCACATTTAGGAGCTGTTCTGCTGTGGTGTAATTTGCTTTATCTAATTATAAGCACTTCTGGAGAAGACTGCACTGTCTCCAGCTATCTCATCCATATCTTGAGTTCAGCGGGCCATGGAGGATTGGGAAAAGGATAATTCTAAGCCAGGGCTGAAATTCCTGGGCCGGGTGTGGAGACGGACTGAGGTCAAGCTCTCAAGAGAGCACGGCAGCGGATGCGTATGACCTTGTAGTTCTCAGCTCTAATGAGAGTGCAGAAGGGACCAGCTCCTGTCTGCACCACCACACCACACACATAAGCCTAGCTAAACAGCAGGCTGCTTGCGTTGTGCTTATGTGTTCTCAATAACAACATCTAGTGCGAAAAACAGAATACACAGCTATATCAATAGAACAGACCCACTTCAAACCCAGTGCAATTACCTGGTTTTTTTTTTTATATTTTCTTGAGCATAGTTTGTTCAGAAGAATGAGTCTAGACTAGGGATGTGCAAAACTGCATATTTGCAAAATTGACTAATCAGCAGTTGGTCTGAACAACTAGTCCACTAGTAAGCCCTCTGTAATTTGGCTGGCTCAGGGTTATGTCCACCTGACTCCAGTCAAGCATTTTTTATTTTTAAGTAGGATTATTAATATCCGTATTGTTATTGTTACAGAAATGGTCATTAATTGAAATAAAGCTGAAATAAAATATACATATTAGACAAAAATGTTAATACACTTTTTAAATTTAAACTTGAAATGAAAATGAAAATGAAAAATGTTGCCTAGCTGCCTAATAACTGACTTAAAATGCATAAAGTACTAAAATTACTTTAAACTTACTACATCTGTTATAAATGAAATCTAAGTAGAAATATTAAAAGCTAAAAAAATATATAATGGGAAATTTTATATTTAATTTAACTTTAAAATTAAAGCTGAAAATATGAAAATAAAAGCTATTTCAAAATATTATTTAACACTATAAATAGTATATAAATAATACTAAAGTAGATGGATAGATATTCTACAAAAAAAGGGCAAAATAACCATAACTTTCATAGTTGTTTATACAGGGTTACCACATTCATGAAAAACATGGAAATATCAGGGCATTTTAAAAATTTAGATTTTTAAGGGGTGGAAAATTGCTGAAATCTTTAAAATGTCATTAAAAGTTCTGTAGCACATATATTTAGCTCTACATTATTCAATCTCTTTGAGAGTTTAGCGTCCAAAAGTGTGGAAACCCGAGGCATAATAACAGGAACATTGTTCACAGAAGGTGATTTGAAATTGAATAGAAATGCATTACATTTAATGAATTTGTTTTATAATGCATTGTTGGCTGGAGCAGCAATAGTTTAAAGGGGATGAATTTATAAACCTATTTCACAGAGGGTTTTAGCATTATGACAGTTACAGCTTGCACACTAAAGCTAAAACAAAATCTGCAAAATGATGGATTTCCAAATTTAGTCCCTTTAAAGGGTCATGAAACCCCCTGTTTCAGCACTGGTTAGTTCTCACCACAGTTTTAAAAAATGCTAAAAAAAAGTGGGCGTGGTGCGCTGTGAGTGGAGGGGGAAGAGGGGAGACCAACAACACACACAGCTTCGGGTTCAGACAGTTTCATTTCACTCCCATCGAGTTCAAAACACAAATAAATGCACAGCCATTTGCACTCTGTATCGAAAACATATACATCAACGTGCTGTTGCCCCTCTGATAATTTTTAAGGCTTAATCTGCGGCGATTATATAAGCCTTTTGACATGCCGTTGTGAATAATTGAGCGAAGCGTCTTCTCATAGGATAAGAACACGCAGTCTCATGAATAATTGAATATACACCGACGCGTCATCGATCTACTATAGTCCTTTGCCGTGTCACAAATTGTGATGTCAACACGATGTAGATTTTAAACCCGGAAGATGAAAATAGCGCAAAAAAGCTTAAAATTAACCACTTTTCTCCAATAGTTAAAATTATTGGATGCTGACATTGTCTTCTATGATGTGCAACACAAACACCTCTGCCAAAATCTCAGAAAAAGTAGTCTGGGGTTTCATGCACCGCCACTAAATATATTAACATCTATAAAAAACATCTAAACTAGTCAACCTCACTAATCACTGACAAGTTGACCAACTCATTCACAGAAGGAAGTGCCTATACACATGTTCCATTTTTCTGTCCTTCACAGCTGGAATCGTCAACCTGCCATTCCTATTTTAGTGTGTTTGCATGTGTCAATTTGAGTTCATGGGACAATGGTATGTGCAAAAACAGTGCGCTCTGCCCACGTGTTGTGGTATTTGGAAACCCTTTTCCCACCTAAACCAAATTTTAGATTAGTGGGATGATAGGAACTAGAAAAACAAATGGATGTGTAAAACAAGTCCTCTGAGAGTTTGAGAAAGCAAACACGCACAGACACGTTTGTTGATGTAATGCACTTATTTTGAAGGATTGCACAAATGGACCCATTTTCTCTAATGTTTGGGCCTGATGATATATTGGCCTTTCATTTTAGCTGTTTATCAACGCTATAAATCTCTTGAAAGTTGAAGCTTGTCCTTCATACACATAATTTATAGACCCATGTACAGTGGTGCTCTGTGAATTCGCTTTCCCAGGTGCTTTGCATCACTTCTGACTTGTGGGAAATTAAAGGTCCTAGACTTTTGCGTTTAAACATGCATGTTTGTAGTACATTTGGTTCCTTGTGGTCGCATGACAAATATTAAGCTAGTTTTATGGAGGTCGTTATGTACCCATTGAAAGAAGACACCTATTTTGAGCTTAGATAATACAATAATGAAACGATGGCTGCACCTGTTTAAACATGCCTGACTCAGTTTGGGTTGTTCTTCGGGAGAACTTGGTCTATTTCTAACAGCAAACTTATTAAAAGAAATCTTTAAGAAGCAATGACAGACAGACTTAACTCTTAGACATTTTATTGAAGCAGCTTGTATTGTCTTGTCATTCATTTGATACAGTTTTCAGGATATAAGCATTCAGCCAAGTCATCAACCAGATACATTAAGAGCAATTATAATTTTCTTGGTTCGTCTTATTAATGTGGTCTGAAACTAGACCTGAGGTTATAAGAACAGGTTTGGAGAACCTTGTTTTGTTGGTTTGTTGTTCATCTTTAGGTCAATGCAGAGGGTGTTGGTGCTGTGAATGGCGGATAATTCACATGCACGCACGCTCTGTCTGTGGGCTTTATTACTGCACTCTTAAGCATGAGCTCTGTACAAAGACAGGTCTGGGCAGGGCTATTGTCTGTGCTTTTGCACTGGTTCCATCTTTTGTTCATATCTGTGCACTTGTCTAAACAAATCATATCAGCACAGTCATACAATACAATTTTTGTTTTTAGTTTCCTGCTTTGAAAACTTCTAAGATTAATCATTTTGGTGACAAATATGTAATAAAAAGCTCCTTTCATTAAATTCAAAGGTCCTTTTCATATCCATTGACTTTCTTTGAGAGTTGTTTACCAGCAGTTTTTAACTGGTGAATGGCGTTCTGAATAACATGGTCACGGACAGCCAGAGGAAACAACAAAACACTGCAAACTAAATAATAGAATGCAATTAACCATATAATCTTGCACATTATGTGTGTACTAGCAAAATGCATAGCTTATCAGCTTTTTAAAAGGGAGGGGAAAATGTTTTCTATACATTTTGTTACTGGCATCAAAGGTTGTGGGAACAGTTAAACTGGCACAAATATATCTGTCACTTGGTTGAAACTAGCCAAACTAGACTGATTCCAAAAACGGAGCAAAAGCCATGAGCAACAGTACAAAGCTAAGATAAAATTAAAAGATAAAAAAGCGCCAACCTTGATGTCTTTTATGCAGTCAGTGAATAAATTAGTCATGCATCAACATTTCAGAAAACGATAATATTAGAATTTTTAATTGACATTTAATTAGCACTTTTCCAAGGACATTTTGAGCATGTCAGTGTCTATTTTGTGCACAAAACATGGATAAGCTCCAACAGGTAAACATGTCAGCAGTGTGAATGCACTTTATCATGACCAAAAATTATGCAAGAGTAGCAATATATAAAAACTGTTTGGCTGAAATGTCGAGAGACGGTTAATTGCCGAAGAACATCCCCATGAATGGTTTTATTTATCAACTGAGAAAATGACACCCTGAACATCAGTTACCCAACTGCTCAAATTTAATTTCAATTTTCAGCTAAATGAAAACTTTTATTTTGGTTTTAGTAAAAAAAAAACATTTGGTGCATCACTATACATGATAAAAAGGAATTAAAAACACAAATGAATAAATAATTGTGAAATTTATATTTATTTTAGTATTAAATAATAATACATTTTATTGTTTGATTTTAAGGACATTTTTATTGGTACTTTTTGGTTGCCACTTGATGTAGCAAAACCAGTCGATAACCATTATTTTACACTTTTTCCTTGTTACAAATGTTACATAACCTCCGAAAACCGTTTCGTAACATATTACTTAAAGCATTTATTTATATTGCATTATAAAACTAGTTTTAATGCATTAATTATGCATTATAATACTTATCAATTCATTGTTACACAATGCATTTTAAATTCGGTTATAATTATTTCTGACAAGATATAATGTATTACAACGCACGTTATGAATAATTATAATGTATTATAATGCATTTAATAACCCTTTATAATGCATTATACACAAAAGCTTTAAGTAAAGTTTTACCACCTTTTTTTTTACCCAAATTCTCTCTGATATGCTTTTTCGTTATATCCCTAGATCACAAGAGAGAGGCTCTACAGTGGCAGACAGCTGCCGGGAGGCCAAAGCCCAGTGCACACTCTGCCTCACAGTCCCATACATTCAGTCCAGGGCTCTATGTCTCCTCCTACACCTCGCTCCATGCCCTCCTCTCCTTCTAGGATCCCTTTCAGCCACTCTGTTGCCATGCCTGGTGGTGCCACCTTACCCAGGGACCGTATGTCCAATGCACCCCCAAGTCGCTCTATCACCCCCTGCTCCAGTGCCATCCTGGAGCGACGGGACGTGAAACCGGATGAGGATCTGTGCAGCAAGAGCGCTCTTTTGTATTCAGAAGCGTACGGTTCACCTGAAGCCAGGCTCAGCGTCTCCTCATCACAAGGCAGCCATACTGGAGACGTCCCGGATGGGGCGGCGTACATCCAGCACCGCTCCTCCGTCAAGTCTGTCGGTGCGTACGCAGATGGCCAGGATCTGCAGCACTCCCTCTACAGACAGAAATCTCGCAAGTACAGTGAGAGTCAGCTCGCCTCCATGGGCTCCAAAACACCGCCTGCTTCTCCTCACAGGGTCAATGAGGTCAGAATGAGTGACATGCTCCCAGGCCAGAACTCCCACATGCCCTCACAAGGTGTGGCAGCGGAAAGAGCATCACCTGTGCATAGATCTTTCCGCAAGGACAGTAATGGGGCCGTGGAGGTGGCGACCAGGGTGAAAGGCAATGTGGCCTCCCCTGTTTTCGCCGACCTTCAGCCCAGTCACGGAGAGAGGCCATTTCAAGGACACGTGGCAGCCGGAGATCCTCAGAGGTGAGACTTTTTAAATTCCCTGCAGCTTATTGTGTTGTGAGATAACACAAAATGTGTTTCAGACACATGGTGCTCATGTGTATATTCTATTCTTTTCTATTATATTAAAACAAGGATACGGTGATAATACTTCTGATGTTGTTATTTGTTCAAATAGAGCATGAGTAATCAAGGGCTGATGGGGAAAATAACAGAATAGTCATGTTGTGTAACTGAGAAAAAGGCAAGAGTTCCTCTGGGCAAAGGCCAAAATTTATATCAAAGTACATCACAGTTTTGCCCTCAGGAACAGAGTAAGGCAATATCATTTGCTGGTCCCCCCTTTAGCATTGTTTGATACTCCTTAGATCCACAGTTGAATAGTATGTGATCATTTATGGAATTCTTTCTTTGTTGAAGTGAGTCATGTGACCTTTGTTTTGCAGTAAAAGAATAAAGGCAATGGAGCAGCAGATAGCCAGTCTTACTGGACTCGTTCAACACGCTCTTATGAAAGGGCCAAATACAAGTGCCAAAGAGACTTCCAGGTGGATGTTCACAGAAACATTTAATGTGATTCATAAATAGCATGAATCTAAATTGTATTATTATAATGTGAAGATAAAAACATTATAATGAAAACTTTAAAATGAAGACTTACTGTTTTGTCTTTCTCTATAGTGAGAAACCGGTAAAGATGGAGTCTTTGGCACAGAATGGTGGTCAGTAAACGTTCAGTTATTGATTATAATGATGCTTCCTTTATCATTCCTTCTTGCTCCTGTGAATCATGGATCTGAATTTAATCTTAATTTAACCATATTTGTGTTGTTACCAGAGCAATAACTTCATAAATTGGTGTTTTTGTAACTAAAGACCCAGTTGTGCAGACAGACAGTGTTTCAGCACAGGTTCAGCCTCCTGTCAGAAACCCTGCTATATGCTCAATCCTCTCCACCTTCGGGAGAAACGTCTCTGACCTCAGACTGCAGCTCCATCAACTCAAACAGATGCAGGTACATGTGAAATTCAAATTGAAATGAGGTTCTGTCCAGGGCATCTGATCTTTTTAAATGCTTGTCCTACAATATTATAATGTGTTATAATATTATTAATGCCATCGATCAAAACAGTATTTTGCAGTAGTTATGCAATAATTTAGTAGTGAAGCAACCAGCTTCACATATTTCATTTCTAAATAATACACTACTATTCAAAAGTTTGGGGTCAGTAAGATTTAAAAAGAAGAAGAAAAGAAAAAGGATCAACGATCCATTAAATTGATCAAAGTAAAGTCATTTTTTATTACTAAAATTCAGTTTCAAGTAAATACTGTTCTTTTGAATTTTCTATTCATCAAAAAACCCCGAAAAGAATAGTCGCTGTTTTCACTGATAATACTAAACATTGCTAATAATGAAAAATGTTTCTTGAGCGCCAAATCAGCAAATTAGAATGATTTTTTAAGGATCATGTGACACTGAAGACTGTGGTAATGACTGCTGAAAATTCAGCTTTGTGTCACAGGAAGATTATTATTTTTTTTAATTCAAGTTTATTTGTAAAGCGCTTTTCACAATACAAATCGTTGCAAATCAACTTTACAGCAAATTAAGTTTCTACAATATTTAGTGGTAGCTTATCAGTGGTGACTGTCAGTTAATGTACATATGGCAGAAATGTACAGAAAAATCAATTAAAGACGTAATCAAACAGACGATGAACACTATTAACAGCAATTATTATATGATGCAATCAAACTTATAGCAACTTATATACATTTTAAAATGTATTAAAATAGGAAACAGTTATTTTATATTATAATTATACTTCACAGTATTACTCTTTACAGTATTTTTTTATCAAATAAATACAGAATTGTTGCGCATAAGAGATTTAAAAAAAAAAAACATTAAAAACTCTTACCCAAACATTTGAATGGTAGTATATAAACACACAAACACATAATATATAATTATAGTAATGTGATGTAGCGTTATAATATACACATGAGTTATAATGAACAGTTGGTCAGAAAACAAGTGTGCTGATAGAGTTTTGCCTTGCATATACAGCTGCAAAACCAGGATGTCATGAGGCAGATGCTGCGACAGGCAGAGCAGGAGATCTCGGAGAGGTTTTCAGACATTGTGCTGCACCTTGAGGACCCTGTTCGAAGACAACGAGTCCAGGTGGAAGAAGACAGACACGGATATCTGGGCATGGAGGAGAGGGTTCTCGTACAGCTCGGGTAAGACAATAGGACAACATCATTTTTATGTGACTCCTGATCCTGTTAAGACCCTGTTAATTACCCATGAAGAATTCATATGAACTGGTCATCTGTAGAATGTGAGAGACAGCTGTAGACGAACAGAACAAATGCTGCGATCTAGAGGGGAAAATCAGTGCACTGATTAGCTGCTGCAAACGAGCCAGATTTGATGCTGATTAAGTGCTCACGTCTAATCAAAGCTGAATTCTCCCTGATCCCCCGTATTAATTAATTATAATACCATGTCTCCAGTCAATGCTGAATGCACACTTTAATAAACAAAGTTCAGTGTAGGTTTTTAATAGATGTGAACAGAGAGGATTTTTACATTGTTAGTGCTATATTGAGTATTTTTCTAAAACCCATTTGCTGATGTAAACCTCGATTAAGTAAAACTAGTCATACCTTCATTGGGTGGAGATGTGTGCGATTGCATGAAACAACGCAGTGAATAATCCACTGTCCCAACCTGTCTCAGAAGAATAAGGCTTGTGAAAGGTTCTACGTGTTTCCTGTCACGATGAATGTGTGCTATCCTGAAGGGGAAATATAAGTCAGATTGCTTCAGAAATTAATCTGTGTTTAGTCACAATGTGAATGAAACCAGTGTTGCTATTCAGTTGTTAACGAAAATTAAAACGCTATAAAGTATCACTA
Source organism: Sinocyclocheilus anophthalmus (assembly GCA_018155175.1). NCBI lineage: Eukaryota > Metazoa > Chordata > Actinopteri > Cypriniformes > Cyprinidae > Sinocyclocheilus > Sinocyclocheilus anophthalmus. Next base: position 252,233 of record JADLZN010011460.1, read on the forward strand.
GAAAAAAAGCAAGAAAATCACTTAAAGGGATAGTTCTAAGTTCTAGTACTAAGGGATAGTAGAAAATTCTGTCCTCATTTACTCACCCTCATGTCGTTCCAAACCTGTATGAGTTGCTTTCTTATGTTGAACACAAAAGAAGATATTTTGAAGATTGCTGGTAATCAAACAGTTGGTGGTTGCCATTGACTTCCATAGTATTTTTTTTCCCTACTATGGAAGTCAATGGCAACCACCAACTGTTTGATTACCAGCAATCTTATCCTATTAAAAGCATATATGTTAACTGAAAAAAAGGACTGAAACATAATATTGTAAACCTAAAAAACTTGAATGAAAATTAAGAATGTTGCTTTAGCACCCAACTGAAATTAAATGAATAGATGAAGCTAAATATAAATATTAAATAATATAATAATGACAGGCGCACAACAAAATTACTAACACTTATTAAAATTAAAGCTAAAAAAAAAAATACTGTATTAGTAAATAAATAATACTAAAATTACACTGCATTAAATATACGAAGCATTTTATTCCAGTGACCAACAGATATCAGTTCAAAGAAATAATAACAACCCAGAAATGTAGTTACTGCCTTGCGTTAGATTATGCTATGGTGAGAATGATAACAAAAAGCAGGACTTGACATTATGCATGGGAAAACCCTTAAGACACCCCTCAGGTAAATTACACAAAACACAAACCATTTCCCACAGGGATGATCTCAGAGCATGTGTACTGGCTTGCAGATTCCTGCATGGCTGGCCCTGCTAAAGCCTGTTATATGCAGGTACTACTCATGATGACCAGCTTCAACAATTCACACATCGTAACCATTTCAAGACGAATGAAGTCAGAAAATCTGAGAAAGACATAGGTTATGATGATCTTCTGAAAGTATTTGGCTGAGGGCAGACTTTTATTGCCAAATTTGCTTACAGAGCCAAACTTCTCTGTATGTGAACTGTCAGTCAACAAACAAGACTAAATCACATTAAACAGGTTTTGTAGAGTACATGCAGCTTTAGCAAAAAAAGCAAAGAAAAATACTTGTTATATAGCATTAAAGTGACAATAAATGACACATCCTTGTAACAATGTCACAGAGAGCTGGAAAACTATGTGGAGATGCTCAAGAAAGAATCCACCTGTGCCATGAGCAATCGACCAGTCACTCTGAAGGATGTGGAGGAAGGGGCGGTCAACTTACGGAAAGTAGGAGAAGCTTTGGCTACACTCAAAGGTGATTGCATTTGTATTTATCCTCCCTGTGGACTTATATAATCATTTATTAATTATTATACACACTACCATTCAAAAGTTTAGGGTTCGTTTTTTTCTTTTTTTTTTGAAAGATACTTTTATTCAGCAAGGTATTAAGTGTAGATCTTTCTCTTGTATAATAATGAATGTCTTTTCAGGAGATTTCCCAGCCCTGCAGATGAAAATGCGTGCCGTGTTGAGGGTGGAGGTGGAGGCGGTGCGCTTCCTTAAGGAGGAGCCTCACAAAATGGACAGCATGCTAAAGAGAGTCAAAGCTCTGACTGACACTCTCAGTGGACTGAGAAGGTAAAACTCATGTACCATTTGAAATATTAAATTCCTTTCAAGCTTTGGCAGGTTCATTGTTAGGGTTTCTGTTTGTTGTAGATACGCCACTGAAAGCCACAACCATACTTCTGACCCAGTCCAAGTGAAGCCGTTACCAGCTGATTCAGTTTCCTTTGTGAAAGAGTACAGATCTCCAAAACCTGTTTGTGAGTCCCCCACCCCACAACCAAGATCACCTGCCAAAGTCAGCTGCTCGGAGCCCGTGCCCTCTTCTCCAGTCACTGTGCACCACATTCAGACGGCTCCCATCAGCACACACCACCCCAGTCCTCCGCTCACACCCACCCATGGCAGGGACTCCCCCACTGTGGCGAAGGTCAGTCCCAGGAGCAGAGAAAACAGCCCTGCCCTGCAAAAGAGAGCAGCTCCGCAGGGCCGGGAAGCTGTGCCAGCAACCGCTGCCGTCAGCACGACTGAATCCTCCTCACCAGAGGAGATCTCTGTCAACACAAGCAGGCCCATGCCTCAAGAGGTGTGGTTCAACTGTGACTTTCACTTTTGATTGATTAAGATTCATGGATTGGCATCAACACAAGGATGTCTTATTTCTGTAACTCTCTGTTTATCTGCACACTCTTAAAAATAAATGTTATTTATTGGCATGGATGGTTCCATGAAGAAACATTCATGAAACCTTTCCATTACACAAAAGGTTCGAAAAATGGTTCTTTTAAGAACTGTTCACTGAACATATCAAAAATGGTTCTTCTATGGCATCACTGCAAAAATCCCCTTTTTGGAATCTTTATTTTTAAGAGTCCAAGGAACTTCCTCTAAATACGCTATTACTAAATATTAATATATAGACTATATTAGCAAAATTTAGCTGACAAAGATAGATACATTTTCTCTTAAATATACTTAAATTAGCACATTTTGCTGACAAGAAAAGTTCAGTTTTCTTTCACACAAAACTCACTTTTAAACAATATAGCTTTCTGTTGGTTAGCATCAAGTGACTATTCTGAAAAGTAGCAAAATCTGCATGAAGAACTTTTTCGCCCTCACACGAAACTCCCCAATTGTGCCGATTCCTATTGAAATTACTTGCTGAACAATGGTAAATGTGACCCAGTAATTGTTTCCAACAAACTAACTTCTGTCGGGTTCTTCACAGGTTTCAAAACAGGCAGTAGAGGAGGACAAGGTTCACTCTACTGGACTACAAGCGGAAAAGGTCATGGAAAGGATCCTTCAGCAGACTCAGGCCAGCCTTATGAAGGCCATACCTGACCTGGAAGTGAGCAAACAGGTGGACAGTGCCCCCTCCCAACCACCCAGCATCTTGCCAGATGAGGTGGACTCTCCACTTCCTGTGTCTCCACACCCTGGTATGCCTGTCCACTCATATGAACCTGCATATAAACAATTCATTCAGATTTTAGGACATATATAACACTAAACGGGGATCTGGGTAAATGACATATAAGAGTGTCCACGATAAAAAGCACATCTTAGAGATGTGTTCTTTGTATTCAAGTTGGTTTCATATGTTTTTTTGTTTGTTTTTATTGTTTTTAAACAAATCTTGCTCAAGAAAAGTTTAAATGTAATGATTTTTGAATGAATTTAATGAAATTTGAAACTTAAGCAAAAATCACAGCTTTGAATTCAAAATATGTCTTTTGTGTGGTTCGTGTTGTGTTTCTGCAAAAATAATAGCTCTATGGTTTAACATTTGAGAGTTAAAACAGCCATTAATATTATTAGCATTGTTTTTACTGTTGTTCTGTAAAATAAATGTATATTATTATTATTAAATACTGGACTTTTTTATTTTAAAACGGAATTCTATTAATGTTATAGTAAGATATTTCTTTATTGGTTTATTTAATTTTTATAATGTAATATTATTGTATAGTCACACTGAATGGGTACCAAAAAACCACCAACAACAGGGTGAATGTGGCCTTGAGACCGAGTAAAAGAAAGCCACTGGGATGCGGGGTCATGTCTTTGTCAGCTTTTTCACCCCTGATGAGTTTGCATACCTGTAAAAGTAAAAAAAAAACTCATGCTTTGCAAAAATAAATACGCTTTTTAAGTTAAATATTTTTAAGTTTTGGGGTCATACTACATTACAACCTGAACTATTATATGATATTTTTATTATATGAAATTATTTAATATTTTAGAAGCCTTGACACAGTCATTAAAGGCTGCAGGGGTTCTTTCTATCATTTCCTGTTTTATGTTTTTTCTGCATGCTGGTTTGATCACGTTTTTTTTTTTATATTACAGTATGCCTTGTTGTTGTTTTATTAATAATCCCAGATTAGTTGGTTCAGATCTAACCTCTGGAGGATTTAATATCGAGGCACTCTTTATCTAACTTCAAACAGAAGCCGCACCACAGGATGGACCCAAAGCAGATAAACCAGTCCAGACCAGTTTAGAGAGGCCACAGAAGCCGACCATAGAGAAGCCCCACAGGGCCAGTGTTGACAGAGTACAGCCCAACCCTGAAACTGCCAGCAAATCGCCTCCCCCTCCCCCTCCACGCAGATTCTACCCCTCTGGAACTGGACTCACCACTGGACGTTCAGGAGAGGTGATCTACTCCACCCGGAAAGAGTCCACCAGCGCACAGGTGCTCGAGTCGTGCTTTTTCAGCTTCTTCTAATTAAGATCACACACCATTATTCATGTGACTTAGGCCTTGCTGAGCCGCATTCCCAGACAACATGACAATTGTCATTACTATTATTTGAAAACAATACATCTATCATACAGTGTACCTACTACGTGTAGAAATTTCATTGTGCTATATTTTGCCTGGGTGTGCCGTGCGCTTCATATTGTGTCCTTGTTTTTGTGAATAATAATGACGGGAAGTCACGGTAGAGATTCCAGCTGCTTTTGTTGATTTGAAAGACATAATGGAGGGTGAGGGTCGGTCACACTCGGCTGGTTGTTTTGGCTATAGGAGGGTGAAGAGGAGGCCCCGAAGCCCAAACCCTTGCGTGTGCCCCCAGAGGTCAAGCCCAAGCCCCGCACCCCTCCTCCTGTCAACACCTCCACCTTACAAGATGAAGAGGATGAAGGAGATAAGATCATGGCTGAGCTACAGGTGAGCAAACCACCATCGTCCTCACAGGAGACACTCACACAAAGCCATAAACACACACTTGTTCTTTTACAAACACACTGAGACATGTCAGGGGTGTTAAGGGACAAATATTGAGCCCCTACAAACTTCAAACAGCCACACCAGTGTCAACATTTACACGGAAGCATCAAAATGAGGGCACTCTCAGAAGTTTGACTTGTGCTGCCCTCTATTGTTGAGAATGGGTAGGATTTACTATAAATCTGTGTCATCATGAATTCGATTTTATTTTTATTAGGAATAAAAGTAATAAATCAACAGCGTAGAGTGGCCTCAGAAAGTGTTTGTAAACGTCACACTGAAAAATGTATGAATGTCATTGTATTAGCTAACAAAATATTAAAGGAAACCAGGTGCAATTTATTTTAAAGAAAAATAGCTCAAAAAATACAAGTCTTTTAAACCAATAAGAAACTAAATAAAATAAAACGAAACAAAATGAAATAAAATGCTCTACAAAAATATAATCAAAGAGATCAAATCCATAATAATATATATAATAAATTACTCAAAAAGTTAAAAAAGACTAAGTAGTGTAAATAGGATTATGCATTTGTTGTGCAACAGCATTATTGAATAGTGGTTATAAATGAATGAATGATTATACATTTACATGAATGAATATACCTGAATGAATATGTGTATATAGGCTTATAGTGAAATAAAGTATATGTAAAATTACTTTATTATTAGATTGAAAAAATGAAAAGTGAAATGAGTTCTGAGAAAAAAACAGTTCAGTTCATTTCTGTTTGACATCTCAAAATTGCACAACCACAGGACAGAAAGCTCACCTATACACAGCCGCAGCACCTAATGCCCATACCCTTACCCCTCTTCAGGTGTTTCAGAAGTGCACAAAAAAAGATTTACAGCCCAGATATATTGTTGATCTCACATCCCGTAAGCCCTCAGACATTGAGATGGAGCCAGGGCTTTCCCTGTCTTACCACACAAAGGTAACGGACGTGATGTGTGCTAACTCCCTGTCGCAGTTTAACAACTGCTCACATGAGCAGTCAAGTCCCATAACCTCCCGCTCTACTGACACTAATACGCAACACCCATACTGATGTACTGACATACTGATGCACGTCAATGCCTGACAGTAGCCCCTCATCAAGAGAGGGCGTAATACGTTTGAATGTGTCTAACACTGGTCTGTCACTCACACTCTCCTGCTGAATGCTAATAGATACAGCTGTAGAAGATGGGCTGGGTCAGAGTGACTGGAGTGTTGGAAAGGCCATTCAGCGCTCTGACTTCTGACCTTTTCCTTTTTTAGCATTCAGAGTTCACTTTGAAAAAGGACCAGAATGTCCACCATAAAGAGATATAAAGATATAATATTATTGCTTTGTAAATATAACTAAAATATGTAAAATATTTTATAAAAAAATACATGTTTTGTAATATTAAATAATATGTAAAAAATAATAATATTTCAATACTTTTTTATTAAATATATATTTTTTTAAAGTGATGTTTTGGGCTCTACAAACATATAAGGGATATATAATATTTTCATCTCTATGCATGTTTTAATGTGCAATAAATGTATATATTTGTGTTTAACTTTAGTATTTATAATATTTTTAGTCCTACAGACCAACAGTGCCAGGGTTTTCAAAACAGGAATGATATTTCTATATTCTTGAGTGTCTATACAAAGACTAGATACAAGTCACTTTCTCCATTAAAATATTATGTTGCAAACTAAAACCAAAAAAAAAAGCATGTGTTTTCCAGCAAACTCTATCACCATCAAACATCTTTGCATGGAAAATGCTATGCATACAGTTTCACTGCTCCCTCACCATAAATACATTATTTTGAAGCAATGCTTGACAACATATAGCAGTCCTTAGTAAACTAAGGATGAAAGCGAAACTAAACTCTAGATGGCGCCATTGATCTCCTTTGTAATGTTTCGCTCTGCATTGTACCGACTAGCTGGATATATTAATTTGAGAATGTAAATAAAGGTATCTGTGCTAACAAACTGTCTTAGCAGACCACCTCTCACCTATCTGAAGAAGGAGCACTATCTGAAAGTAGGGAATATAGTGCAACACCTGGTTCACCTGGGGTAAATATCATTTGTTTTACTGTTTCCATTAGTTTTATGTGTGATTTAAGAGCATGTATACACATTGTATTCACTTTGACTTTAATATGTTGTTTGAAGTCCAAAGAATTCTTGATTTCTTTGTCAGGTCATGTATTATATCACTGGAACAAAAACATCAAGGCAGAGCACCTCTAGGCCAGATGACCTAAAGGAACCCAAGGAAGCAACTTTTTCTCCTTCAAAGGTTGCACCTGAGAATGCTTCTGACCTTTCCCAGCAGCAAAAATGGTTAAAATCAAATGACTTATCTGTAATTTCACTTCAGCCAAGCCAATCAGTCAAGGAGGTCCAAAGCAAGCTAAATAATATTCATGAAGTGCCATCTGGCCCATTTAACTCTTTAAGGAACAGCACAGAAGCTGAAAAAGGGGCATCGCTCATTAATCCCAAAGAGTTCAAGACTGAATCAGTGCTGAAGTCCCTAAAGCAGGTGGTTCCCACCCCTTCAGAGAAAGTTTCACCTGTTGAGGAGAAGTTAGAGCAGCAGATACTGCGTACATCCTCTGATGCACCTGTTCTGGATAAGTCAATAAAGCATGGGCATCGCACAACCACTGTTCAAGTTACACTTGTTAGCAAGTGTCCACAAAGTGCTGAACTTCAGGTTCACTCACCAGTCCATCAGCCCAACACTGAAGCCTCATTTTCAACACAACCGAATAACCATGACAATGAGCAGAATGTAACAAAGAGATCATCTGAAGATCAGGCCAGATACACTGAGGAGGACAGTCTAAGTCCAGACCTCCCAGGAGAAGAAGGTCCTCCTCCACCAAATAACATTGCCTTCAGGATCACTAAAACCAAGGTACAGGCTCTATCAACTGGAGAGTACCAACAGCTGGTAAACAGTAAAGGCACAGATGTCCAAACTCTTAAAGTGGGCTCAGAACCAACCCTATCTGCCCCTGAGGACTCTGGATTTGACAAGAAGCCGGTTATCATCATTTTTGACGAGCCTATGGATATCTGTCAGGCCTACAAGCGACTGTCCACCGTCTTTGAGTGTGAAGAAGAGCTGGAGAGGGTGCTATCGGAGGAGAGGATAGATGAAGAGAACGAGGAGGAAGTGGAAGCCAACTCAAACAGTCAGGTCGGTCAGATAACACCTAGAAGTAATCTAGATCAGTGCAGAACTGAGAATAGTGTAAACAGTCAGAGAAGTAGTAGCGTTCCAGTGCCTCTACAACAGCAGAGTTCCTTTGAGAGTCCTGCTCTTACCGTTGAAGAAGGAGACAAGACAGAATCTCCTAAAGATGCAAAAAAGAAATTCAAATTTAAGTTCCCAAAGAAGCAGCTTGCAGCTATTGGTCAGGCTCTTCGTACGGGGACAAAAACTGGCAAAAAGACACTGCAGGTAGTTGTCTACGAGGATGAAGAGGAACCAGATGGAACCGTGACGGAGCTCAAAGAAGCTAAAAGGTTTGAGATCAAGTCCCACGCAGACTCTGGTTCTACCAGCCCTAGATCTTTATCGCAAAACCAGACCACCACATCACAGAGCACCAAAGACAGAACTGAGGAACTCCGTAAGACTACTTATCAAACATTAGACAGCCTTGAGCAGACCATAAAGCAGTTAGAAAGCACCATAAGTGATATTGGGCCTACGTTGGTTTCTGAAGTCTCCCGCAAGGAGGAATCAAAAGCGAAGAGAATGGCCAGTGATGCAGAACCGGAGGAGGGCAGTCCCACAAAAAAGCCAGCACCTCTGAAGCCCAAACCCCACAAGTCATCTCTGCAAAAGAGATCCAAAACACAGTCTCGATCCTCCTCAAGCACGTCCACTTCCTCCAGTTCCTCCAGCAGTAAACAGGTCTTTCTCAACTCCTTTGCACCCTTCTTCTGGTGGCCTGACTTTCTAACCAATGACTTAAATCAACTTTGAATGTGTTTCATAGGTGTCTTCGGGTGAACGCACTTGGGAACACTCTGTTTTGGGGGCTCTGTGTGATTTCAGTGGACATGATTATGGACTTGGTGTTTTTCTCTTTTAAACCACTGTCTACTTTCACTATTCCGACTTTCAATGAGGTTGAATCCACAAACCGTTTTTCTCTCTGAGCGTCTCGCTCTGATCTATTTTGGGATGAATAAAGTGCATGTACTGTGGTTGGGATATTGGTGGTACACTTGAACATGCTGCCTGTATCTTTCTCTTCCCAATCATGTCTACAAATGAGAAATCTTTAAAAGCTTTTTTCTCATTCTGTCGTGTACTTGTCAAGCGCCTCGATCCTTTGCTGACATTGTTTCCTTATTGATCTTTGCAGAACTCTGGTGACTCGTCTGCTTCGAGTCGAATTTCCTCACCCAAGTCTCGCCAGCAGCCAGCAGGGAGTGTGGAAAAACCCGGAAAACCTCAAAAGCTCCAGGACTCCCAGAGGCAATTCCGTCAGGTAGTTTTACTGTAGGGGGGGGGTTTTTTTTTTTGGGGGGGGGGGGGGGGGGGGGGGGGGGGGGGGGGGGGGGCAGTGTTAAGGCATGAAGACAGATGGGAAAAGTCTTTGAGTATGATGATATGATGATCTCTCTTCCCCTACAATTCATCGCAACCAACTCCTTGTGCATGTTTATCATTTACACATAGACACTTTCAAGATATGCGTAGTCTTTTTTTTTTTTTTTTACCAGCCCTTGCGCTCCCTGGGAATCGAACCTGCGACCTTGCTGTTGTTAGCACTATGCTCTACCAATTGAGCTATACAGGAAAACTGCATGATTGTTGTTATCCAACAGTCAATCGTAAGAGCAAACACTAGGAACTACTGTTTTGGTTGGGGAGTGCTGGTTTATTTTTCCACTTCTTTGGATTATGAAGATATTTTGAAGAACCTGGTGCCCAAATTCCTCCTTTTATTCCTTCTTTTCTCTCTTTACTGCTTAATGTGTGAAATTGACTGTGAGAGAAAAGAAACAAAAGTATACCTTTTGTTACAAGAGTAATATTTTTGTTGGTGTTGTACTGTAGAATATTTTTATGGCATATAGAGCTCTATATTTTCATGTATATGTGTTATCATCCTACTTGACTTTCCATGTCTTCCGGCATCTTTGTTCACAGGCTAACGGGAGTGCTATGAAAGCTGGTGGGAATAGTAAACATGCTTTCCTTGCTTTGCCTGCTTCTAAGATCCCAGCTTTTATACCTAGCTCATGGAAGTGTAGCTCAACCCGTGCTGCTCGTTCTAGGCTTACTAACCAAACCTCTTCCTCTTCTTCTAAGTCCTCTATCCCATGTCTCAGCCTGAGCTGGCCTAGCTGTAGACCCGTCTCGCCCTCTCAGCGGCCTGAAGGTCAAAACCTAACCCTCCCTCCGCAGACTCAAAAAGGCCAGTCCTGCTCCTATTCCTACTCATCCTCTAGCTCATACTCTTCCTCCTCCTCCTCTGTCTCTCCGACCTCTACTTCCTCTTCTTCATCCCCTTCCTCTCCATCCCTCCTGTCTCCCACTGCCATGTGCCGGGGAGGTGGAGCCGTACACATGCCCAGCTTCAGCAGCCGCATGTCTCTGAAGGCCAGCAGTGGCCAAGCCACTATCACACCAGCATCTTTTACTGGGAACACGGCATGAGCTGTCCATTTCTCTCTTTTGCTCAGTCTGGTGGTATTTAAGGTGTAACAGAAATAATGATTTAGTTATGCTGTGTATTTGGGGTGGTGTTATTGTCTTCCACTGAAATCCACAAGTGGTTCAGAGCCGCATATTATGGATTTTGTTTTGGTATATGTGAGGGATTAAGCTTGACAGTGTTGGCTTTTTATTTTATAGAAGTGTGTTTGTTTACTTACATGAACTATGTATAATATGCATTTAGCCGTATATTAGTGGGATCCAAAAGACTGTAGTGATGAAAACAAAACCTTCATAGAACCTTGATAAAATCTTTTTTTTTTTTGTTTTAGGATTTTCTTAAAGGGATCATATGATGTTGCTAAAAAGAACATTATTTTGTGTATTTGGTGTTATGAAATGTGTTTATGCGGTTTAAGGTTAAATGAACACATTATTTTCCACATTTTCCTACTGTACATTATTGTTTCTCCTCTATGCCCCGCCTTTCTGAAACGTGTCGATTTTTTACAAAGCTCATCGGTCTGAAAAGCGAGGTGTGCTGTGATTGGCCAGCTATCCAGTGCATTGTGATTGGCCGAATACCTCAAGCGTGTGACGGAAATGTTACGCCCCTTTCCATACTGTGATGCCGTGTCCCGGTGCAACGAGACAAAAACATTAAAACCCATTATAAACGAGGCATTTGTTGCATCCAGTTGGGACATAATTATGGATTATAATGACTTGTACTGTGTTTTTACGCGTTGCATCGCGCCGCGTAAACATAAAACCATGTCTGCATTTTTGATCGGAGAAATGACAAACAACAAAAGCTACTCTACACTGCTCAAAAACTCGAGTTTGAATCATCAGTGGCAAATTATTTATATATAAAAAACTTACTTACAGTCTGTGGGTCAGAACAGACGGCATTGTAGTCTACTCTCCCAGGATCAGGAAACAGTCCTCCATAAATGCGCTGCACATCTGAATATTTGGTTGAACTGTTCTGGAAACAGTGTTGTAAATACAACTTAACACTAATTTCTAGTCGTGTCCTCTTTTGGAAAAAAACAAAGTAGTTTCGCTTTCACAAAGAAACACACAGCGGGCTTGAGTGAGCGGAGGCGGGCGGGCTTGAGAATGGCGTGGCCGGCGTGCTTGCGGCAACCACATGTGACGACACCGGGATGGACTCCGTTTAGTCCACGGTGAAAGCCGATCCGGCGATCACAGCGCAAAGTTGATGTATTTCAACCAGCACGGATCAGCTCCAGACATGACGAAGCAGATATCATACTCTTTTGGAAGGCCAAACAAGTAGTTTCGCTTTCACAACGAAACACACAGCTTCTTCACGACATGGCGGTGGCGGCAACAACAATACTACAGCGAGAATAAAAGTTACGCCTTCTTTCTTTGCGTGAACATTTGGGTGGCGTTATGCAAATATTCCCACATCGTGACATAGACATGTGGGGGCGTGTTAGAACGAGCCGTTTTAGGTAGGCGTGGTTGACTCTTAACTTTTAAAAAAATATATCTTTGGATTTGAGACTTTAGTCTTTGCAACTTTACAGATCTTCTTTATGAACCAAGAGCTTGTAACACTCCAAAGAGAAAGGAAAAGTTGAAATCGCATCATATGACTCCTTTAAGGGTTTTTACAACAAAAAAATGTAGGATTCTGCTATTCTTCTGGGTCATTAGAAGCAAATGACTGGGTCAACAAAGCAAATTTGTAACTTTGTACACATTATCAGATGTTCATGCTTCTGTTGAAGCACAAGGTGCTCTATTGATCATAGCAAATCATGCTAGAGAACATGATTATCAGGTTTTAGCCAAACTTTAATTATTATAATTTTATGTAAAATATGGTGTACTAAATATAAAAAATGCAGTTCCACCAGATGTTTCAGACTTTTGGAGCCCAGCTCTGTATATATCAGAAATGCTTTAACAGGTGTGAGGTGATTGATTTGACTGTTTGAAAGGGATTTAATCAAATTTAATCTGAATTGTTTGTTTTTTTTTGCCTCTAGTGCACTGCCAGTTTTAACAATATGCAGTTTGTAGTGTTTTGCCATAAAACCAAAGTTGTGTTTTTCATTTTAAAACAAAGGTGTATATAGAGTAGTGTGAGTGGATGATGTGCAACCACCGTAGTGGTTCAGTAGCCTAGTTTTGTGTTTCTTTATTCTTGTTCTCCTTCAAGTAGCTCATGTCAAATGCCAAACAATATAGTGATTTACATGCTAAATTGCTAAATATTATTCTCAAAAAGATTGGCTATGAAAATAATATTTTAAAATGCCAAATTTAAATCCTATGCATGCTTTTCAGATATTTAACCATGGATACTGCAAAGGTAAATGCTGTAAATATTACCTCTGATTTTGTAATACTGTATAAATTGTACAAAAAAAGTGTTTGGAAGAAAATGCTCGCCGGAGATGTTTATCAAATAAAGGGCTTCCAGTGTATCGTAATTAATTTTTTTTGTGTTTTTATTTAAATGTATGTGAATGTGTGAAATGTCTGCCAAATACATATTTTAAGCAAGGATGCAGAACAGGATTCAAAGCAAATGTTAAAACATCACACCTGTCTCTCTAGCAAACATAAATCAGTTTAACCCGAACCATTTGAAAACTGATGACAGCACTTCCAGTTTCTATCACTTCAGTATTCAACTGCAGAGGGCAGCACTGACTTGCAGAAAAGAGACATGCTGTAATAATCTAAAGCTCAATTGGAAGAACCTTTTAATATTTATTAAATTGTTCATTTCGTATTTGTTGTAATCTTGCTTTTTTTGGCATAGGTGGACTTTGGAAAAAATATTGACTCAGTAAAAAAATACTGACCTGTACAAAATCCCAGCAGCTGACAATAATTTTTTTTTACCACTTGAAGTAATATGCCTTAACTATAATATACTTTGGACGTGATGCTGCCAGAGTAGCCCATTACTGTTACAGACCTTTAAGTAACAATTTAAGAACGGCTATATTGAGATATCAGATAAACTGAAGTGGGGATCTTAAACAAAAGTCTTTAAAAATGGGTTTCAAAAGCCATTTTAGAACTGTGCCTATGCCCCTTAGCAGTCATTTCATTATATGAGACATGAAAGCAATTAATACCTGATTGATTTAAGAGTCATATCTATTATGTGGACAGCAAAACTCCTCTGAGACAAATGATTGGCACATCTATTAATTTGGACTTCTCCTCGGCGCTTAGATATGCATTACTTTTAATGCCAAGTTCAATTCAGTCTTAAAAAATTAATTTAGTGTACCTGTTCAGACACATGGTGCAGTCGATCGTCTGCTGGAAAATGCCAGTTTCCACTGACTGTTTTATTGTTGCCATTCACATACTAAGCACCATGAGACTCAGGGCATTTCTAATAAATGAAAAAAATTATTTATATAAATTAGTTTTCAGATTTTATCAATTTTTCCAAATGTATAGGGATAAACAATCCAACGTCTAATTAGAGATGAAAACACTGCCTGGACAAAGGAATGCTGCTTTTTCCGTTTCCAGGTCCTCCTCAAATTTGTAATTAGCTAGCTTTAATGAAAGATAATTAGTTCATATGCAAATTCTTAGAATGACTGAATCCCTAAGCTTTACACCATCTAATTAGCATGTAATTTGTATATTATAATACATTTACCATTAAGAAGTGAGGAGTCCAAATGCTACAATGCTATAGAGAGGAGAACAAGAGTAATTAAAGCACAAGTCCTTTTAGCATTTAAGATTAATTATTGTGTCTCCTGATGTTTTATGGTACAAGAGCATCAACATCATAAATCTTTGAGGACATTAACAAACCAACAAGGAACTTGTGTAAGTTAATCAAAGATCTGGTCACTAATTTGCATTTTTAATTCATTGCAATTAACAAGTGTCAATTGGAGAGGAAATTACGACGGCTGTGATAGCTATTCAAGCTACTGCTGTTTGCTTACAATTTCCTTGTAACCTTATTTATTGTGCCTCTAAAGAAAGGAAAATCACATTTATGCTTCTCAATCTTCTGCTAGAGCTTATTTACTGTAACATATCCAGATAGCCAAAGATTAAAAACACATTTTGTCACCAAAGAATCATGAACGATGAATGTGTTGAGTAAAAAAGATGGACACACGACTATAGCTTTAAGGTTTTTGTATCTACATAAAGAAGCACCTCAATGGATTCATGTATTGAGCTATGTAGTGCAGATATACAGTTGTAAGCAGTTCCTGATGCAGTATGTTAAACTCCGAAACAAAAGCATTGTGCAAACAGTCTTAGCGTAGATGTATCGATCAATATTACCACACCAGATTGGGTGATCTCAAGCTCTGAGCGAACCACCTATTGTTTCCCCTGTTGCATTTCTGGCACATGACCTTGGCTGGGTAAGTTTTAATTTATCCCATTTTGGAGGGCATTACTGCCAGCTCCACTCCACAACCCAGCTCAGGAGCCATGGGATCACCCCAGGCGAACTGTCAGACAGCACACAATTGCCTTCCACCGGTAAGTACTCTAACACTTCATTAGCATTTAATTGAATTTTGTCTATCAGGAATAATGCTTTTAAGAGAAGAATGCCTCAATGAGAACGGAGTACCCTGTGTACTCCCAAAAGCATTGGAGAGACGACATGATTGGGAGTCATTGTGTAAATACGTTTTGCGACCTGCCAAAAGTGGTTGTATTTTTGTTTTTTAAAACCATTTTAGTGCATAAAATCTCTGCCGTTTAGGAAATCATTATTTCTTCTCGACCTGACATTTAAAAATACTACTCATTGTCTTCAGATCAAGAATCAAATCAGACAGATTCATTATTTAAAACACAATCAAATTCAGATTTTATTGCAAAACCATAAAAGGGGCAAACATTTATAACAGTAAAAACATAGCTTTGCCTTCATTTAAAACAACCATTACAAATAACAGTAATTTATTCAGATACACTGTTATTTTGTTTACAAAACTGGTAACAAATTATTTATTAAATCAAGTAATAAAATACAAACATTGAAATATAACATGACTGTACATTAAAATTTAATTAAGTAATCTTTAGCGTTGATCCAAAACAGGGCACCAGCAGTCGTATAATATTCATGTGCTTACAAGGACATCATGTGAATTTATATGTGAGATTGTTAAGGAGCATAATAAACCATACATACATAAATCAATAAATACATTAAAAGTTTTTACAAAAAAGCTGAAAATGTGTAACAACATGTTGTCATGACTTCAGTAGACGAGCTTAAAGGGGTCATATGATGCTGCTAAAAAGAACATTATTTTGTGTATTTGGTGTAATGAAATGTGTTTATGCGGTTTAAAGTTAAAAAAACACATTATTTTCCACATACTGTACATTATTGTTTCTCCTCTCTGCCCCGCCTTTTTGAAACGCTCGATTTTTACAAAGCTCATCGGTCCGAAAAACGAGGTGTGCTCTGATTGGTCAGCTAACCAGTGCATTGTGATTGGCCGAATACATCAAGAGTGTGATGGAAATGTTACGCCCCTCAACATACTGTTAATGCCGTGTCCGGCTGGAGCGACGATACAAAAACAGAATCAAACCCATTATAAATGAGGCATTTGTTGCATCCAGTTGGGGACATAATTACTGATTATAATGGCTTGTACTGTCTTTTTACGCATTGCGTTTTTATCGCGCCGCGTAAACATAAAACCATTTTTGCATTTGTGATCGGAGAAATGACGAATAACAAGTGCTACTCTACACTGCTCAACACTCACGTTTGAATCATCAGTGGCAAATTCTTTACATAAAACGTACTTACTGAGTCAGAACTGCCGGCATTTTAGTCTAACGTTACTCTCTCAGGATCAGGAAACAGTCCTCCATAATATTTGCTGCACACATCTGAATATTTGGGTGTTCTGGAAGAGTGTTGTAAATACAATTTAACCACTTATTTCTAGTCGTGTCCTCTTATGGAAGACCAAACAAAGTAATTTTGCTTTCACAACGAAAAACACAGTGGCCTAGAGTTGACAAAAGCCCTGTCTTAGCGTGAGCTGAGGCCGGGCTAGCATGAGCTGAGGCGGCGGGGTCGAACGGCGCGCCCGCTGGATGCGACGAATTAGCGGCAACCACATGTGACGGACCCCGGGCTGGACTCCGCTTCGTCCATGGTGAAAGTTGATTATTCCCTCAGCGACCAGCACAGATCAGCTCCAGGCACGACGAAGCGATATCGTCTTTTTTGGAAGGCCAAACAAAGTAGTTTCCTTTCACAACGAAACACACAGCGCCCTTCACGACATGGCTGCGCGTCACATACTACAGCGAGACTAAAGTTACGCCTTCTTTCTTTGCGTAACATTTGAGCGGCGTTATGCAAATCCTCCCAGATAGTGACGTAGGTATGTGGGGGCGTGTTAGAACAAGCCGTTTTAGGTAGGCGTGGACAAGTCTTAACTTTTATAAATAATTTCTCTTTGGGTTTGAGACTTTAGTCTTGCAACTTTACAGATCTTCTTTATGCACCAAGAGCTTGTAACACTCCAAAGAGAAAGGACAAATTGAAATCTCATCATATGACCCCTTTAACAAAGCTTAATTACACTTCATCTCTCTTCGAATCATTCAAAAGTGATTGTTTCATGTGTCTGTTAAATCTTGCATGCATTTTAAAAGGATATGATTCATAATCCAAGGTCTGAGTCAACACCCCCGTCAATATGAGCTCAGCAGTGTAAACATCTGAAATGAAGACATCATCAAAAAATAATTAGACTTATGGCTGATTGAAATGTGTACATGTTACATTTTCCTACTACAGTGGTTTTATATTATACAGAGAGCAATGTAAATGTTGAGATGGGAACTGGGCCTGAAGGATATGCCCTCTTACCAATGTTCTTCAGGAAGTACTCTCGACACAGATGGGAGTCATTTTCACAGGTTATTAAAATGATCTCCGGTAAATTCTAAAATAAACATGAATGAAACGAGTGTCAGTTATTACACAGACAGACACCAACAGAACAAACTGGTTTCATTTTAAATCAGCTTTTACATGCACTTCAAAGCATGCTCAGGCCATAGTTAATGACAAATTATTTGTTAAAGTAACACCTTATAAATAATAATTATTGCATCTATTAATTATACACTACCATCCAAAAGTCTGAAGTTGGTACATTTTTTTTAAATGTTTTGACAGTCCTTTGTGCACCAAAACCAGTAAAAACAATGTGTGAATATAAAAATTTGTATTAATTTAAATTAATTTCAAATAATGATTTGGTGCTCAAACATTTATTATTATTATTATTATCAATGTTGTTGAAAGCAGTTGTGCTGCTTAATATTTCTGTGGAAACTAGGATACTTTTTTCCCAGTATTCTTTGTAAAATATTTACTTAAAATATAACTCTTTTATAACATTACAAACATAATGTGTCCTTGCCAAATCACTAATAATTACAATGACTTTAGTTAGTTATTTCTTGTATTTAATTTGCCATAAAAAACATTTTTGTGGGGCATCTTTGTGCGAAAGGATGTATTTGGCCACTAGTCCACTTGATTGCTTAAATGCCATCAGCTTGCATTGGTTTTGGCCATCAGTTGTGCTGCCTACTATTTTTACAGGATTCTTTGATGAATAGAAAACTCAAACAACAGCATTTATTTGAAATAGAAATCTTTTGTAATGTCATTGTGTATTTATTATGTCACTATGTAACTATGCAATTCTATAATTATTTATGGGTTTAACTGTCACTTCTGATCAATTTATTGTGTCCTTGCTGAATTAAAAAAAAAAAAAAAACATTTACTTTTGAACTACAGTGAATATTAGGTATTATATTACGAAGCCTACATATGGCAATAAATAAAGTGTAATGCATCCTTGTTTATCTACTAGCATAACTCCCTTTAAAGGTTACTTTGAATTCACATTGTGACTCAGAGCAGTTACTGCAATCACCAAACAAAACAGAAAGAGCACAAAATACAAAAGAACAGCTGTGTTGGTGGTAAATAATGGAAATGTCGTTTGGTCTCGTACTGTATCGCGTACCTAGTCAGTGTCGTGCGCTTTGCTTGGCCATTTGTTGTGATAAACAGGAAAGTGTATCCAGCTGAATTCAATTATTTGTAAGTCACTTTGGATAAAAGCGTCTGCTAAATGACAAAGTAAAAGTAAAGTAAAGGTAAATAGGTGTTCATTAAGTGAGCGTGACACCGCATCCTCATCAATACAACAGCCCCACACGCCTCTGTATTGGGGATCTGATTAGGGTACCTTGTTTTGCTTGTGCTCCATGATCTTGCGGTAGGAGGGCTGCTTGAACAGCACTTTCCCTCCGGCACTCTCCACTATAACTTTCATTGTGCTGAGGCTCGGACAGATTCCTGGAGTTATATAGAAATACTTCCCCTGTAAAAGAAGAAAGAGACAACTGAACACACTTCCTTGTGATATCCAATTAGGCCACATGTCAGTGCAGAGATACATAGTTGTTTGGCCCTATGTTCTGCAGAGTCACATAAACAAGTCTGTTTGAGAGGAAGTACACGCACTAAAGTGGGGAAGTGATAGAATGGATGGACTCTAAATATCCCAAAGCTCCTAACCTTCAAGAGCGGAGCCACGTGAGCTCTCTTCAGTGACTCCTCCAGACTGAAACCGAACAGAACCTCTGCCTCTGCATCTCGCAGCATGTAGCTCTGCTCATCTGCAAACACAAAGAGGAACAAATCAAATTAGCATTATGGATGCGCAATACAGCTGTATCTACTGATATAATGTTCTCAAAGGGATACTTAACCACATGTTGTTTCAAGCCTTTATCACTTTCTTTGTTGCAGAAATTGAAATGTTGTAACATAAAGTTGTACCAATAACTTCGAAAGGTATAGAGAATGAAAATATCTTCTTTAATGTTCCACAGAAGAAAGAAAGTTTGGAATTACATGGGTAAATCACAAACTTTCTCTTGGTTGAAAATGTACATTTAAATTACAGCCACTGGTGTAATTGAAACATTACTCGAAGCAGATCATATCATGCCCTATTTTGCCCCATTTGTTGTAAATTAGTTGTAACATTCTAGATCAGAGTTTTAAGGCACAGACCTACAGATAGGTGGCCATTGCAAAAATATCTATCACGACTAAGACATATCACGAATCTTTGTCATGTTGGTTTTTACTATTTTGTAAGTTGTCTGCGCTTTACAGCTAATTTCCGTATTATAAAGACAAAGCCTTTCAAGGTAACAAAAAAAAAGAAAGAATGGCAGATATTTAGGCCAAAACGGGCAAAGATAAAAAAATCTTTGTCATTGTTTTATCTTTGTTAATAAAAAATAAGAAGAAAGATACACATTATAAATACACATATTATGCAAATAAAAACTTATTTTTTTCTTGCTTTATTTTAAGGTACAATAGGTGTATTTAGCAGGAGCATTCAAGAGACTGAAGGAACAAATATAAAAATAAAACACTATAGATTGATGCCTATCAAAGCAACGGTATTAAAGTTTTTCAGTTAAGAGTAGTGAGTGATTTTACTCTCAGCGTTTTGTTGTTTTATTAACATTAAAAAAATAGTTCACCAAAAATGAAAATTCTATCATCTGTCTTTCAATTCTGTCATAGTGTTTAATTTTTATACCATCATTTACTCAAAAGTTTTTTTAAACCTGAATGAGTTTCTTTCTTCTGCTGAACATAAATGCTATTTTGAAGAGCATGGAAAACCAAACAGTTGCTGGTTTTAACAAAATTTTAGATAAAATTCAAACGATACCCAACACGGGACACTGCACTTATTCACATCTGCTTTAAAGCGTGTGAACTAAAAAAAAAAACCTTTTGATAAAAAAAGTGATCTTTTGCACTAATACTATCAGTGACTTATTTCCTACTATCAAATTCAATGTGGACCAGCAACTGTTTGGTTACCCACATTGTTCAAAATATCATCTTTTGTGTTCAGCACAAGATAAAAAATAATTCAGGTTTGTGACAACATCTAGTAAATAATAACATAAAAAATTTTAGGGTGACCATTTAGCACTGTGCCTTTAAAGCTCTGCTCGCAGCTAAATACACACGCACATCCTCTTGTCTCGTCAACTGTTTTTCTTCTCAACTTTCATTTAGACCAATCAACTGAGTCTATATGTAAACCTTGTGTGTTTTGATAAAGGTATCTTTTGCGCTAATACTATCAAAAGTTTTTTTTTTTAGTTCACACGCTTTAAAGCAGATGTGTATAAGTGCAGTGTCCCGTGTTGGGTATCGTTTGAATTTGATCGATTCCGTTACGGTTTCCGCGTCTGCATATCGATTCCGATTCTTATCGATTGCTATTTTCGATTCCAATAAGATAAAAAAAATAAGTCTAATATTTAGATGTCAAACATTTATTCTGTTTTATGTCTATGGTTTTATCAACAACAAAAAAACACAGAAAAAAAACAACTAGACTAATAAACATTTCAAACATTAAGTTGTTAAAGACAAGTAAACAACTTAATTAGCAATAGCATAAATAAATAAAACTGAACAAATGTCAGGCACAGAAATTTAAATCAAAAGTTTAAAAACACTGTAGTTTATTAAAATATTAATTAATCCTTAAATTAAATTTACGAAAAATATTCAGTCAGTTAATTTTAAAATTAAGTTAAAATTTTCTTTTGTTCTTTGATTAACATTAATGACAGCCAGCGCGTTTATTAGGCTGCTGTCTCTTTAACACCGAACACAGATCTAAAAATACTGTACATGTGTGGGTTTTTTTCCTCATCTGTTTACATTCATGTAAGACAATAACGGCTGTGTTTATGATGATATACTGCCGTAGTTTTCTGCATATTGGTCGACAAATATGAAAGAAGTCAGTTCCGGCCCGGAACAACCTTTGTGGAAATGCACGGAACAGTTCGAGAACGGACACAGGTCGGGAACCTGCATCGGGACCACTGATCTCTGTGCTCCCGCTTCAGATGTGTGCGCTGCACGCAAACAGTGTGCAAGTTCTTTCCCTTCCTGCACTTAAATAGTTTAAAATCACATTAAAATGCGAACACGGGAATCGCTAAGTGGAATTGAAATGCACATGTCTTATGGAATACCCGAT
Source organism: Sinocyclocheilus anophthalmus (assembly GCA_018155175.1). Lineage (NCBI taxonomy): Eukaryota > Metazoa > Chordata > Actinopteri > Cypriniformes > Cyprinidae > Sinocyclocheilus > Sinocyclocheilus anophthalmus. The sequence continues at coordinate 273,814 of JADLZN010011460.1, forward strand.
TATTGGAAATTTGGAACCGGTTCTAAAATGGAACCGGTTCTCGATACCCAACCCTAGTCCCGTGAGAGTAACTCTACCGCTGAATTAACACTGATGTGAATGTATGTCGCATTGTAGCCTACAGTATATTAAGATTGAGACGGAGGCACCAGAACTGTAACTGATTGAATGTGCGCTATAGCACGATAATACGATGTTTCTTCAAAAGCAGATTGTGGAGACATTTTTATCGTCCACGACCAAAAATAGTCATATCGCACACCTCCTACTACAAGACTGATTTCAAATTTAGAACTTTCAGAAAAAAATTTAAAAAAATTTAAATACAAGAAGAAATAGACATTTTTACACCAATGTGCACAGAATGGAAATAAGACTTCCTCCTCTTACACTCTTTTGTGTTCTGGCAATTTCATTCTATGTTGTTGGCTGTTTTCTTGCTCATTGGGACAATGCTCAACCCTGACAAGCGGTCAGATTTCAAACCAGTTTGAAATATTCAAAATCATTCCAAACCTGTCTGAAATTTTTTTTTAAAGCCTAAAATACTTCAGGGTGGCAGGTTGGTCTTCTTGTGACAAGTGTGAGCTTGGCATTGGTGTCAAAAAATTGGCAGTACCGATGAAAATTTCCACACCAGCACATTCCTAATAGGTATAGAAATGACTTAACACCCAAGTCGGCGGTGGGTTGAGATTGCTTGTCCATTTCTATGGAAACTGCTTGTGAACTCAAGAACCAGCTATATTCCAATCCATTTTTCATTACATAACATTAATATTTAATTTTTGAATCAAAAAACATTTCTTGCTGGAATATGAAGCAAGGCTCCTTAGAGCGTCCACAAATCAGTAATAATCGATTGAAACATAAATTAGACTTCACACGGACTCACCCACAAATTTCTGGCTTTTCCAGCTTTCCTCCAGCCATTCTGGAGTGACTATGTGCTTGACTACAGATACGGCAGTGAGGAACTTCACAGTTCTTGTCACTTTGTTAGCAACCAGATGAGTGCACTTCTGAGCGCTGTCAGCCACTTCCCCTCCAAGATCATACAATTTCTGCAGCCAAGGAGGAGAGAGAAAGAGAGATGATAAAAGGATGCAGGGAAGGGCAAGCAGAACACCATGAGGGTTACTTACTGAAGCGCATCTGAATGGAGCAATATACAGTGCCTTGCGAAAGTATTCATACCCCTTCATTTTTTTCACGTTTTGTTATGTTGCTGCCTTATGTTAAACTGGTTTAAATTACTTTTTTTCCACATCAATCTACACTCCATACACCATAATGGTAAAGCAAAAAACAGGTCTAACATCTTTGCAAATTTATTAAAAATAAAACACTTAAATGATTCCATTGCATAAGTATTCATATCAGTACTCAATTCATTATCTGGGACAGTTGAAATTTAGCTCAGGAGCATTCATATTGCTTGTAGATGTTACTACACTTCGAGTGAAGTTAACCTGTGGCAAAATTCAATTGAATGGGTGATGATTTGGAAAGGCATACACGTCTTAAAAGGTTTAATAGCTGATAATGCATATCAGAGCAAAAAAACGAAGCCCTGAGGTTAAAAGAACTGCCTGTAGAGCTCAAAAACAGGTTTGTGTCAAGCCACACATCTGGAGAAGAGTTTAAGCTTCATGAAGCTCACAGAGCTGTATCCCTTTTACCCTTCAACTGGAAGAAGTTTGAACAACAACCAGGACTCTTCCCTATCGCTGGCCTCCCTGCCAAACGAGCAATTGATGGCGAAGGGTTGTGATTGGTGACCGAAGACTGATGGTCCTCTAGTTGAGCCCAGCTCGTAGTGGATATTTTAAGGGAAATCTACAGAAGGACAAACATCGCCGCAATACTCCACCAATCCAGTCTTTATGGCGGGGTGGCCAAACTCAATCCTCTCTTCAGTGAAGACACATGAAAACACACTTAGAATTTGCAAAAAAGCACCTAAAGGACCATCAGACTCTGAGAAACAATATTCTCTGGTCTGATGAACCTCAATTCCAAGCATCATGTTTGAAGGAAACCAGCACTGCTCATCACTTGCAGAGTACCATCTCAAAAGTAAAGTGTGCTGGTAGCAGCCTCATGCTGTGGGGCTTTTTTTCAGCGGCAGGGACTGAGGGACTCATCAGAGTAGAAGAAAAGCTCAGTGCACCAAAATATTGAGAAAGCCTTAATGAGAAACCTATTCCAGAGCATTCAGAACCTCAGACTGGGCAGAAGGTTCACCTTCCAACAGGACAATGACCCTAAGCACACAGCAAGAGTGGCTTATAGACAACTCTGTGAATGTCCTTGAGTGGCCCAGCCCGAGCCTGGGATTGAACCCAGTCAAATATTTCTGGAGAAACCTGAAAGTGTGTGTCCACCCCCATCCAACCTGACATCCGAGCTTGAGAGGTGAAGAGATGAGGAGAAGGATGGCAGATAATTGCCAAATGCTGATGAGCAAAGCTTGTCACATCAAACAATACATACTTGAGGATGTAAAGGTGCTTCAGCAAAATATTTAGCTGAATACTGAATGAATACTTATGCAATGTACTTATTTCAGTTTTTATTTTTTATTTTAATACATTTATGAAGTTGTGACAATTCTGTTTTTGCTTTGTCAATATGGTGTATGGAGTGTAGATTGATGTGGGGAAAAAATTCATTTAAAGCAGTTTAACAAAACGCAGCAACATAAAACGTGAAAAAAATTTCTCAGTGCTCTCGAACAGTTCAGAGGAACTGAGCTCATGACCATTTTACAAACATGTTCATTTTCAGAGCTTTCCAGCAGCCTTGAAAGCTGCCAGCTAGACACAATGCAACTAGAGACATTTTGTTACTTCTTAAAACTAGGTCAGTGTCATTAACTTTTCTTTACTGCTTACAAAAAGAGTGCATGTGTTTAGTTACCTTTATGTACTGCTGTGCATGCAGAGGTTCAAAGCCTGTGAAAAGCACGTAAGGTGTGGACTCATGTGGAAGCTTTTTAGTAGGTGTTGGCAACTCTTCTAACCTGCAAAAGAAGAGAAAGCGTTATTTGTCTAGCATTCTGACCTGGAAATTTTTTATTATAATTAATAACACCATTTTAATTTTCTATTTTTTATCCTTTTTGTCCCCCATTTAAGCCTAAAATAGGCATAAGCTAGCGTATGTGCATGAAGTAAATTTCATCACCAGAGGATGCGCATACAGGTTTCTCAAACTGCGCATGCCCTGTACACTCAGCTCACACATGCACCTTTAATGTTTTATAATGCACTTTTTTTATGCTACTGTGTGTATATGGCAAGGTATGCTTGTATGTCCTCCAGGAAATGTTAGTTTTTCTGCCAGGCTGTTGCAGAGAGTAAGAACGTGTTCATGTAATAATTAGTCTCACAGTAAAAATAATTTGGACATTATAGAGAAAATTCAGAAACAGAAACTTCTGGGGAAAAACTGGATCTGGAAACAGTACAGTCTGGATTCTACCATACAGCTCTAACAATCTTTCACTGTTTGAACTCACTTGGGCCTCTTGTTGGGCGGCTGCGAGCCGACATCAGCCTGTTTTTGTTTCAGCTGCAGACGTAAGCTCTGTGTGAGGCGACAACAAAAAAGATGACTGTGAGTCTCAACACATACGCCTCTGCCCAGACATGCTGTTACATGAGTATCCGCTGGGGACTTTCACTGCAAGGCTCAAGCATCACAAATGAGAGCAAGCAATCAGAGTGAGTCCGTGTGAGAGCCCACTCACCGCCAACGCCTCCGGTGAGATCTTCACAGCAATACGCCAAGCACCTGACCACAAAAATGAGAGCATGTTATGGTCTACCTCCTCAATAGCTTGGAAATCTGGCAGCTATAGCATCGCAATAACTCAAAATTACATTGCTGTTTGGCATAAAGCTTACTCAGAAGGTTGTGCACAAGATGAGGGTTGGGTGCCAGCGGTTCAGGCAAATTGAACTGGGAGTATCTGCTGTGCTGGATTTGCCGCAGAGCTTCAAAGTGCCCCAGTAGGATGTCGCACAGCCATTGGGCGTTCACACATGGGACCCTCCACTCCTTTGCCTTCTCGTATTTCAGCCCACTCTGTCTGATGCCATTGAAAGAGGGGGCATTGCATATATAAATAATAAGACTGAGCTTTCAGAAAGATATGAAACAATTAATGTGATTTGTCGTTTTTTTAATATATTTGCTCAATTGTTACAGTAAAAACTTTAATAACTGCCTTATAAGAGAATTCAAAATTAAACTGCCTTGGGAGAGGCATTGTTGAAAAAAATAAAAGTAATGATATTAACCACTGAAAGAAAACAACAGTTTACTATACTTCTATAAACTGTCATAGTGAGAAAAAACTCAAGATTTGCTACAGAAAGAAACAGAGAAGGCAAAAAAAGGCAAAATATCTTCAGAAGTGAACCAGTTGAAAAACGGCAACAACTGAAGACGGCACTGGATCTTACTCTTTACAGATGAGTACAGTGTTGCTACGACAAAGATAGCCTGTGTATCGGGCTCCTGCTAGATAGGCCATGAGCTTCAAATCATCACGATCACTGTCCACGAATCCAGTCACAGAAATAATCTGTTACAACAAAAAGTAAACACAATATCAGATAATGACACTAAAGTTCATGTATACACCGCTCAAATGTATGATAAACTGAATAATAGCACATGATTGGGTCTGATGTTGAACTACAGCCACTGAACAGAAAGACTGGTTGTTACATGCTGCGAGCAGGGTTTGGCCCCTGGAGGGAAGCTGAAAGGAAGATGAAGGGTCCTGTGAGGGGGAACCATCCTCTTCTTCTTGAGAACAGTGTTAAGCCAGTGAGCCGTCACACAACGTTTTCCCTCTCTCAGAGCCTGGCACAGGAAAAACAGTTAAATAACAGATCATTAGTAAATGTCACGACTGAGTAGCCTAACATTCAGGATGTTTTCCCACCAATTAAACCACAATGCATTTGAACAGACGGTAAGGATAATGTATAATGTATGCATCTTTTCAAAACAAGCTTTTATGTTTACCTGGATATAGGTATTGCTGGCTTGACACTCACAAAGTAAATGAGTGCAGCGGCTGAGAGCAGAGTCCACAGTCCCTCCATTTGCCTGAATGATCTGTGTGCAAAATAACAATTTCTTATTTGCATTCTGCCAAAAAAAAAGAAAAAATCTAACAGGATGTTTAAGTAAGAAGTGGATTTCAAATATGTACTTTCTACTGATATTCTAAAATACTATTTCATAATTTGATAGTCACATAATTTATTCCCAACACATAATTTTCTATTTAAGACACTTATTCATTTAATTCATGCATTTTCCTGATGCTTGAAAAAGTCCATTATTTAATTAACGTAATTCCTTCAACTAAATAAAGTTTGTTGCACTGGAGCTTTCTGTTATTGCTGTGGAGTTTTCTGTCTATTTTCTCAGAACCACTTTCCAATACAGTCTTAATATATATTAATATATATTCAATATTCAATAGCTGTTGATACATGCTTAATATTAAGGATTTGTTTAATTACTTTACTCAATTTTTGCATAAGTAGAAAAAAGTATATTCATTCAAACATATAATAATGCCTATGTATTATTGTTTAGTTTTTTTTTCCTGTAAGAAAACATTAATTTACATGAGTTTTCCTGGTCTAAAATTAAAATTTTCAAGTTAAAATAAGAAATTAAAACTTCAAGAAAAAAAAAAAAGTTTAATTAAAAACCCATCAAAATTATAAATATTTTATTTTAGTTGTTAGCGATTATCATTCCGTTTTGTTCTTATTTTAAGTCATCTGAGGGCCCCCTGGTTGAGAACCACTGCTCTAAACTTCAGAATACTGGACAAAAATATGGTCTTAAAGTACAAGTACGGGGGAAAAAAAAAAACATATTTTGGAGTGACAAATTTAGGCTTGTCTGAGGTGCGGTGGAGTCATTTACCCTTTTCCATGTGGCCAGTAACTGTTTATCAGTCATCTGTTCTGGATAGTCTGCAATTGCAAAGATACAGCCAACCAGGAATCCCTCTTCAGGGACTGAAAAAAATGCATGATGTTAAATTCCCCTGGCATATTGTAAGTCAATCCATTCAGGAGAAATCACTGTTTCAGTTAGCTAAAATTTGAGACTCCACATACATCTCAATAACAAAGACTATTTCTATTGTGCACGCCTGTGTGTTATCGCAAAGCAGCAGCCGCTGCACTTACTGTCTTGGCCAGGCTCGTGCCCGAACAGCTGGTGCAGCTGCGCAGGCATCACTGGAGGTTGCAGCATGGTCTGGGTCTGATGTTGAGTAATCTGCTGGTTCTGATGTTGTAGAGACTGCTGGTTCTGCAGATGCTGCTGTTGCATTTGCTGCTGTTGTTGCAGCTGTTGCATGTGCTGCTGTTGGAGTTGCTGTTGTAAGAAATGTTGTTGCTGCTGTAAATGCTGTTGGTGCATCTGCTGCTGGTTTTGCTGCTGTTGTTGTTGTTGCTGCTGCTGCTGTTGTTGTTGTTGTTGTTGTTGTTGTTGTTGTTGTTGTGCTGCTGCTGCTGTTGTTGTAACTGCAACTGGAGCCTATGCTGCTGTTGTAACTGCTGCAACTGTTGTTGCAATGCTTGTTGCTGCTGCAAGGGTGGTCTTGGGAGCTGCTGTGGTCGCATTTGTTGCTGTGGGAATGTGTGTTGTTGTTGTTGCTGCTGCTGTTGTTGTTGTGCATACATCTGTTGATGCATCTGCTGCTGTAAGAACTGATGCGACTGCTGAGGCATTTGAGGGAAGCCTTGCTGCGGCGGCGGCGGCTGCTGCTGCTGCTGCTGTTGCAGCTGTTGTGCGGTTGCTGCTGCTGCTGATGGTGATGCATCTGCATGACCTGTGGCAGCATCATAGGATGCTGTTGTGCCATCTGTTGCGGGTGCTGCTGTTGCTGTTGTGGTAGCTGATGTGACTGTTGCTGCTGTATTACCTGCTGCTGTGCTTCAGGCGGTAGTGCGGCGGCGCGTCTTAACTGATTAAAACAGAAGCTGGTTGGGAACACCAGGCTGGCCTTGATTTCCCAGGTGCTCCACCACACCTTTAGAGGCTGAAAGACTTTGGAGGATCTGCAATTACAGAATAAAAAATAAATAAAAAAATTCAGCTTTGCCATAACAGGAATTACATTTTAAAGTTCAAATTACATTTGAACAGAACTATATTTTAAAATATATTAAAACAGAAAAAAGGTTACTTTAAACTGTAATAATATTTCACAATATTATTGTTTTTTTACTGTATTTCTGAACAAATAAATGACACTTCAAAAATGTATTTAAAATATTTAAAAAAATTACCAACCCCAAACTTTTGAACAGTAGAGTACATACCAGAATTTCTACAAGTGGACACATTTCTATTGTCACACGTTACAAATAGCCATAGAACCAGCCCTAATTACTTAATAAACTGAGGAGAATTTATACTTTAATGTAAACTACATTCAAGTATTGTCCAAAGTACCGACCGCGATACCATTAGGTACTGAAATTTTAAAAATGTCCATTTCCCACTAAGATTTGAGCGCTATTGAGCAGATTCTGAAACAGCGCTGATTGGTCATTGTGTTCACGCACTTAACAGATATGACTGTGATTGGCTACAGAAGCACACGGGAGCGTTTGAGCCAAGCCTAGGCTCTCATGAGACAAGGTCCCTGTCCTTCTTTGTGAGCACCTCGGTTGAAGAGCGTGAAGCGATGATCATTGAAGCCAATCACAGACGTATCTGTTGAGCGTGTGAACACAATGACTAGGGATGTCAGTTTTCGATCATTTCCATGATCGATCGTCGTTTAAATTAACGATCAATTAATCAATTAATCGTTAACCTTAATGCTGCAAAATGCGTCTATTGCAGCGGCACGCAGTCAAACATGACATGATGTGCAAAAGCCACTCAAAAAAAACAACCCGCTTTCTCACCCGATTTAAAGGGGATTTAGTCTGAATAAAATGCTAGTAGCAAGATTGTAAAATGAATAGATGTGATTATGATCATTTGATAAAATGGAGAGCTCGTTTGAGATAATTTTACTTTGTTGACTGTTTCCTATCCCGTCACGGAGACCACTGAACGCACCTCTTTAAATGGTTTAGTGGTGCTCATTGTTGTATTTTAAAAAACAATTGCAATGTTTTCAACTGACATTATGGCATTTAAAATAAATGCGCAGGCAGGAACGATTCCATCGGCGCTTGCTGCAGCAAACACACCACTGTTGCTAACATGAAAATTATCATGTGGGTATTAGACCAGTATATATTGATTGGATCCTGTTCCGGAAAATGTCAGATTTTGAATTTTTGCGTTGCGGTAGGCCTATTTGTTTTTAAAAATCCGGCATTTACAGTGCATTAGAGGTGACAGTTGCAACGAACGGATGGATGTAGGCGAGCGCGGGGTGGTTGTTGATGTATTGGAGCTTATGATCACGTCTCATTCCGCACAAATCCAAATGTTTCCATATTCGCAATGTATTTGAATGTTAAACTATTATTTATAATGTAAACTAGGCTTGTACTTTACACGCATTTGCATATAGACGGAAAAAAGATCATCCTCTTCACATGAGCAAAAAAATCCTTGGCATAACAGCAGAGTGGACCGGTATACTACGGTCTATTTAAACTGACCAGTGTAACCTTTTATATGTTTGGCTGACTGTATTTTATTTTGATAATGAACAGACTGCGATGTAAGTTTGAATTGCTAGAATATGTGGGGTGTGTGCGAGAGGTGCCGGCGCGATCGAACAGCTGAAGCATAAAAAAAACTTGTTTATGGAGCGCCGCGCCACACTTCTGTTTTAAATATGTTAGCTTAATTATTAGTCAGATATATTTCGCTTGTTTATTTTTTTTTTTATGAAAACAAATTGTTATTTTTATTTAGGCCTATTGCTTACATAGGCTATACATTTTCCTTAAAGCATCCCATTTTGTCCATTTTGAAAACTTGTGCCCTAGGCTAGTTAGGTCCATGCAGAAACTCGTGAACGATGCTCTAGTTGTGGCATCACCGTTTAGTGACATCATTGAATGCTCCGGGAAAAAGTATTGTCAAGTGTCAGTCAAAGTGCCTTTTAATTGCGGTTTTGAATCCAGCAATTATTTATTTACAAAATATAAGCTCTGTTTATGACAAGTGTGGTATAAAAGCTTTCTTTATTAGAGGAATATTTGGTTAGCTGGAAAACGTTACATCGCAACCATGCTTTTGGATGCCGTTCGAGCCCATTTACGCGGCTTTGTTCTGGTTTGCCGGTTGGTCACGAATTTCCACAAATTCAATAATATTTAGGCATTGTTTCTTTTCCTAAATCCTCACCGTCTAACCCTCTAATTTCGCAGGTTTATTTTATTGTCATTCACTTTTTATCACTGTTTTTCGCATCTAAGGGAAATGAAAGATTTCATGGCCACAAATTAAGAATTTGTTCAATTTATAATTTTTTTTCCCTCTCATGGGTTACGAACAAAATTAATGAAAAAATGGAACAGTGGCACAAATTAATATAGTCGTAGAACGAAGTAACAAATTGTAGGACGGACTAGACTATCTGTCCTGTGTCCCACAGCCCTGCAAAGCGCAGAGCCCGATATGAAAGAATTATCTGGGGAAATTACTTAGTTACTACATTTCTATTGCTTTCCATGTTGAAGAACTTTGTGTTGTTTCTATTTTAATGTACTTTTAAAGTTTAAATCACATTAAAAGCTTAATTTGTACATTATGAATGAATGATGATGCATTTATTTTCCGTCACCGTCACTCATAGTGTTGTGCGCATGAGCGGCACGCAGTCCAAAATTAAACGACTTAATCGACCATCGATAGCTTTTATCGATTGCATCTCTTATCGACAATTAATCGATCATCGATTAATCGTTGACTTCCCTAACAATGACCAATCAGCGCTGTGTAAGAATCTGCTCAACAGCGCTCAAATCTTAGCGGGAAATAGATGTTTTTAAAATTTCAGTACCGAACAGCATCATGGTTGGTACTGTTGACAACACTACTACATTCAAAACCAAGCTTCTTACATGTGCCACATTGGAGGGTCGCGAGACCTGTTGCGTGTCTGTGTTGTTAGTAATGTTCCTCAAAGTCCTAGCAGCTGGATTCCAACCACCCATGACATCCGATCTCTCCACCCCTAGAGGCACACCTCCACCTGCGCCGACCAGCCGAGCATCTGGTGGCCCAAAGCCTCCAGGTACAGGTGGGACATTGGCACAGAGATTGATCAGACCGGTTTCTTTGCCAGGTTGTAGTCGACGCTTGGCAGGGCCAGGCTGTGGCACCTCAGCTGGGGTCCAGTTCAGGTTACGGTCCTCCTTCTCTGGGGACGAGTCATCAGAGTCATCGAACATCAACTCTGATTTGCGCTCATGTTTCGATGAGGGTGAACGACTACGCCTGCCTACTGGGGAAGCATCGCGGGATGATGTAGGGCTGGACCGCCGGCTGTGAGGTGAGCGTCTGTCACTGTAGCTGCCTTCAGAACGTGAGCTCCTTTCATACTCGCTGCCTTCCTCTTCTGGTGCCTCATATACTGTAAGACGTGGGTGATACAGAGTCTCATCCTTCCTGTTCTTTTCTTTTACGGAGTCCAAAATCCATTCTGGAGTTACTATTTTAATGTTGCTATGCCGCAAAGCACATTCATACTTGGCCTGGAAAAGATAGAAAAACCCACATTAGAAACAAATTACACTAATCAAAACTAAACACTTAACAAAAACTGCAATATTGCCCAGTGCGATTATCAAATCACAAAGGTTGCAATTTAATTAAATTATATGCGCTGTGGTTCACAGAAAAATGCTGTTCCAGATTAAATCATTTCTGCATGTGCAGCAAGTTTGGGTTGAGTATTTGGGCATTTGGGAGCGCAAAATTCGCCAACCATCTTTCCAAACTTGTAAAGAGAAGCTCTTATAAACTGACTGTTGTCAACAAAATAGAAGCTTTAAGGGCTTCATGCTGTTTTCTGCCAAAATAAAAATAGTTATAGTGTAAAATAAATTAATATTTTTTTATTATGTGTTTATTTTACAGTGAAACATGAAAAAAGTAATATTACACATCTTGCTTAATATTAATACTATTTTAATGTTACTATTATTATATAATCATATAGCTATAAAAGCATTTTGGGCCAAATTGCGTAAACCTACAAACAAACCTGGAGCTTTTATTATTATTATTATTATTAATAAAATAATAATAACTAATTTTTATCTGAAAAATGAAAGCCTTACATTACAGCATGAGACTGATCAAATATTTTGTGTTTGACAGATACATTAATGCATGCTGAAAAATCCACAACTTCATCACTGATCACTGCAGTGGTTATATATTTTCATTATATTTGTTGAAGTACACAGTTGCTTTCTCAATATTATGAGTTAAATCAGAAAGGTTTCTGCATGCTCACTAGATAATACCAATGACATTTGTTTAGTTACTAAGGCTACGTTTACACGACAACGATGTATTCAAAAACTGAACAATTTTTCCCTTGTGCTTTTTAAAAAGTTTCACGTATACACGACAACGTTTTCAAAACGATTCGCATTTACACATATCCGCGAAAACTGCCAAAAACGCTGTATTACGTATGCCAGGCCAGTAGTTGGCGCTGTCACCTTGTTAGTAAACAGTACCTGTAGGGAAGTGACGATTATATGTTGTATATGATGCATCTCCGCTGTTGGTTGTAATATTGGTGAAGTAAATCCACACTTTGCTGAAGAAGCGTTAGCAAACTCTTGAGCAGCAACAACAGTCCGCCATTGTTGTGTATGTTTGTTCACACTTTAAAATCGACACGTACTGCGCATGTCTACATTAGGGATGTTCATTTCGGTTATTTTTCCTAACCGACAACCGACGCTCGTTAACAGATTATTAACTGTTAACCAACAAGATTATTTTAAATTAGAATTAAAATAAATTAGAAAGCATAAGTGTCTGTGACACGTTAAAAAAAACTAACATTCCCGGGGATTCATTTTACATGCGCAAAAAGCAGCAAACATGAAGATTCACATGGTCATATCACATTACACTTCTGCGAGCGTAGAAAAAAAAAAAAAATTAATAACGCTAGGTAGGAGGCTATCTATATATAACAATAAATAGGCATATACGAGAAATATATTTTTACTTGCATAATAAATTAAGAAAACGAAAGAAAAACTGTGCACAAGTAGCCTAGTATGCAGAGTTTCGGTTCATTTTTGTGCTGCGCGAAAGGAAACAGACGGCAGAAAGCGGCATCCTATTTTCTTTAGGCTTATTTTACAAAAGCACAAAGATTTGTTTTTATCGTGAATGTACACAAATAAAGGCAAACCTTTTACAATTCAAATTATCTTTACGACTAAAAGAAGTAGTTGCTTCCACTGTTAGAAGGAAAAAAAAATTCAAGTGATTGCGCCGGTGCCCCAAGCGCGCACACAGTTAAGCTTTGCTACCTTGACAATGCAGCCTGTTCATTATCATAATAAAATACAGTCAGTCAAACATATGGAAAAAAACACACTGCTCAGTTTAAATATGTAGCCTAGCAAAATCTGTGCCGTTAAGCGTTATCACCGTACCGCCGTGAATGATGTTATGCAAAACATTTTGTTTCACCTGGATATTGGAGCGCGAGTGAAGTAGGCTACATAATAAACAATAATTTGCCATTCAAATACATCACAAATACAGAAACATTTGATTTTGTGTGTAATGAGACCCAACGTTGGTTTCAGTTTCATTTAGCCTAAATGAATTTGTTTTGGCTTGTCGTTTATATTGCTATAGCTTCTTATATTTTTAATTCTTGTTCTTTTCTAAAAACTGTTAATTGAAAAGCTTTGTTGTGGAGTGAGGGGAACTAAAACAGCCTAGCTATGTTTACAGTGTTTATTATAATGTTTGTAAACATTTTCTTGCGCATTAGGCCTATTTATGAATGAAATAATGTAAAATGCAACTTAGGTTTTTTTCCCTTCTATTTTACATGCAGCAAACCTTTTTACATATTCTTGTAAATTACCAAAAAAAAAAAAAACGTTTGACTTTTAAAACTTTTGAACCGTTTATGATGTGTATTATCGTTCAAAATCTTCACGGTCTCAGTAACGGTAAGGTTTTCATTTAAAATGAATCACCTAGTCTACATACCTAACACGTACTACGCACGCGCATGAAGTCACCGTTTTCAAAGATTCCTGTATTGGGTTTACACAGAAATGATAACGGTGGCGTTTTTTTCAGTCCCCAAAAAGCATGTAAACGAACATGCAAAACGCATAAAAAGTTTCCAGTTTTTGGCTGAAAACGTTGTCGTGTAAACGGCCCCTAAGAGTAGCCCATAAAAGGCAGGCTTTGAAAACCTAGACGGCGTAAGGGGGGGGGGGGGGGGATGTGGGTATAAACGACCTCTTTGACTGTCCAAAACAGACCCAATAAAATAAAGACAGCAATCTAGTTCCATCCCTCAATTGATCCAATAGCAAACAAACCACAGACATAAACCAAGACTGAGTCTTCCAGAGAGCAGCTGTTAAAGGCACTCTATTAGTAGTAAACTTTAACTGAGCCGCTGGATCTCACACACCTCCCCCACTTTACTTTGGAGAGAGAGTGGAGATTAAGACTTTGTATTGATGTGCCATGCCTTATTGCACACCATGCATTCAGTATTAGTAAAAACACAACAGCCTAACCTGACTGACATCTAACTACCATTAGTAAACATTGATTATATGCATTAAAACAGACATGCGCTTACCCCCTTCGGTTCAGGCACAACCAGATGTGTGCACTTCTTGTTGAAGTGGAGCTGACAGTCACCTCCATAGAATGTTACAAAGGCCCAAAGTGTGTTGAGATCCTCTGACAGCTATAAAAATGACAATACTGGTAAATACTAAAATCAATCCTGCTGCCTGACAATGACAGATGACAATATGTAGATTTGAATGAACTGGCAGAATATGCAGGCGCAACTTACATGTGGCAGACAAGCTGTAACACCAAAGAACACTTGTCCTGACTCTGGGGAAAATCCTGTAACTCTGATTGATTACCAGTCAAGATAAATAAACATCACGCTATTCATCTTTAACTAGTCATCAGTTGCAAAATTGCATTAAGTTGATGCGTGACATGTCGGGTGCAAAATAAGACATCACAACTGCGGACTTTCAAACCCATTAATCATGGAAGGATACGGTAGCAGGTCTCCACATTTGACAGACAGGATCACCCAGCTCGGCTGAAACAGAAAGCATTGTGAATGTTCAACACTGCGACACATTTTCATTAGTAACAGTAAGTGATCACATCTAATACAAGCAGGAGATCATTCTAAACTATTTCCAACTGTAAATGTCTTTAAAACCTTTCAGTGCCATATTATGCGTTTACCTTCACAACAGGCAAGTCAAAGACCTCTCTGGATTCCCCGACCTCTGGATTGTCCCCATCTTCTGCTATAATGTGGGTGGCGAGGGCATTGTAAGACACTTCTTTTCCTTTCCCAGCTTTCAGAAGTTGAACAACCTATCAGCAAATGTCAGGAATTTATCATTACCATATCAGTCAAATAACAGACAATTTATAAAATAAAACATTATCTGTTTGCTGCTAGCTCTTAATTGATGTACCAGGAACTCTATACAAACCATGCAAGAAAGTAATCTAAATATAAGTGAAAACTGCTCAAATCTCAATAAGACAAATGAGAGCAAAGGTCCATAATGAAGCCAAAAGACACTATGATACACACAGAAAGGAGGGCTACATATGCTAACGTTATTTTATTTGTTCGACTTCTTATTTTAGATACAAGCTAGCTACCACTGGCTGGATCAATCACACAGTCGCAAATAAATCGCTGAAACAACTCAAAGATGAGCCCAACGTGAGAAGCGTCGCATTGTTGTCACTGACCATGGCTAACATACTGAAGACAGTTCTTTCGCCAACAGCAGATAAATACGAAAACCAGACATACGAAAGCGGGCGACTTGAATAAATAAAGCCAATTGTATTTAAGAATAACATTAAATACAATTTGTCCATAGGTATGCTCTAGGGTTTCACCATGTTATGCGAGTTGCTGTGGGTTAGCCTTCATGCTAACACCAGTATTAGCCAAAAGGCTAAATGAATAGCCTATTACTGTTAAATGTACCTTCTGATCAATATCTCCCACCACATAGAACTTCACGTCCTTGAAAAGCTCTTCCGGTACTTTTAAGTCGTCTTCCGACATTGTTTTGACTGATTTAACTAATTTTACAGCAGAAAGTAAGCATTATGTTGCTGTCAGATTAGAGCACAACCGGCCTCATAGGAAAAGGGTACAGAAGCGCCAAAGCGGATCCGGCGGGCTCCAGACCCTTACATGTCTTTCGTGGGGGGAGATCAATATCTTTATGCAACTACGTCTGGTAAATACACCTATTGGACCAACCCCCTAGCAATTATACATTCTTTGATGGCAGGAATGATAAGTGGAATTTAAGTGGTTTGGTGCATGTATCAGTTGTTCATGACTGTTTCAAAATGTACTCATGCGCCTATAGTATGTTCAAAATTGTGGAACACTACGCTGACCGTGAATCGCTATATCAAATGTGCACTAATGCCTATCCCCTACAGAGTTGTGCATATATGCTCTTGTGGTCACGGCGTGCGCACCCTGCGCGCTAGTTATCATCAATTAAAGCGCCAAATATGAAACACTTCTATCTTCTGTATAACCAACACTTGTTAAGTAGGAAGAAATGTAACTTTGAATTTAAATTTAAACGGATCTGTGATTTACTACACGTTTCTACACTTAAGTTTTTTTTCATTTTAACTTGAGTAATTTCAATATTCAATCACCCATATCCTCCTGAAACCAAAATAAAGCTTGTGTGAATTTTAGTATTTTCATGTCAGGGTGTGTCGGGCGTTGAGTTTTAGAGCCTAATGAAGAAAAAGTTGGTAAACTGAAAATTTTGTGCACAACAAATGTGTCTTTTACACGCAATGCGTTATGCTATGTCCTCTGTAGAGGACACCAGGATCCAGTTTTTCTAAAAATAAAATGACAAGAGTAGACATGAAAAGGCAAAACAATGGGAATTGTTTTTAAATCACCAATCAATCTTTAGGTTTCAGGATTTTGCTTTATATAACTTTGTTTGGATGCCCGCAACTATGTTTATAATATATATCACAGTGATTTGATATACCATTTTGCTTTATGCAATACGTGTGTAAAAGTTTCATAAACTGGTTTTCCCATTAAGCACTATGTTATCTATACACTGTATCTAATTTTCATATTAATGTGTTGCTGTTGGGACAGCATGTTGAAAAAAGTAGTGTAATAATGGGAGTAGTAATTGGACAGTTTTTCATAATAATATATAATATTTCATAAGCATATTGATATGTAATTTGTTTCCTATTCAATTCTTTTGTGTCCCAAAATGTATAATAAACATGCTTTTAGTCCTGTGTCCTCTACAGTGGACATGTATGAAATTATGTCCTGTTTTGTAACAGAAGGTCATATTTTGATTTGAAACCCCATTACATTTTCCTGAGATGTTGATTTATGGCAAACAATTTGAAAATTAATCAGATTATAATTACTAAATATTATCATATTTCCATAAGGATGTAAATTTTTATCACTAAATTAGTGTCAGCCATTTTTTAAAACCAAGGAGAGGGAGTGTTCTCGGGGAAACATCCAATCATTTGGTACCTCTGGAAAGCCCTGAATGTGCTCTGCACACATTAAAACTGTGACATGTGAGGTCTCAAAGAAATTCACTAAAATATAACGTCCACTACAGAGGCAAAAACTCCATAGCTGGGTCCCAGGAGGATAGACATCGTATTTAGTAACCTTCAAGTTAAGGCATCAAACACTTTAAAACAAAAAAAAAAAGCTATTAATAAGATCAATATGATGTAACAGGGTTGACAGTGACATATAACCTAGTGAAACTTCAAGCAACTAAAGCTACATAAAATATTACGTTCACAAAAAAGCCTATGTAAATAAAAAAAAATCTTTAATTTCAGTATGCGCTGGCTGGCAGGGGACAGGCCAGAAGACATCTTTATGCATACGATATGTATTTAAGAAAATAGGGAATTTTGTTGGTATTTAAAGAAAAATGACGTACATTCATATAACGTGTAAATAACTAGGCTAATTGGGAGCAGAAAAAAAGAGAAATATAAGCTAACCTGTCTTTGCAAATGCTGATATCATTAGGTGTCCAAAACCAATAATACAACCAATTAATGAGTTATTCTGTGTGTGTGTGTGTGTGTTGTCGTGTGGGCGTGTCGTGTTTGTATTGTGTGTGTGCTGTTTATGTGGTTTATGAGGACACAAATTTGTATAATAACTGACATAGGTATTACAACGAGAAGGTGATTTATGAGGACTTTCTTGTCCCCCTAAGTCAAAGGCTATAAATAATTTCATATGAGTTTTTTTTTTAAGTCTAAAAATGCAGAAAGTTTCCTGTGAGGGGTAGGCCTAGGTTTAGGGGTAGGGTTGGTGTAGGACAATAGAAAATACGGTTTGTACAGTATAAAAACCATTAAGCCTATGGAGAGTCCCCATAAACCATAAAATCAAACCTGCGTGTGTGTGTTTGTTTGCTTATTCCCTTTCTCTTGTCTGTTCATGTAGGCCTATGGCTGTTTGTGAGAGCCTTTTTTTGTTTTGAAAATGTCTTTAAAAATATAACAAAAATACTGTGAAGTTCACCTCACAATTTGAAATGCTCGAAAATCCACATAATACTTCTACTGCTTTGTTCTAGATCTAATGTCAACAGGTGAGGGTGAGTGAGAGTTATGTGTAGGTGCAGAGTAAATATCATGAAGCTTAGTTAGAAAATTATTTATTAGTGGTCCTTACTAATATACAGCTTCAGGTCTGTGCGTGTTTGTTTGCTTTTCACATGCTGAAATAGCTGCCTCAGTGAATGTCATTTCTCCTGTAGGCTACAAAAACTGCAGAAAGCTACAATCAAAAATGGAAGAAACAATGTAGCCTACACACAGCTTCACAACGTTTAACTGCACATGAGAGCACAGCTCAGTGCAGCTGTCTATCTCACTGGGATTTGATATGGTAACGCTATGTTCTTAACCTTGCATCCATCCATGTGGTCTGCGCTGAGGTGGCGACTTGAGAAACTGCAGTAGCTCCTCTGAACACGAGATCCAGAGACTGACAGACAGTGTTCACTCAGGATGTAGTTTTCTACCGAATGGGGTGATACTGCCTTCGCTGAAGCAAAACTCTTCTTGCCTAAAGGTAAGTGGGAAGGGGAGGAAAACAATAACCAGCTGTGGTGAGATGCCGTTGAGTATGTCCGCGTGTAAATCTCGCAGAGTAACGTTATGTGAATGATGCTGTATTCGCGGAGATATAATAGTTGAAGTAATGTGAATGTCACGTGAAAGTAGTCTTTCCAATTCATTAGTGGGCTAAGTTTACTTGTATTGCCAAAAATATTGCGAATCATTACTACAACTTTACTCAAACACTTTATGCAATTCAATTGTCACCCATAATTTTAAGAAAATGCTTTAAGCTGCCTCCAATGTATGTATATATATAGCCTATACGATATATATAGGCTATGTATATACGATAACTCTGCATGAAATAATGTTACAAATGTTTCTTTGAGTCGCGCCATGTGCAGAATTCAGATTTTTGTTGCATGCGCATGCACTTACATCTCTTCTGCATATGTTAATTGCAGGGCAGGTTGACATGTAACAGTGATGCTTAGCATATTTAAATCAATGCACAGTAAACTGCCTTCACAGAGCAGTTCAGTGCACAATGTACCTTTTGATGTAGTTACTTTGGCCAGATGATGGATTTAAAGGGTACAGATGCACTCATGTTGCAAATTAAAACATTTTGCAAATGAACAGTACTTTTTCAGTAGAAATATTATTAAAATGTAGATTTGCAGAAAAAAAGCTGTTTTATTCTACATAGAGAGGGTCATGTTTTGCTGTCATGTTGAGATCGCATGACCAGCCTCATCATGCAGTTAAGTTAGCTAATAATAATTAATAGTGTAATAACAAAAACAATATTGTTTTCTTTATGCTTTCAGTCAGTGCTCATGGCTGATGATTTATGAAGAATGAACATAACACTACATGTAAACAAAACATCAAATCTAACAATAACAAACACAATGTACACAACTTCATAGTCTAGAAAAGAGTAGGAGAATTGGGATATTTTTCCCAGTCATCCTAATGGGAAAATGTGTCCCAATTTACCTGAAGTCACCTCTTTGGATCAGCATGTGCACAGTCCACCAGACAGTTCAGACAGAATGAGTACAAGTGTAGATATAAAATGTCCAAACAAACAGACTCTGCTGCCTGGAGTGATTAAACAAACTGTGACGGCCAGCAGCTTCCATGTCACAGATCAAGGAAAAATGCCTCCATTCAACGCACAGCGACTACAGGGAAGAGAACTCACGGCAGTCTGATCACAGTACAGAGCAGCAGCCGGACCGCTTACTAGTATAAACGCATCAAAATTAATTGGCATTGAATCCAAGAATGTCTACTATAGATGTATGTAGCATGAGACAAAAATAGCAAAACAAACATCATGCATCAACAGCAATAGGTGTCATTATGTCCAAAACCATACAGACACAAATTCAAAACTCACTGAGTGCACCTTTAAAAGTGAGAACTAATAAAGTGCTGTAGGTTACATATGCATACAACACAAAACATTTGGTGGTTTATATGTACTTGCCAGAAATAGTTTGAAGGAGCCTTGTGTTACTGAGCAGGTCTGAAATGCACTGAAATGAACCCTTGTCACCTTACGTTTTGAAGGAATCTGCTGTGAAGAGAGAAGAAGTGCCAGTGTGATTAGGATGAGCCCTCCAACGCGGCACTGTTTTAACTGTCATTAAAGTAGTGATTCAAAGATGAGGGCATTAGCTATGTGAGAGTGGATGACACAGTCTGTTGAATGTCTCATATTTGATTAAAGGAAATTATGTGGTTTATGAAAATCCTAACTTCCCACACATGCATTTCATTTCTAAAAGACTGTCTAAAAGAACAGTTTGACACTTGGAGCTGATGTTTGATTTAGACTGTAGACCAATAGAATAAAATATTTTATTGATTTATTGTGTATTCAAGCTAGAGGTCTTATGAATATCTTAATGTTTTACATACATCGGGCATATATCAACCACTACTTGTTTTTCCCCTGAAAACCTCACACCCTTAAAGCATTGGAAGACAATAAGGGCTATTTTGGTCAGCAATCTTTCCATATTTCACCTCTTCTATTTGACATGTTTATTGTTTCTGCTCGTGGATTTCCCCAAGCCATACATGAATGCTTAATCAGTTTGGCCAATTTTCACTCAGACATTGTTCGAAAGCGCAATTACGTTTTCGAACAATTACATCTTGAACAGATTCCAG
This sequence comes from Sinocyclocheilus anophthalmus, assembly GCA_018155175.1. Lineage (NCBI taxonomy): Eukaryota > Metazoa > Chordata > Actinopteri > Cypriniformes > Cyprinidae > Sinocyclocheilus > Sinocyclocheilus anophthalmus. The sequence continues at coordinate 294,388 of JADLZN010011460.1, forward strand.
TGGCGGATTCATTATGCAGTCACAAAAGCATGATGGAACTATAGTGTCATGAAGGAATACATGTTCTAAAATATTAATGTAAGCACCTGTAGTAAAATATGGATTTAAGCTTTTCGCTCATATTAAATATGAATAAATTATTAAAGACTTCATTAGGTTTCGCTCCCAGCAAGATGCATATCAAAATGCAAATACTTTGATCATTAAAACAGAGAAGTTGATGTAAGGATAATTTAACAGTCCAGAATCCAATTTGTGAAGGAGAAGTGTTACAAGCAGTGCTATATTTTACATCTCAGCACAAATGCTTGCAGAAAATAGTATGTTTCTGAAGATTTAGACTTCAGAAGGATAGCGTATGACACTTCTTATAGGCATGCTAACCCTGGGCAGATGGGGGGGAAATCAATTATATCTTTCCTCATTGAGAAAAAAACTATTTCACAATTGTAACTCTGCCAGTGGGCTGTAACATTTTTACTAAGTTGAAATGTTACACAGGACATGTCAGGAACGTTGACATGTTTCCAGCCTGAATCTACCTTAGTCTACCATTTTAAAGTCAGCCCTGCCACACCAGAGATGGAGAATGGCATATTTTCTCTGGCATGTCATTTCAGCTAAAAATATGATTTATTACACAATGTCTACTGACAAGAATCTGTGGTAAATTGTCTTTTTCACTGTTTTTCTGGGTCATCTACATGTGGTAATACCAGCAGACTGTACAGTGGTCAGATATTTCTTAATATTTGTGCCATCAGCTATTGGCATTGCTGTATATGGGCAACTGAAACAGATGCTACTTTGCACTAAAAAGATTGCACTAAAAATTGAAAAGTTTTCTTTGCATTTTTGCAAAGTTTCACATACAAATGACAATGTTGATGACAATGATCCCACATGGATCCACAAAAACAATTAAATACGTTGTATTATGCTTGCCAAGCCAGTAGTTGGCGATGTCACTTTGTAAAGATACGCACCTGCGCACATATGCATTTCTATAGACTGAACACGTAAAGCATGTGTATGACGTAACGTGTACAAATTAGCATTTTGTAGTTTATACAGAGACAATGTATCATTTTCAAAAACTTGCACTTTGACACCCGTTTTAAAAAGTTAGCATTTTTAGGTTCCCAAAACACATTTGTTGTGTAAATAAACAACCAAAATGTTCAGTTCTTAGTTGAATACAGTGTCATGTAAACACCCCCTAATAAAAAAGTTAATTAAAAAAAGGACTCTAGACTAATTCTGTGAATATGCTGGAGCACTGGATTTTTAAAATGTGTGTCAAGTTCAAGTAAAATAAGTTATCTTTCCATTACATTTTCAAAGCATTTTCCATTGTCTCTGGGTTTTAAAGTGTTTCATTGTAGCCTGGATACTATACTATAGTGATACTATTTTATTCCAGTGGACAGCACTAAATATCTGTAGACCGCAATTTCAGGACAGCAGTTTCAGGACCACAGTTTCAGGACAGCAGTTTCAGGACCGCAGTTTCAGGACCACCGTTTCAGGACAGCAGTTTCAGGACCACAGTTCTAGGACAGCAGTTTCAGGACAGCAGTTCCAGGACAGCAGTTTCAGGACCACAGTTTCAGGACAGCCGTTACACCTAATAACACAACAGTTTCCTCTGAACATTCGGTTCTTCTGAATTGCAGCAGGGCAGACATACATCTCTATCGATGGTCACCCATATAGCACGGGTATTCTTCCGGGACAGTGCATTAGAGAAATGAAAATCAGAAAGGTTCTTGAACTTTCAATAAATTCTAATTTAGGGTTAATCACAAGTTAACTGAAAACTATGAAAGTCTTTCATTACTTGAAATAAAAATAGACTTTACCGGATCACTTTTTAAATGATAATAAGTTTATATTAATGTAACTTGATATACTAAAATATCTAAAACTGAAATAAAAATGAATAAAAACTATACATTGTCGACATATGATAAACTAATAAAAGTGACAAAAAATTAATCAAAAATGTTAACAAACTACACTCTAAAAAATGCTGGGTTAAATACCACCCAGTGCTGGGTAAAATAGGGACAAAACCAGCAATTGTGTTGTTTTGACCCAGCGGTTGGGTTAAATGTTTACAACCCAAAATAGCATTTTGTAGTTTACATAGACGATAACAGTATCGTTTTCAAAAACTTGCACTTTGAAACTGTTTTCAAAAGTTTGCATTTTCAGGTTCCCAAAACACATTTGTTGTGTAAATAAACAACCAAAATGTTCAGTTCTTAGTTGAATACAGTGTCATCTAAACACCCCCTAATAAAAAAGTTAATCAAAAAAAGGACTCTAGACTAATTCTGTGAATATGCTTGAGCACTGGGTTTTTAAAATGTGGGTCAAGTTCAGGTAAAAGACGTTCTCTTTCCATTACATTTTCAAAGCATTTTCCATTGTATCTGGGTTTTAAAGTGTTTTATTGTAGCCTGGATACTATACTATAGTGATACTATTTTATTCCACTTGACAGCACTGTATATCTGTAGACCGCAGTTTCAGGACAGCAGTTTCAGGACAGCAGTTCCAGGACAGCAGTTTCAGGACAGCAGTTCCAGGACAGCAGTTTCAGGACAGCAGTTTCAGGACAGCAGTTTCAGGACCGCAGTTTCAGGACCGCAGTTTCAGGACCGCAGTTCTAGGACACCAGTTTCAGGACAGCAGTTTCAGGACCACAGTTTCAGGACCACAGTTCTAGGACAGCAGTTTCAGGACAGCAGTTCTAGGACAGCAGTTCTAGGAAAGCAGTTTCAGGACCACAGTTTCAGGACAGCAGTTTCAGGAAAGCAGTTTTAAGACAGCAGTTTCAGGACCACAGTTTCAGGACAGCAATTCTAGGACAGCAGTTTCAGCACCACAGTTTCAGGACAGCGTTACACCTAATAACACACAGATTTCCCTTCTGAACATTCTGTTCTCCTGAATTGCAGCAGTGCAACAATACATCTCTATCGAGTCACCCATATAGCACTGGGTTATTCTCCGGGAACAGTGCCATTAGAGAATGAAAATCAGAAAGGTCTTTGAACTTTCAATAAATTCTATATTTAGGGTTATTACAATTAACTGAAACAATGAAAAGTCTTGCATTACTTGAAATAAAATATACTTTAACTGGAATCATTTTTAAATGATACACATTAATTATTTTAACTTGATGTACTAAAATATCTAAAACCGAAATAAAAATGAATTAATAAAATATACATGTAGACATATGATATAACTAATAAAAGTGACAAAAACTTAATAAAAATTTTACACAAACTACACTCTAAAAAATGCTGGGTTAAATACAAACCAGTGCTGGGTAAAATAGGGACAACCCCAGCAATCGGGTTCTTTTGACCCAGCGGTTGGGTTACTAACCGTTTACACAAATTAGCATTTTCGCAGTTTCGTAGACGATAAGTATCATTTTCAAAAACTTGCCCATTGACACGTTTTCAAAAGGTTAGCAATTGTCAGGTTCCCCAAAAAACATTTGTTGTGTAAAATTTAACCAACCAAAATGTTGAGTTCTGTTGAAAATACAGTTCCTGTTAAAAACCCCATAATAAAAAGAATCAAAAAAAGGGACTCTAGACTAATTCATTGAATATGCTTGAGCCACTGGGTTTTTACAAATGTGGTCACGTTAGTTTTTTTTAAAAGCGTTTTCTCTTTCCCATTACATTTTCAAAGCATTTTCCAATGTTCTCAGGGTGTTTGAAGGTTTTATTAAAGCCTGGATTACTATACTTATAGTGATATATTTTATTCCAGTTGACAGCATGATATCTGTAGCGCAGCTTCAGGACAGCAGTCAGGACAAACAGTTTAAGGGACCACAGTAGTTTCAGGACAGCAGTTCTAGGACAGCAGTTTCAGGACCACAGTTTCAGGACAGCAGTTTCAGGACCACAGTTTCAGGACAGCAGTTCTAGGACAGCAGTTTCAGGACAGCTTACACTATAACAGGACAGATTTTCCCTTCTGAACCGTCTGTTCTTCTGAATTGCAGAATTGCAACATCCATCTCATGAGTCAACCATAGGCACTGGGTTATTTCTCCGAGGAACAGTGCATTCAGCGGTTGGGTTACTGTATTTTTTTTCTATTTTCTTAAGGGGGGGTTAAACATTTAACCCAACCACTGGGTCAAAACAACCCAATTGCTGGGTTTGTCCCTATTTTACCCAGCACTGGGTTGTATTTAACCCAGCATCATTTTTTAGAGTGTACAGTAGTTTACGCAACAAAGATTGCACTAAAAATTGAAAAGTTTTCTTTGCATTTTTGCAAAGTTTCACGTACAAATGACAATGTTGATGACAATGATACCACATGGATCCACAAAAACAATTAAATACGTTGTATTATGCTTGCCAAGGCAGTAGTTGGCGATATTACTTTGTAAAGAAACACTATGCACACGCGCACATATGAATTTGTTTAGACAGAACATGTAATAAGCATGTATATGACGTAACCGTTTACACAAATTAGCATTTTCGCAGTTTCGTAGACGATAAGTATCATTTTCAAAAACTTGCACTTTGACACCCGTTTTCAAAAGTTAGCATTTTCAGGTTCCCAAAACACATTCGTTGTGTAAATAAACAACCAAAATGTTCAGTTCTTAGTTGAATACAGTGTCATCTAAACACCCCCTAATAAAAAAGTTAATTAAAAAAAGGACTCTAGACTAAATCTGTGAATATGCTTGAGCACTGGGTTTTTAAAATGTGGGTCAAGTTCAGGTAAAAGAAGTTCTCTTTCCATTATATTTTCAAAGCATTTTCCATTGTCTCTGGGTTTTAAAGTGTTTCATTGTAGCCTGGATACTATACCATAGTGATACTATTTTATTCCAGTTGAATGCACTGTATATCTGTAGACCGCAGTTTCAGGACAGCAGTTTCAGGACAGCAGTTCCAGGACAGCAGTTTCAGGACAGCAGTTCCAGGACAGCAGTTTCAGGACAGCAGTTCCAGGACAGCAGTTTCAGGACAGCAGTTTCAGGACAGCAGTTTCAGGACAGCAGTTTTAGGACAGCAGTTTCAAGACCACAGTTTCAGGACAGCAGTTTCAGGACTTCAAGCAGTTATAGGACAGACAGTTTAGGCAGCAGTTTAGGACGGGCAGTTTCATGGCCGACAACGCAGTTTCAGGAACTAGCAGGTTTCCGAACAGCAGTTCAGGACCAAGTTCTCGGAAGCAGTTTCAGGACAGCAGTTCTAGAGAACCCCAAGCAGTTCAGGTACCACAGACAGGGGTCAGGAAAGACAAGTTTCAGGGACCACAGTTCTAGGGACACAGTTTCAGGACCAACAGTTTCAGGACAGCCGTTCAGGACCACAGTTTCAGGACCGCAAGTCTAGGACAGCCAGTTTCAAGCCACCACATAGTTTCAGGACAGCGTTACACCTAATAACACATAGATTTCCCTTCTGAACATTCTGTTCTTCTGAATTGCAGCATTGCAACAATACATCTCTTTCGAGTCACCCATATAGCACTGGGTTATTCTCCGGGACAGTGCCATTAGAGAATGAAAATCAGAAAGGTCTTTGAACTTTCAATAAATTCTATATTTACGGTTATTACAATTAACTGAAACAATGAAAAGTCTTGCATTACTTGAAATAAAATATACTTTAACTGGAATCACTTTTTAAATGAAACATAAGTTTTTATTAATTTAACGTGATGTACTAAAATATCTAAAACTGAAATAAAAAATAAATAAAATATTACATGTAGAATAATGATATAAATATAAAGGTGACCAAAAATAAAAAATTTTACACAACACTACATCTAAAAAATGCTGGCGTTAAATACAAAAAAACAGTGCTGGGTAAAATAGGGACACCCCAGCAAATCGGAGTTCTTTTGACCAACAAGCGGCTTTTGGTGGTATAAACGTTTACACCAAATTAGCATGTTGCAGTTATGTAGACGATAAGTATCTTTTCAAAAACTTGCACATTTGACACCGTTTTCAAAGTTAGCATTTTCATAGTTGCCAAAAACATTGTTGTGTAAATATAACAACCAAAATGTTCAGTTCTAGTTGAATACAGTGTCATGTAACAACCCTAAATCTGTGAATATGCTTTAGCACTGGGTTTTTAAAATGTGGGTCAAGTTCAGGTAAAAGAAGTTCTCTTTCCATTACATTTTCAAAGCATTTTCCATTGTCTCTGGGTTTTAAAGTGTTTTATTAAAGCCTGGATACTATACTATAGTGATACTATTTTATTCCACTTGACAGCACTGTATATCTGTAGACCGCAGTTTCAGGACAGCAGTTTCAGGACCACAGTTTCAGGACAGCAGTTTCAGGACAGCAGTTCTAGGACCGCAGTTTCAGGACCACAGTTTCAGGACAGCAGTTCTAGGACAGCAGTTTCAGGACAGCAGTTCTAGGACAGCAGTTTCAGGACAGCGTTACACCTAATAACAGACAGATTTCCCTTCTGAACATTCTGTTCTCCTGAATTGCAGCAGTGCAACAATACATCTCTATCGAGTCACCCATATAGCACTGGGTTATTCTCCGGGAACAGTGCCATTCAGCGGTTGGGTTACTACCCAGAAGGTTGGGTTAAACATTTAACCCAACCACTGGGTCAAAACAACCCATTCGCTGGGTTTGTCCATATTTGACCCAAAATTGGGTTGTAACAACACAGCATTTTTTAGAGTGTACAGTAGTTTACGCAACAAAGATTGCACTAAAAATTGAAAAGTTTTCTTTGCATTTTTGCAAAGTTTCACATACAAATGACAATGTTGATGACAATGATACCACATGGATCCACAAAAACAATTAAATACGTTGTATTATGCTTGCCAAGCCAGTAGTTGGCGATGTCACTTTGTAAAGAAACAATACGCACATGCGCACATATGAATTTGTTTAGACAGAACATGTAATAAGCATGTGTATGACGTAAACCTTTTATACAAATTAGCATTTTGTAGTTTATACAGAGACAATGTATCATTTTCAAAAACTTGCACTTTGACACCCGTTTTCAAAAGTTAACATTTTTTTAGGTTCCCAAAACACATTTGTTGTGTAAATAAACAATCAAAATGTTCAGTTCTTAGTTGAATATAGTGTCATGTAAACACCCCCTAATAAAAAAGTTAATTAAAAAAAGGACTCTAGACTAAATCTGTGAATATGCTTGAGCACTGGGTTTTTAAAATGTGGGTCAAGTTCAGGTAAAAGAAGTTCTCTTTCCATTACATTTTCAAAGCATTTTCCATTGTCTCTGGGTTTTAAAGTGTTTCATTGTAGCCTGGATACTATACTATAGTGATACTATTTTATTCCAGTTGACAGCACTGAATATCTGTAGACCGCAGGTTCAAGACAGCAGTTTCAGGACCACAGTTTCAGGACAGCAGTTCTAGGACAGCAGTTTCAGGACAGCAGTTTCTGAACTTCAGTCACACAGTATCTGGGTCCATAAGATTCAGGACCGCAGTTTCAGGACAGCAGTTTTAGGACAGCAGTTTTAGGACAGCAGTTTTAGGACAGCAGTTTTAGGACAGCAGTTTCAGGACAGCAGTTCTAGGACAGCAGTTCTAGGAAAGCAGTTTCAGGACCACAGTTTCAGGACAGCAGTTTCAGGAAAGCAGTTTTAAGACAGCAGTTTCAGGACCACAGTTTCAGGACAGCAGTTCTAGGACAGCAGTTTCAGGACCACAGTTTCAGGACAGCGTTACACCTAATACCACACAGATTTCCCTTCTGAACATTCTGTTCTCCTGAATTGCAGCAGGGAAAACAAATACATCAGAATCAGAATCAGAATCAGAATGAGCTTTATTGCCAGGTATGTTTACACATACGAGGAATTTGTTTTCGTGACAGAAGCTTCCACAGTGTAACAGAATGACAGTGACAAGACAGGAAACAGATAATAAAAAGAATAATATAAAAATAGACAAGTAGATAAGGAATAAAAACTATAAATTGACAATGGTGTGTGCAGGTATATTACAATAGACAGTTTTTTTTGTATGTACAGGTAATGTATATTTTGTGCAAATTTGAGGTGTAGGCTGAGGATGAGTGTTAGATAAATAAGTGTATGAGTGAATAAATTGTGTGTTACACAGTTATTGTCAGGTGTTCATGAGATGGATGGCCTGAGGGAAGAAACTGTTCCTGTGTCTGGCCGTTCTGGTGCTCAGAGCTCTGTAGCGTCGACCAGATGGCAACAGTTCAAAGAGGGAGTGTGCTGGATGTGAGGGGTCCAGAGTGATTCTGCCAGCCCTTTTGCTCACTCTGGATAAGTACAGTTCTTGGAGAGAAGGGAGGGTTGTACCAATGATTCGCTCAGCAGTCCGGACTACCCTCTGTAGTCTTCTGAGGTCAGATTTGGTAGCTGAGCTGAACCAGACAGTTATTGAAGTGCAGAGGAGGGATTCAATGATGGCGGAGTAGAACTGTTTCAGCAGCTCCTGTGACAGGCTGAACTTCCTCAGCTGGCGAAGGAAGTACAACCTCTGCTGGGCCTTTTTAACAATGGAGTCAATGTGAGTGTCCCACTTCAGGTCCTGAGAGATTGTGGTGCCCAGGAACCTGAATGACTCCACTGCAGTCACAGAACTGTTCATGATGGTGAGTGGGGGGAGTGCTGGGGGTTTTCTCCTGAAGTCCATGGTCATCTCCACTGTTTTGAGCTTGTTGAGCTTCAGGTTGTTGAGACTTCACCAGACAGCCAGCTGCTCGACCTCTTGTCTGTAAGCAGACTCGTCACCGTCTTGAATTAGGCCGATGAGTGTGGTGTCGTCTGCGAACTTCAGGAACTTGACAGGGGGGCTTTAGAGGTGCAGTCGTTGGTGTACAGGGAGAAAAGCAGTGGGGAGAGAACACAACCCTGAGGAGCTCCAGTGCTTGTTATATGGGTGCTGGATGTGTATTTTCCCAGCCTCACTAGCTGCTGCCTGTCTGTCAGGAAGCTGTTAATCCACTAACAGATGGAGGTGGGCACAGAGAGCTAATTTGGACAGTAGGAGGTTTGGGATGATAGTGTTAAAAGCCGAGCTGAAGTCCACGAACAGGATCCTAACATAAGTCCCTGGTCTGTCTAGATGTTGCAGAACATAATGCAGTCCCATGTTTACTGCACCGTCCACAGACCTGTTTGCTCTGTAGGCAAAACTGAAGAGGATCCAGCAAGGGTCCAGTAATGTCCTTCAGGTGGGCCAGCACCAATTTTTCAAAAGACTTCATGACCACAGACGTTAAGAGCCACAGGTCTGTAGTCATTAAGTCCAGTATTTTTGGGTTTCTTTGGGACGGGGATGATGGTGGGGCGTTTGAAGCATGAAGGGACTTCGCAAAGCTCCAGTGATCTGTTGAATATCTGTGAGAAGATGGGGGCCAGCTGGTCAGCACAAAATTTCAGACAGGCTGGTGTAACACAACCTGGGCCTGGTGCTTTTTTCCTTTTCTGCTTCCGGAAGACCTGGAGCACCCGTCTTCGCTGATATGAATTGCAGGTGTGGGGGAGAGGGGAAGTTGCAGGAGGTGTGAATGGTTGTGTAGAGAGATGGTCAGAGTGGGTGTGGGGTGTCAGACCAGTTTTTCAAACCTGCAGTAAAACTCGTTCAGATCGTCTGCCAGGTGTTGAGTCTCCACAGTGCTGGGGGATGGTGTCATGTAGTTGGTGATGTCTTTCAGACCTTTCCACACTGATGCAGAGTCACTGGAAGATAACTGAATCCGTAGCTTTTCAGAATAATTCCTTTTTGCCACTCCGATCTCCTTTTCCAGTGTGTATTTAGACTGTTTATACAAGACATTATCCCCCTCCCTGTAAGCATCTTCTTTGGCCTGACGGAACTGTCTGAGTTTTTCAGTGAACCATGGTTTGTCATTGTTGAAGGTTAAATGAGTCCTGGTAGGAATGAACATATCTTCACAGAAACTGATATAAGAAGTTACAGTCTCTGTAAGCTCGTCCAGATCGGTGGCAGCAGCTTCAAAGACGCTCCAATTAGTGAGGTCAAAACAAGCTTTTAAATCTTGCTCTGCTTCATTAGTCCATCTTTTACAGTCCTTAATACAGGTTTAGATGATTTCAGTTTCTGCCTGTAGGTCGGTATAAGATGAACCAAGCAGTGATAAGAGAGCCCCAAAGCTGCCCGTGGGACAAAGTGAAATGCATCCTTTATTGTGGTGTAACAGTAATCCAATATATAACTGTCTCTGGTGGGACATGTAACATACTGTCTGTATTTTGGCAGTTCACATCTTACGAGTCACAATATAGCACTGGGTTATTCTCCGGGACAGTGCCATTAGAGAATGAAAATCAGAAAGGTCTTTGAACTTTCAATAAATTCTATATTTAGGGTTATTACAATTAACTGAAACTATGAAAAGTCTTTCATTACTTGAAATAAAATATACTTTAACTGGAATCATTTTTTTAAATGATACATAAGTTTATATTAATTTAACTTGATATACTAAAATAACTAAAAAATAAATAAAAATGAAAAAAAAATATACATTGTAGAATTATGATATAAACTAAATAAAAGTGACAAAACTTAATAAAATTGTACAAAATACACTCTTAAAAATGCTGGGTTAAATACAAACCAGTGCTGGGTAAAATAGGACAAACCCAGCAACTGGGCTGTTTTGACCCAGCGGTTTGGTTAAATGTTTAACCCAAGTAGCATTTTCGCAGTTTCGTAGACGATAAGTATCATTTTCAAAAACTTGCACTTTGACACCCGTTTTCAAAAGTTAGCATTTTCAGGTTCCCAAAACACATTTGTTGTGTAAATAAACAATCAAAATGTTCAGTTCTTAGTTGAATATAGTGTCATGTAAACACCCCCTAATAAAAAAGTTAATCAAAAAAAGGACTCTAGACTAATTCTGTGAATATGCTTGAGCACTGGGTTTTTAAAATGTGGGTCAAGTTCAGGTAAAAGAAGTTCTCTTTCCATTACATTTTCAAAGCATTTTCCATTGTATCTGGGTTTTAAAGTGTTTTATTGTAGCCTGGATACTATACTATAGTGATACTATTTTATTCCAGTTGACAGCACTGAATATCTGTAGACCGCAGCTTCAGGACAGCAGTTTCAGGACAACAGTTTCAGGACCACAGTTTCAGGACAGCAGTTCTAGGACCGCAGTTTCAGGA
>JADLZN010011461.1:0-32542 GCA_018155175.1 Sinocyclocheilus anophthalmus
AAAGGTTGCTCCATAAATCTCCAAAATGCCCCTGAAATTTGGACCCGGTGCTATCAGTGCCTTCTGCTTTTACTGGAGGGTGAATAAAACACCCTACTGGAGAAAGGAGATAAGATAAACTATTGTAAAAGGGGCACTCTGCTGTGCCTGTTTGCCCTTCTAAATTTAAAGCAGGTGTGTTCATGGCACCCAGTGACCTTGGTTCGATTGACGCTCTGCAGAGAAAGGGTGACAAACATGGGTGTGACGTCAAGAGAGATTGAGTAATGTAACCCTTGCCTTAAAGGAACAGTTCACCCAAAATGAAAACTCTGTCATCATTTAATCACCCTCATGATGTTCCAAACCTGTAATGACTTTCTTTTCTTAATAGACATAAAAGAGAAATATTGAGAATGTCCAGAGTGTGTTTTTCATCCATGGTGGTGTTGTTTCGAAAAAAAAAAAGTAACAACTCGGGCATGATATTCCAAAATTTATCAAAAGCCCAGTTTCTGTATCTTTATATTTTATTTTATTCACAGATGAAAAAAGGGTCGTAAGACCAATTACCTTTGTTTATTTATTTTTTTTTAATACAAATTTGACAAAGCTATGTTAAAATATCATACTATCAAGATGCAGATCATACGATGAGTATCAGTAGTATAGTATAGAGGTTATAGATGAATACCAGTATCAATATCAATTAAAATCTTTCACATGAACATTTAAACATTGGAATAACAATGACATTTTTAAATTAACCATATGAAAAAATAATGTAAATGAATAACTTTCAACCTGGTGGGAAAATGACCGTGCGCACATTTGAACAACCTCATCTTACTCTGAGCTTTGACTTTGGAAGTACTTTCCTCATCTTTTCTAATGTTATTATTTTTTTGTATTTTCATTTTCTATTGATAAATCAAGAGATCTAACGTTCTATAAAATTATATATATTATTTTCTTATTCTTATTTTCTTTGCGTAGTTGAATGTTTGTAGATCTTGTGCTATGCTTAACTGAGAAAAATAAAAAACCTAAAAAATGACCAAGGACTCGTGCGTCTTAATAATAGGCAAAAGAGGCTAGATGCAAAAGCCACAATAATCCAAAATGGCAAAAAAATAAATAAATATAAATAAAATGGCAACAAATGTTTTGCATTTTAAGCTCAGAATTTTTTTTAAATAAAATAAATACTGAAATAGATGACCAGATGAAGAGGACAAAGGGGTTTATCAAGCACTTGACAAATTCAAACAACTAAAAATATTTATTCAACAACGTAAAACAATTTCATAAAAACTGTTTTATATAGTGATTACTGACTTGTGAAGTCTTTGTCATGACTGAAAGGTCAAGGGACATGTTTGTCACCATATTATGGAAAAGAGCACCCTGGAAGTTCTTCAATAAATCATATTTTATGTTCCATAGAAGACAAAAAGTCTAAATGATGACAGAATTATAATTTTTGGGTGAACTATTGACTTAATATGTGGTGCTACACCAGCAGCAAGGGCTTTTGGAAAAATAGCTGGCCGTATTAAGAGGTGAATGAGCTAGAAAGAGGAACAAAGTGTCGACCTTTGGCACATTTTCTAGAGAAGGGGTCCATTAGAAAGAGTTGTGAAAGGCACAGATGTGAGATTGAGGGATAGAGGAGAGGCGGGATAACATGGGATCACCCGGTGACCCAGCTGTTGGTCACAAACAGATGTGAGTCTAGCACAGATTTGCTAGAAGTAAGCCCCATCACACCCACCAACTATCCCATCCTAACCAGGCTGGAGGATCAGTTGTATGGTTCTGTACATTATACTCACCCTCTCTGTATCTCTGCTGCACTGCTACTGAAAACCCTCTTATTAATGTTAATGAGGCCTGCGCCCAGGCTTTTACACTTTTAACCCTCATCCGGTTCAGTCAGTAATCTCATGGACGCTTGGCAAGGGAGAGAGTTTTTTTTTCTACACAAGCAAGACTGATCTCTTATATTGTGCAGAATGTGTAAAACTATACTTTGTTCTAATCAACTCATCAGGAGGTTGTCTGAACAATTAATTGTAGTGCTTAAAGACCTGTATAGTTACAGTGGCTTAGGTGGTGAATTTGTTATACAAAGAGTGTAACAAAGAATTGAAGTTAGGGATGCACAATATATCGATACAATACGATATCGGTTATTGGACAATATTAGGATTTTTTTTCCTGTATCAATTAACATTGGATATGCACTACCATTAAAAATAATTCATTAAATTGATCAAAAGCGACAGTAAAAACATTCACAATCTTCCAAAACAATGTCAGTTAAACTTCTATCCAGAGGAATACTTGAAAAAAGTATTGTTTGCACAAAAATATTAAGCAACCCAACTGTTTTCAAAATTAATAATAAGAAGAAATGTTTCTAGAGCATCAAAGCAAAAAGAATATTAGAATAGTTTCTGAAGGATTATGTGACACTGAAGACTAAAGTAATGTTTGCTGAAAATCAGCTTTGCATCACAGGAAGAGATTACAGTTAACTATTAAAAATGGGAAAAACATTTTTTTTTCTGTGTTTTTTGATCAAATAAATTAAAAAACATAAAAATCTAAACATTAAATCTATATATATGAATTAAGTATAATATTATCAGCCATAACATTAAAATAATTATAGAGTTATTGGCCAGTACTTTCCTATCGTTACATCCCTAGAATTTTCTGAAGATTTTGCCATTCTGAGCATAGTGACCGCTAAAGCACAGCGTTCTAACATCCTAAAAATTTGTCTCAAAATGAGTTTTTTGTTTTTTTTGTTTGGAGAAAAAAAATGTAGACAGATGAATCAACCTCACTACAACCTTGTACGTAGTGTATGTTTGAGTCTGTTTACCTGCCTGCTGTGTGTGGAACTAGCAGTTTGAACGTTAGCACCATTAGTATCAGTGTTTTATATCGCTTTAAATCAAACATTTCATAATCCACAGAAGCCAAACTCGAAATCAAAAATAAAATAAGATTAATCGCACAGCACTGCATTTTAAACACAGCATCAAAGTGCAAGAGAGATCTCGCTTCTGGATCGTAAATAGCGAAAACACATTATAGACAAATGTCTTGATATTATCGCATATACAAACGGTTGGAAAGTTACAATTTGCTTGATAACTTTTATGTAGCAATAATAAATTGTAAGTGTTTTTTCTTAATTTTTCCAGTACCGAAGAAGCGATGACGTCAGAGCTTATCAATACTACAGTCTTTTGTAATTTAGCCCCAGAGCTCGTTTAATACTGGGTTCAGGTACCATTCCTACTTACAAGAGAAGCACAAAAGAATCAGTTACAAAGCTACATGACAGTATATCATTACATCTGTGTTTTCTAAAATACATCATAAGTGGAGAATAACTATTTATTTCAAAAACAACAAGATAACTTAAGACTTTAACAAATGTTAAAGACATTAAAAATTCAAATAAAAAAATAACAGCACCACCTCTCTTGTACATATTCTGTGATGTTATTCTGTGTTTCAGAGCAGCTCAAGCCGTTTCTCATCACGCTGTGTGAAAAACAGACTGAACAGAGGCTCAAAACACCTGACCACTGCATGAGCATATGATACGCAAACTACAGCTATCGGTTGGATAAAAGAAGCCAGTGTTGCACTAGCAAGGTTTTGATGAATGACGATTGTAGTGACACACAGGAGTCATGCATTAGACACGCTCTTATCTGTTATTATTGATGCACAAACAAACCTCCGTTATTGAAAGACAAACAAGCATGTTTGTGTGATCATTCTCTGGGGGAATACCCATTATACAGTCCACACTTTGATGTCTTTAGGACCAATAGTTTGAGAAAAGTGGGAAAAAGTACCGCCTCCTCCAGTGTACGGACGATGATAAGGGTTAACTGTTCCGTACTGCGCATAACTTGATCAGCTGGGAGTTGTTTATTTATTTTAACTGAAGAAAACATTATTTAAATGAATAATAAAGATGAGTACCTCCTTATTTGATTAATGTATGTTAATTGCTGCTTTAATAAAGGACCTTGCGAGTTAGTCATGATTGTGTCATGATAATTATGGCATGTGAGTTAAGCATGAACCATGTAAAACGTTAGTCAATAACATTTCCATATCTTTCTGAAGACAATAGGAATATAAACATCACTGCATGCAGGATGATGGGCAAACTGCGTCTGTGCTGACAGATGTGCTGCCTGTCTCAGGCGAGAGTGGCGCTAATGTAACCCTTGTTTTTGTTTAATGTGTTGTTTTATGGATGTTTTGACGTTTTAAATATAATCTGGCGGTTTTTTGATGATCCCGGATGATCACTAACGCTCACTCAGTCAGTCAGCGCCGAGTCTTCTGAGGGACACACTTATTCTAATCTCACATTTAGGATGGATAGTATGAACATTGAGATTAGGGATGGGCGTATCGATCCTAAGTATCGATATATCGATACTGACGCGAGTATCGAAAGTATCGATACTAAAACAAAAAATATCGATACTAGTGTTTTATTTACAAGTGATTGTTTATTTAAAATAATAATAATGCGTAAATGCATTAAATTGGACGAATAACCTTTGTTCGCAAGTAATTGTGTAGGATATAACTATTTTCCTGCTCATCTGAACACACGCAAATGTTGCAAGACAAAACCAATCAATCAAAGAGAGCGTTCACTCACTTCTAAAAGTGCATTCAAACAGGGCTGCTTTTCCCAAAAGTATCATAAGAAAGCATTAAAGCTTTTGGGAACAGCAGCCCTGAACAATGCTAATCAGAGGACAGAAAAAAACATGTTTGAGTTATTTCACAATAATTAAACAGGAATTGTACCCTACATAGTTGGTGCAATTACATTTATTTAAATTGAACATTAAAAATTCATATTGATCATGTTCTATTCTGTAACGTTAATAGAAATCATACACTGTCAGAAAAATGTGCATGTTATGGGGATGCGCAGCCTGTCACTGGCAGTGTCTTATGATAATGAACCATGGTTTTACTAAAGTGACCATAGTTCAACTGTAGTATTTTTAGATTTGAATCATGTGTAAACAAAAACACATTTGAATCATGTGTAAACAAAACTAACTATAAATTACCATAAGGCATATGAATGTGAAAATGGTTTTAAACAGTTAAGGGGTTTTTCATTACCCATTTTACTCTTAGTAATTTCATAATTTAATAAATTTCATAATTTAAAAGTTTAGTTCAGAAGTATCGTTTTGGTATGCTATCGGACAATACTGCTGAAAATATCGAAACAAAATAAGTGGTATCGCCCATCCCTAATTGAGACGCAGGGTTTGTTTCTGAATGAATCAGTCGCCTGAATGAATCATTCGAATCTCAAGGACTCACTCATTAACATCACCTTTAGCCTACTGGCGGTTTCATTTTTACATTTCGACTGTTTTTGTTCATGTTTTTGATTGTTTCAAATATCAGTATTCAACGTTTTTGTTAAAAAGGCTTATTTTATGCTATTGCAAGCTCATTTTGTAAATCTAAGCTATTCATTTTAATTATAGACAAGTGCAAACTGGGTGCTTAATGCAAATATGATTGGCTACATTTACAAAATCAGATGATTATGTTCGCCCATCTATGCAAATGTCTCTATTAGAAAATCAAACTATTTAGATTAGACATGCATATTATGGTGCTTTAGGGCAGTTATTTACTTTAGCGTTAGTTATTTGTATTATTTATGTTTTATACATATTGTGAGAACTAGGCTTTTATCATATATCCTGACTCAGATGTGTTTCTATCAGCAAACACTGAGAATAAAGCGAGCTGATCTGCTGATGATCTGAATGTCTTGTTGAATGAGTGTTGATCGTCTGAGGCTCATCAATATTAACAGAGCTGCTGAAAAAACTCTTTATTTCATGTCAATAGCTCCTGTTTTCACCTCATTTATTATGCTGACGTCTGCAGATCTCCTGTAAATGGACACTTAAAGCTAAAAAAGTGTCAAAGGCTTGGAACTGATTATTTTAACAGAACAATTCAACAGCTCAACAATAAACCAGGAGAAAACATGAGATCAAGTATGAGAACTTGCAGCAGAACACATTATTATTATTTTACATTTGATTATTTTATTTACTTCTAAACAACTCTTCAGTTGCGCCTAAATCAGTCATTCTGACAGTTATCACGTTTCTGACAATTCTGCAGGATGGGATACATTTCTAGCTTATTTACTGCTTAAATTATGATTCAGATAATTGTGTAATTATTTGTTCCATTTTATTTAAATTATTTCACACTTTTAAAAACTTTTTAATGCCATACATTATGTATGACAGATAAGATCATTTATTATGCCTATATATTATATTTATAAACGATAAATCAATTAATATAACATTAATTGTAATATATGTATTTTTCTGTCTAATAATACAAATACAATAGTTACTCATCTACCAAGCTCTGAAAAGCTAAGGAAATTAAATGCTTCTCTGCAAACTGTGCCGATCGCCTGTATTTTTCATAAATTAAAATGTTAGTCTATGTTAGTAACCTTTGTTTTTGTTGTTTGGTGCTTTTTTTCTGCCGTTGATCCCGCCTCGACTTGGAAACCTGGAGAATAAAACACGAGGAACCAGAAACCTGGAGAATAAAACACGAGGAACCAGAAACCTTCTGAATAAAACACAAGGAACCAGAACCCTGGAGAATAAAACACGAGGAACCAGAAACCAGGAGAATAAAACAAGAGGAACCAGAAACCAGGAGAATAAAACACGAGGAACCAGAAACCAGGAGAATAAAACACGAGGAACCAGAAACCAGGAGAATAAAACAAGAGGAACCAGAAACCCGGAGAATAAAACAGGAGGAACCAGAAACCTGGAGAATAAAACACGAGGAACCAGAACCCTGCAGAATAAAACACGAGGAACCAGAACCCTGCAGAATAAAACACGAGGAACCAGAACCCTGGAGAATAAAACAGGAGGAACCAGAAACCTGCAGAATAAAACACGAGGAACCAGAACCCTGGAGAATAAAACACGAGGAACCAGAACCCTGGAGAATAAAACACGAGGAACCAGAACCCTGGAGAATAAAACAGGAGGAACCAGAACCCTGGAGAATAAAACACGAGGAACCAGAAACCCGGAGAATAAAACAGGAGGAACAAGGAGGTTGGTGTTTATTCTTAATCTTTAATGACTGTTTGTGGTACACACAAAGCATTAATCCTCTGAGGTCTGATGGTGTTTTGGGGCCCTGGAGACATATTAATGACTAAAGTCTGATTACACTGTAATCAGCACAAACTGTGCTACAATAATACACGAGCAGCATGAATATAGCCCACATGTTTGTGTTTTTGAGAAAACAATGTTTATGCATGGTTAGTGAAAAATAAAAAATTTAAAGTCACTAAAATAAGGCCATAAAACACATACAGAACATTTGTTCACAAGACTTTTGAGAACTGGATGTGGTAGACTAGAGTTTTAAAACCCATTAGCATCAAGTAATGTCTGGTACCAAAACTGTATTAATAGTCTTCTATGAGCCTAGAAGATGACTGAGCAAAGCCAGAGAAGAGCAGAAGCAGGAGACGAAGTGATGATGATAAAAAGGAGCTAAGTTTATTGAAAAATCTTAGTTGCATATGTTTCAGTGCTCAGACTTCATCTGATCAGCACAAATCCAACAAGTAGTGTTTTACCAAACACAAAAACATCCCATAAACCTTGAATTTCCATAAACATTCCCTCCTTATCTCTTAATCGTTCAGACAAACAGTTAATTAAACCTCACAATCATAAGATTAAGCAATGAAAATACATAAACAAGGAAAATAAGAAAAAAAAAATATATAAAAACATAATAAAAAAAGAAAAAAAATCAAACAATAAATTACATAAATGGCTAACGATTCTAAATGATTATACGAATAACTGATTATAAATTAAAAAAAAAATAAAAAGATAATTCAAATGTATGGTTGCTCTCTTGACGCAACACACAGATCCTCAGATCCCTCGTGTTGTTGATCAAACATATTTAATAGCTCTCCCTATAGAAACATGAGATTTATGCCTATAATATTTTAAAAGTAATAATTTATGCCTGATGAAGGTCAGTGGACCGAAACGTTGCTTGTGCTTATAACAATAAATTGCAATATTTATCAAGTAATGATAGTGTGCGGGATTGCGTCTTTTTATATTTTGGAAAATTGGATTTTCCTACGCACCTATAATTTTTTCAGGTGTGCTGAGTTTGTGTTGATTGAAAACTAATATTTTGAAAAGCAGTGTACCTCATTCATGGAAATTTTCAGGGACGTATAATTTATAAAATTACATCAAAATGATCAAAAGTTTGTATTTCAATTGTCTACTTTCCGCTGTTATATCAGGGTTCATTGTTTAACAAGTTAATGAAGATTTACTGTTTTTACTTTTGTTGCAGAGTTGATTGAAGATAATGAGGAGAAAGAAGAATTTAGTGAATTTGAGGAGAAAAATCATGTCAAAAGTGAAGAAAACCCCAAACAGAAAGATTTAAATAAAAAAAGAGCCAAGAAATATTTCACCTGCACTCAGTGTGGAAAGAGTTTCACATACAAACATACTCTTGATCTTCACATGAGAGTTCATACTGGAGAGAAACCATACACATGTGATCAGTGCGGGAAGAGTTTCTCACAATCATCAAACCTTAAGATACACATGAACATTCACACTGGAGAGAAACCATTCACATGTGATCAGTGCAGCAAAACATTTTTGAGTGCTTCAGTCCTGAAGAATCACCTGAGAGTTCATACAAAGGAGAAGCCACATTCATGTCATTTGTGTGGAAAGAGTTTTTCATGTTTACAATATTTGAAAGTACATCAGAAAATACACACTGGTGTGAGAGAGTACATGTGCTTTGAGTGTGAAAATACTTTCATTTCAGCGAGCCATTTAAAACGGCACTAGAGGATTCACTCTGGAGAGAAACCGTACAAGTGTTCACACTGCGACAAGAGATTCAGTCAGTCAACACATCTGAAAACACACGAGAGGATCCACACTGGAGAGAAACCTTACAAGTGTTCACACTGTGACAAGAGATTCAGTGATTCATCAACTCTGAAAACACACGAGAGGATCCACACTGGAGAGAAACCATACACATGCCCTCAGTGTGGAAAGAGTTTCATATTTCATCTCTCTACACAGTCATACAAAAAACATTCATAGTAAGTAGATCATCTTCAGATCCAGTACTTTCAGGTCTGATGCTGTGTCCTCAACAAATCCTCATCAAACGTAATTTATTCCAAGTGCGCTCTTTTATCTGGGTCATGAACGATGCCCAATTCATGAATGAATCACTCTTTTGAGTCGATTCTGTTCAAGGTCTTGAATAAAGAAGCCTGCATAACGGTGTGCATTTGTTCACAAATCACTTTGAATGATTTGTTCAGTGCTTTGAGTGTGAAAAGACTTTGTATCAGCACAGGTTTTAAAACCGCTGAGAGATCCACCACTGGAGAAAAACTGTATGTCTTAAATTGTCTGAGTTGTTTCCCTGCACGCACTGAATCGTCTGAAGCAGTTTCTCATTAGTACCTGGAAATTTAAGAACAGGGAGAACATAAAGACCTTCAGACAATTGAAGCTAAATCTGCAAATTCTGCTGTTGTCCTGCGCTGAGGATCTTTATTAGCTGAACACTGTGTGTGCCGTCTGTGAACAACACAGTCTCACTCCCTACTGTCCAAATGTTCGGAGCATGGTCAAGGGACCCTGGCGTCACTTTTTAACGGACTGGGTATACCTTTGGCGTCATTTTTCAACGTGCAGGGTAGTCCGATAGACTTCTATAGAACTCAACAGCGTTGAAATTTGACGTCTTGGGTCAGCACACCGCAACCCGTTGTCTACCTTGTATGGGTCGAGACTACAATAAATAAAAATAAAAAGGAATAGGCTACAAAAAATGATCTATGCCAGGGCGAGTCAAATGGCGGACCCCAGATCATTTTTATCTGGCCCTCCAACTGGTTTTTGATGTTTAAAAACCCTCGCAATCTGATATCAAAGTGCCCTCTGCGCAAAGGTTTAGCGCGTTCATCAGCGGTGAGTTTAACAACACTCAACTGCAGGTAAAACGGCATTCAGAGGTGAGTTTGACCAAAGCAACGCTCAACTGCAGGTAAAACGGCATTAAAATGTGAGTTTAACAACGCTCCAAGGCGCATGCAAGTAAGCAGTTTAAGCGTTTTCTTATCATAGGTAGGACACTGCTTTAACTATAGCATGATGGATAACGTATTTTTATCGGAGGTTTGTTGATTTTAATATATATATATAATATGCTACTATTGTGTTCAATTAATCTTTTTTTTTATTTTTATTAAATCCTCTAAATTAATAACGCTGACGTCACCGTATGGGCGATCCCAAGGTACATTGCGATTTTCCACTCGGTAAGTAGAAGGCTTAATTAATAGAGATGGATACTATTCTTACATTTACACATCAAAAACTGTTGAATCAGGACAAGAAGTTGTGTTTAGAAACTTTAGATTTGTAAGGTGGCCATTTCTTATGACGATAAATGATAGAAGACATTATAAAAAATTTAGCTTTCTGTACCAAATGTGCAGGCTAGCAAAGTTAGCTAATTGAATTCAAGTTCATTTTTGTCGCATATAATCATGTAAGGTTCAATCATAGGGGAATGTAAGATTTTCAGTATTACATTAGCCCACAACTATCCAACATTATAAATGTTCAGAATGAAGAACGGTGTTGCCAGATTGGTTTGTTTTGTTAAAAATCCACGCAAAATTATATAATAAACACCCAAAATAAATCCATAATTAACAATACAAATTAATTCATAACTACTACATTGTGGCTCATCACAATTTTTCAATATGAAATAAAACAATTCATATGTATAAATAATGTAGTAAGTAATGCTGTCATAAATTATTGACTGATTCATATATATATATATATATACAGTATATAAATATAAAGTAGCTTCCAAAATAGGTGAATTAGAAAATATATAACACGTATATATGAAATATACATATATGACACGTATGAAAAATGATCAATTATGCCAATAAGTTGTGTTGTGTTTGTTGACACTGTCTAAAGTGCACTCTAGAAAATGCATGGGATAGAGACTGATATAAGTGCATGGTTGTTGTTGCAGTGACGCTAAATTAGCTAACAGTTAACCTTAAAGTTAGCTGCTCAATCGTTCTCATTGTTTTGGTAGAAAGCAATTATGCCAATAAGTTGTGTTGTGTTTGTTGGACACGGTTCTAAAGTGCACTCTAGAAAATGTGTTTGTGTGTGTGTGTGTGTGTGTAGATTTCAAAATGTCTCGAAGGAAGTTCAAGCCTTGCCCCTCCTGCCAAGCACCTAACCAGGTGAGGGAAAGTGGAATAGAGCATTATGTCCAATATTCAAATATGTGGTTTTAATGTTCTACATTTCTCATTATTAGGTCAATTGGACACTAAAGTATGCTCCTACTAAATTACCCTGTATGATATCTGTACTGTGTTACAAAACAGTGATAATGTAAGGCGTCTGGTTGATATCAATTTTGATTGCTTGTTTTGCACCAAACGCCATAGGCAACATTGATTAGAGTAGCCTGGGTGTCTCCTACATCTGCCACTTTCACTGTATGATTATAATAATAATAATAAGAATCCTGTGTCAATCTAGAGACGCATATTCTGAATTGCATTGTGCTTCGTGTGTTCCTCTCTTTCCTGTATACAGCCAAATTAAACTGTATCTTGATTGTACTTCTTCTCTGTGACTGTGGATCTGATGTCTCACTTTGGTATACTTTTACCAACACAGGTGAGCCTCAAAACCTGCAGCTCTTGTTTCGCAGCCATCTCCCAAAAAAACAAAGTAGCGGCCAAAAAAGTGACCCTGGACAGGAAGTGGGGGGAAAGGGTCCTAAAAAATAGAAATGCGGGAAGAGTGGTGGACTCTGCCCATATTGCAGTAAGTAGAAATGCTCATATTTCATTAAGCAATATGATTTGTTTCACTTTCATTAATATTGTGTGATAGGGCAAGGGCCTCATTTTACAAAAATAAGTTTAATCTGTCAGTGAATGAATTTGAGGTAGTCATAGATGGCATTGGTGTAACATATTATTTTAATTAATTTGTAATTTGCTTGACATGCATGGAATAGACTTTCTTTTTGACCAGGCGCTCATGTACATTTGTTTACATATACAACCGGCTACATTGTAAATATAACTTTGCTTTAGTACCACACAGGTACTTCAGTATGCGTGTTACTGAAGTCTCTGTCTCTGCTAAAGGCAGATCACAGAATTCAGACCCAGAGTCACTATTAAAGACAGTCTTGCATGATTATGTAAGTAGATAACATGCTCCTACCTTGCACTACCACCCATAGCATGTGAATATTGCATCTCACACTTATAGTGCCTTGCGCTGCGTTAATTTTAGAGAAAGTGCATGATGATGTGGCAAAATAACTCAGGACATGCGTGAAAGCCATGCTGTTTGCAACATATGTGTTGTTAAAAGTAAGGCCATATTCCAGGTGTCCTATTTCAAAGCCACAACTTAAAAAAGCATTTGAATTACTACAGGGGAGATAGTAATGTCGTGTTAAAAGTGGAAAGGATTCAACCATACCTACTGGAGTAGGACCGAGACCAGGTTCTGTAGAGCGGCTGGCTATTTTATGTCCATTGGTGGCATTCCCAAATGAGTGTTTCTGTTTGTCCCCCAATCTACATTTGCCGTGGGCAGAGACAGGTAGACCGACCAAGGGGGGGAGGAGAGTGTTTGGATCAGGTGGATAGGTGGCCATAAAGAAGGAGTCCAGTCAAAATGTATTTTTGTTATCATATTTTGTTTTGTGTGTGTCCAATCAATATAATTATTTTTGAAGGGTGTCAGGACTTTTAGTGTTCCCTTTAGAAACCCAGATTGCTAACTACTAGACCACCAGCATCCAGCACAACATTACATGAATATTGGTTGTATAAAGCAGGGGTTCTCAAACTGTTTGTGCCAAGGACCCTTTGTGTGGGAGAACAATTTCCAAGGACCCCCTCATAATCAAAACAATTAAGCATATGCTTGCTACCGTTTGTATACTTTGATGCCATTTCTATTCTCTGAAGTTGTGTCCGGGTTCACTATTCCGTGTTTTCTAGCTGGTGTGTACTAACTTGGTCTTTGGTCAACTTTGGTTTTTGAATCACTTAATGATGTGGACTGACTCAAACATTTATCCACGTTCATCAGCTATCTTAATGGCAAATAAGCCAAGCTAAGCAGCAGGAAGAACGGTTCATCATGACCTGAGTGAAGTGATTCAAGTGATTCACAACAGATTGACTTGATTAGTCATAATCACAAAAAAGTTAAATGTTAATGTTTTAATTTATTAGTGCATTTATAATCAAGATTTTATATGTAGATTCTAGATCATTACATCGTCATTGATAAGCATTTCTTAACGATAAAGCACAACTTTCTCATTCAAAGCAAATCCACTTTGAGAACCACTGGTATAGAGTACATATTTCACGAGTTCACACTTACATCAATTAAACAGAGTAAAGATTATGCGTATTTGGTGTGCTGTCCGGGGGAGGGCTCCGAGCTCAGGAATGGCCCGAATCCAGAGTACTCCCCCTGTATAAGTGTAGTTAGAACTCGAAGTTAGGAGATGGGGGGGTGGAGGGATGCTGATAAATCTGTCAACGGGAACAGAGGTACGCTTGTTGTTATATATACACCTCTTAACTCGTTGATTGGATTGATTAGCAGAGTTTGCTCCACTCGTGTCTAATTAGGTTTGATTATCTGAATGTGCTCCACATGTGTTTAATTAGGTTTAATTATCTGACCGTGCTCCTCCCGAACTTTGTTAATAAAACATCATGTAATGTTGTTTCTAAGGGGAAAAGCTGTTAAGGTTGATCATGTTAATTGTGTACCTGTATATTAGAAACAGTAGCACTAATGTATTTAATGCAATTTTTTTCAATAGGGTGGAAAATAATGCAGTGGGAATAACTAATGTTTGCTGTCTGCATTTATTTATTACAGGTGAAAAAACTAAGTGCATTGGGCTATGTCCCAATTCTATTTATCGCCAAGAAAGATAAGGCCTCTGGAAAGTGGGTGGCCGATGTGGTGACCCATCTGCCACCCACTGAGGATAACCTAAAAATTGTGGCCACCATGAGAAAGGCCTACAATTTTGTATTGATCAAAGAAGGTAGGATTTGAGTAATTTAAGTCATGACAGTTTTAACTGGGGTTTTTTTTTTTTTAAACATACAATATGGTGGGAATCCCGACGAAATTTGCCAGAGCCCAGCTCAGCCCAGTGAGGGGGGGGGGGGGCGGGGGGGGGGGGGGCCTCAGGCCCAGCCTCAGGCCCAGCCCGAGCCCCAGCCTCAGGCCCAGCCCGAGCCCCAGCCTCAGGCCCAGCCCGAGCCCCAGCATCAGGCCCAGCCCGAGCCCCAGCATCAGGCCCAGCCCGAGCCCCAGCATCAGGCCCAGCCCGAGCCCCAGCATCAGGCCCATCCAGAGCCCCACCATCAGGCCCATCCAGAGCCCCACCATCAGGCCCATCCAGAGCCCCACCATCAGGCCCATCCAGAGCCCCACCATCAGGCCCATCCAGAGCCCCACCATCAGGCCCATCCAGAGCCCCACCATCAGGCCCATCCAGAGCCCCACCATCAGGCCCATCCAGAGCCCCACCATCAGGCCCAGCCCGAGCCCCACCATCAGGCCCAACCCGAGCCACAGCATCAGGCCCAGCCAGAGCCCCACCATCAGGCCCAGCCCGAGCCACAGCTTAAGGCCCAGCCAGAGCCCCAGCCTCAGTTCTTGGCCCTGGCTGAGTCCCAGCCTCAGGCCCAGGAAAAGGAGACATTTTATCTTTTAGATTTATACCCTGTCTCTTCCTGGAAGGAACAACCCCCCCAAAAGCCCCACCCCCCCCCCCCCCCCCCCCACCCCCCCACCCCCCACCCCCCCCCCCCCCCCCCCCCCACCCCCCCCCCCCCCCACCCTCCCCCCCCCCCCCCCCCCCCCCCCCCCCCCCCCACCCCCCCCCCCCCCCCCCCACCCCCCACCCCCCACCCCCCCCCACCCCCCCCCCCCCCCCCCCCCCCACCCCCCCCCCCCCCCCCACCCCCCCCCCCCCCACCAAAAAAAAAAGAAAGTGTAAGTGAACTGTGGTCTTAGCACACTATGTATGAATTTCCCCTTTTTGTAATCATTATTCATGAAATACAGAAATCTTCAAGTGAATTTAAGTGCAGTCAATTAGTTAATAGTGAGTAATTTTCAGTGGCCAGTCTGATACACAAAGGAGTTTGTCCTCGCATACATACCTTTCAGTACTGAACACACACTCTAGGAGTAAAGCAATGAGCAATACACACTTGAGGAGAGATGAATACACACACATACACACACACACACAAATCAGTGGGCAGCCCAGGTAGCTTATCCCCCCCACTGTTCACAAGTCTGCTTCAATAACCTTTAGGCTAGGCAGTAGGATAATTAGGCTACATTTCGGCTATGAAATCACTGAATTTGATGGCTAAAGGGCAGTTCATTCCAGGAACGATAACTATAACTATAACCATAACGATAAAAGCGTCCAGACTGACCAACGATAAGCAAAGTCTCACCTTGTGTTAATAAATGTAATGGCTAAAATGTGATGGGTTCTTATTGGCTGTTAGCTTTTTATCGTTCTCAAAATCGCTTTAAAAAGCGATCCCCAACGATATTGTTCTCCATGTCGTTATCGTCATAGTTTATCATATTAACGAGAACAATATTTTTTTTATAGTTATCGTTCTTGGTGTGAATGGCCCTTAATATATGTATTCTTTAGTTATTTAGCTGTATTTTCTGACGTTTTCAAAGTTCAAGGACAATGGTTAATGTTGTTCCCCAGGTTTTATGAAACTTAGTTAAGAATTTGTTAAAGTTTCATTTCAAGTTTTTTGATATTTATGGTTAATTAATATATATTTTTTGTCATTTAAGGTTGCCGGAAATGTAGTAGGCAAAAAGTTTTCAAATATGACTCCATAACAGGAAGAAGGATATATGAGGTAAGAAATATATTTTTCATTAGGCTGTCTGATCATCTGTCCATTGTCTGTGGCTCATCTGGCATTTCACATATCACAAAATACTGACCATTTAAGCAAGTGGTAATTTGAGTCCATTTAAGTTCAACTGAAGGCCAAGTGGCCTTGCCCCAAAAATTATGAAATTCAAAACCTGATTATATGTTTGTGTCTTTCTGTAGGGGCAAGCAGAAGTAAGGGTGAAATGGTTACCTTGCTCTGCATGGTAAGTACTGCTTTATATTGGTTTATATTGCCTTCATACATGTCCTTTCTGTTTCCACTTTTAACCATCTCATAGGTGGTGGATAAAGGTTGGAACACAAGGTTGGAATGTATATTGTAGCACACACAACTTTAAATGTACAGGTGGGTCTCAAAGTTTTGCAACCAACAAGCAGCGTTGAGAGAATTGTCATGTCCACTAGGTTTTAAGTCCAGAGTCAATGCAGCCTTCTACCTGGAGATTTTAGAGCATGGTTCCATCTGCTGACGAGCTTTATGTACATGCTGATTTCCTTTTCCAGCAGGCCCTCTGCATTGCCACCAGTGCCAACAAACTGATCCAGTAGTACACTAGGTGTCGCTTAGCAGGCTATTGCTTGTGGCTAATCTCGTCTACCTGAAACCCCATCGAGACGGACAATGATTTTAGAAACCCAAAACCAAACATTACAGACAACCTCAATGGTCACTATCAAAGCAACATGGGCTTCCATAACACCTCAGCAATGCCATACACTGATGGCCTCCACACCACACTGATGCGTTAATTTGTGCAAAAGCAGCCAGACCAAGTATAGAGTGTATGCATTAACAATTTTTGATAAGTCAGATTTGTTCATTTATTTTCAAAAGGTCGACATTTCTGTATTCCTCTTTATTATAATATAGTGAGTTGATGATTTTTGGTTTTCATGAGCTGTAAGCTGTAATCATCAAGATTAAAACAACAAAAATTGCTTGAAATATTGCACAATATTGTAATTTTGGAGACCCACCTGTATATTAATTACACTGTTGGTTACACTGTTGGTATAGGATGGATTAAATGCAGTGTCAAATATTGTCTACAGGATTTAGCCACTTGCTCTTTTCAGTACCATGCATAATTGCCCCTGTGTGATTCTATGTAGGAAGTAGACATTCACCTATATATTGGCAGAACATCAGTATCGGCCAAGATCATCCTTGTTGACTGATATCGGCTATTGGCTAGTTAACTTTCTATGACTTTATCGATGAGAGTGGCTGATGTTTATCTGTTACATTGCATCAAGCACTATATATGTATAGGTTTGTATAAAAACAATGAAATACAAGACCGTACAATATTTTTTGAAAATATTTATGCTGTGAAACTGTTAAAATGACTCCTCTGTTTTTCACTGTTCTAATGTTATTATTATTATTTTTTTTTACTGATACTTACAGTGGAAAAATCTGGGAGGAGACTTGGGAGCCGGCCTGCCAGTTCTCACCAGGTGCCAACCATGTGTGACGTCACCCATTGGTCTGTAATTCAATATGAGTTGAATACCTGCTATGAGTTGTCGAGTTTGCCGTTACGGGCACAGCCATCCTGGTTGCGGCTGTGACGATTTTAGATGAGAAGGAGGAGCCACGTTACACACTTTCAATGGTTTCCACCCTAACATGCTGTCATGCTGTTTTTTTTCTTTATTATTATTGATTTTTGTTAAAAGCTGTGTTCAAATAAATCAAAGTATACCTATATTTCTGTTTATGTCTTTCCATTCACCTTGTGGGTTAGCCAGTCAGCTGAAATATTCTTTCACGCGTCAAATGATATATTGCAATATGATGCACCAAAGTATGTAGGAAGGTGGGACATGTTTTCATTCATATTAATTGACACCATTAAGAGACAGTTGATTCCACCAGCTAAACCATACATTTTCTGTATAAAGGGTAGCTGAGGTAGGCAGGGGTGGATAAATGAACAGGCTTACCAGGACCAGAGGTCAAGAGGGTCCAGAAGCCTCTAAAAATGTGAAAGCATGGTTTCTAATTCAGGAAGGTTTCTAAACGCTTTTTTAAAAGGCTTCTAAAGGCAAGGCACATGAAACCCTGGCTGCTGCACTGTGGCCTTCCATTGACTTTGACGCACTGAATGTGTGTGTGCAAGTCTACCCCCGGATGGGTAAAAAGCAGAAGACAATATTTTTTTTTTACTTTTAATGTTATTTCAGTCTATATGGGCCAGGGAAGCTGGGTTTC
Organism: Sinocyclocheilus anophthalmus; assembly: GCA_018155175.1. Lineage (NCBI taxonomy): Eukaryota > Metazoa > Chordata > Actinopteri > Cypriniformes > Cyprinidae > Sinocyclocheilus > Sinocyclocheilus anophthalmus. The sequence continues at coordinate 18,431 of JADLZN010011461.1, forward strand.
TTTGTTTATTTATATTTTTCAAACTATAACGATACACCTATCGATATTTATTTAGATGTTATCATGGTATTAATTTCTTTATTTTAATATTATTTCGGTCTTATTACCGGTGAAATATTACAGTATGCTGTAATACAGAACATTACGATATGATCCGAGCTAAGACGCATTCAAAGCCCATATTCCACAATGCAATGCGGGCATTCATTCACAGAATCGGACAGCGATCAGCTGGTCTTTAACGCCAGTATCGCTTCAATGTACATATATATAATCATTGGTTTTGTCACCAGCAACAACACGTTGCTCAGCTTTGTTCCAGTAAGCTATGCACCGTAATATCGTTAATTCAAATCAACCGAAGACTGCGGAAGTGACGTAGTATGTGCCGCTCGGCGGATAAGAAGATAAAAAAATACATTTGTGCAAAATTTACTTCATTTGTTTAATATATGCTTTTTTGGAAATGTTCTAGATTTCTAAGAAATGTGTGTTTGCACTATTGTAAAACATTTCTTGAATAAAAAAAAAAAGATAAAAATACATAATATTCGTAATATTGATGTTTTTGTCTAACGTTGTATTTGAGGATTTAAACAATAAAGATAACAATAATAATAAAATACAGTTTCATGTATTTGTCTCATGTATTGTGTGCTCGTCGGCCGGCGGCAATCTGAAATGGAATGAAGCCCATTCACGGCCATAGTTACTATGATTCACGGCAGACAGCAGAAACACAGGAATCGAACATGTCCCCCCACCCACCCCGGAATAACTACAAGTGCACACGCTTTGTAACAGCTTACAGTATGTGGCGCGTCTCTTATGGGAGTTGTAGTTTTAAAGTATATTGGTATATTTCTCATAATTAGAAGTTAAAAGTGTAAAATTTTGGATACACCCTGTGTTTTTTTTGGGGATGGGGAACACACTGGTTTCATCAGATTTTAAAAATTGAATCGTTAAATAGGTGAAAATAGCGTACTACCATATTTGACAGTGCTTACAGTGGGTAAACTTTGGTGACCATATCTACATGACAGCAGAGGCACAGAGCTTTCGATAACTGCTGGTCTTATGTGTTTAGCACCTTCTGTTGCTAAATGACAAGCCTTCAAAGATGGACTGGGTTCAAGGTTCAGAGGTCAATATTTCAAAGCAGGAGTAATGTATCCTCTTCAGACTGAAATATGTTCCTCTCCAGGTTGAGACCTTTCCAACGATGTGTTTGCTATAGTCCTACGACAACGTTTTAATTCTTACATATCATGAAGACCACTTTGCAGGCGATAGCCTCCTTTATTGTCCCCAGAGGGATATTTGCCTTGAGTTCAAATGCTTCACACATAAAACTTAACATATTATTTTATCATACATCCGACATATACGTACAATAAAAAACAACATAAACAAAGTGATATGTAGTCAGACTGAAGCACATCACACAGCAACAATCTATTGCTCATCTTTCACAAACAGTGACAAGAGCAACACACAACCATTTGCATTATATCATGAAGCTATTGCACAACCAGCCTCAAACAACATTATTTAAAGTTTTAATTGAGGTAGGTCCAAATAGGGCTATAGTTTAGAAATGTTAAGTTTAGATTGGGGTACCCATATCTTCTGCCAGAGGATAAGAACTCATACTTGGTATGGAGAATAAAGATGGATCAGACCACATTCTTTATGCTTGCCTGGAGAGACTGGTTTCTATTCCTCTCCACAACCTTCATGACAGTCATATTAAAATACTCTGTAATGCAGCCTTGTATAACATAAAACCCTCTGATTCACCGTGAGTGTTTGCTCTAAATGATAACACCCACTTTCAACACGGGCCTTCCAGCCAAAGGTATTGTCCATATACACACCAATGTGCCTATAGGAGCAGAGCTGATGGATTGGTTCATCATTTATGACCTCTGATACCTTCTGACCCATGTCACGACCCTTTCATCAGCTTGTGAAATGGTTAAATGAGATGTGTGAGTTGTCAAGTCAAGTCAAGTCACCTTTATTTATATAGCACTTTTAACAATACATATTGTGTCAAAGCAAAATGAACAACAGTAATTAGGAAACCGTGTGTCAAAAATGCAACATTACAGGGTAAAGGCCGTCCTCATGGAATTTTCAGTGATTCTCATCTCAGTTCGTTTAAATAGTACTGTGCAATCATTTGCAATCAAGTCAACGATATCGCTGTAAATGAAGTGACCCCAACTAAGCAAGCCAGAGGCGACAGCGGCAAGGAACCAAACCTGTCTGATGGGATACTGTAGCTGACGGCTGCATGGTTACAATTTTATCTCTAATAGTATCGATTTTAGAAGTAAAGTAGTTCATAAAGTCATTACTGCTGTGATGTTGGGAAATGTCAACACTTGTTGATGCTTTATTTTTCGTTAATTTAGCCACTGTATTGAATAAATACCTGGGGTTATGTTTGTTTTCTTCTAAAAGAGACTAAAAGTAATCAGATCTAGCAGTTTTTAATGCTTTTCTGTAGGATAGGTTACTTTGCCGCCAAGCAATACGAAATACCTCTAGTTTTGTTTTCCTCCAGCTGCGCTCCATTTTCCGGGCTGCTCTCTTTAGGGTGCGAGTGTGCTCACTATACCACGGTGTCAGACTGTTTTCCATTATCTTCCTTAAGCGTAAAAGAGCAACTGTATCTAAAATGCTAGAAAAGAGAGAGTCCATAGTTTCTGTTACATCATCAAGTTGTTCTGAGGTTCTGGATATGCTAAGGAATTCGGATACATCAGGAAGATTACTTACAAAGCAGTCTTTTGTGGTATAAGTGATGGTTCTACCATACTTGTAACAAGAAGTAGAATTTACAGTTTTAGCTAAATGAAGTTTGCACAAAAGTAAATAATGATCTGAGATATCATCACTTGGCTGCATAATTCAACACCATCAACATCAATTCCACGTGACAGTATTAAATCTAGAGTATGATTTCGACAATGAGTAGGTCCTGACACGTGTTGTCTAACCCCAATAGAGTTCAGAATGTCTATAAATGCTGATCCCAATGCATCTTTTTCATTATCAACATGGATATTAAAATCACCAACTATTAAAACTTTATCTGCAGCCAGCACTAACTCGGATATAAAATCAGCAAATTCTTTAATAAAGTCTGTATGGTGCCCTGGTGGCCTGTATACAGTAGCCAGTACAAACATCACAGGGGATTTATCATTAACACTTGTTTCTCTGGATAATGTTATATGAAGCACCATTACTTCAAACGAGTTATACTTGAAGCCCGCCCTCTGAGAAATACTGAAAACATTGTTATAAATTGAAGCAACACCTCCCCCTTTACCTTTTGGACGTGGCTCATGTTTATAACAGTAGTCTTGGGGGGTAGACTCATTTAAAATAATGTAATCATCAGGTTTTAGCCAGGTTTCTGTCAAACAGAGCACATCTAGATTATGATCCGTGATCATATTATTTACAAAAAGTGCTTTCGTAGAAAGGGACCTGATATTTAATAAGCCAAGCTTTATCATTTGTTTATCCGTATTGCATCTGTTTTTTATTTGTTGAACATCAATTAAATTGTTACTCTTAAATTGGTTTGGACGTTTTTTGTATTTTCTAGTTCGGGGAACAGACACAATCTCTATAGTGTGATATCTAGGTGAAAGAGTCTCTATGTGCTGAGAATTAACTGATTTCTGTGACGTGAGGCGGCTAGCAGACGGTCGGTTTAGCCAGTCTGTCTGCTTCCTTGTGTCTGTGTGCAGTAGGCTGAGGAAGAAGTGTGCCAAAAATACCAAAACACATGTTGTATATGTACACTAACCCTAACCCTAAATTTAAAAAAAAGTCATTCATTTAAATTTTAAAACAACTAATAATGCAATGTGATTTTAAATCAAAGTCCCACACATAAATATGCTCATGTTTTTTTTCCCTTTAGTCTCTGCTATTAACATTTATCAACCACAAAATTAGAAAATTGCCTTTTTTAAATAACTATGCATGGAAAATAAAATTAAAAAAATGCTTCTCTTTGTATAGTTTATTTTTTGTTTTTCACAACAGTACAAGTTAAAACAAATGCAAATTAGTCAAACAAGCCATTAGGCTGTATTTTTAAACACTCAACTGTAGGTTTTTTATATAGTATATAAGGCAAATCAAAGTGCTTAGGTCAGGAAATGTAGTTATTAAAGCAAATCTTGAAGTAATTCAACGACACTTCCCTATTAAACATCCAAATTCAGAAAAATTGGTTTGTGTGTATATAATAACCACTATTGTGTCTATAATTAAGTCACATTTTCAAGTTTTGGGCCAGTTTTTGCATTTGTTGAACCTCTATGTACTTTCACTGCACATGAGAAGCAGCTGAATAAGTCCTGTCAAGGATGCTTTCAGAGACAATTTGTAGCAGGTGAGTTGATGCAAGAGTCCAAATTCAGAAAAAAATGGGTTTGTGTGTCCATGTAAAACTGTCGGAAAACTCAGATTTGCCACAGCAGATGACATCAGTGGAATTATGTTTATTATTATTATTACAATACACATATTTACACCTTCCTGCAAACTTTTCTGCACATAGTTTTGTTCTACCATAAACAGAAGAGGACTATTGGAAAAACAGTTACTTAAATTAATTTCAGTTTGTATAACTACATTCATTATTATTGTTGTAATGTCACATGTAGATATAATTACTATTATTCAAGCATATCTGACTTACAAACAGTGTTTCCTCTATGTTGATTTGACCGTGGTGGCCCCCCACAGCAACATTTCTGCCCCCCACGGTATCAGAAATAGGGCTGCATTGTTAGAGTGCATGTCGGAGAATAGCGCGGACACACGCTTCACACCACGAGCGGGCACGCGCGTCACTCGGCAGAAAAAGGGATAAAGGAAAAAGAGACGCTGTCCGGATGATAAGCCAGTTGAGATTGTGTGTGTACGTCCTTGAGAACCGTAAGTCGTATAACTTATGTTGTCAGTTCATTTAAGCCTGGTCTTGCAAATTTAAATTAAGTTAACTGGTGATTTTTTTGGACCTGCCCCCACTGCTAAAAAAAAAAAAAACCTAAAAGGAAACACTGACAAATATAAGAAATCAAAACAAAAGTGAGTTAATGCTCATTTCTCACTTTGAGAGCTCCTCAAACTCAAACTCAGTCATCTGACAGTTCAGAATCACTGTCGTATCCATCCCAATCATTCTGGAAGTCCATACTTGTTCCACTCAAAACTTGAGCATAACAGTCTCTTGCATGCTTCATCATTCTGGTGACTTCTTGCTTCTTTCTCAAAGTTAAGCTGAGGAAACCCTTGATCCCTTCTTCATTTAGAGCCCACAGCTCACCTTATGGGAGTAAAACAAAAAATGATCAGAAAAAAAAATTACAATGTACAGTATAGTATTACAACACATTACTTAAATACGTACTTTTCAATGCCTCACTGGAAAGCTGGCATGACATCTCCTTGAGTGTGTCTGCACGAGTGGAGAGAGATTTCCAATGCTTTGCCATCTCAGAAAGAACAATCTTCTTCTCCTCCTCAAGTCTCCTTATTGCCATCACAACATCAAACGCCTTCCTCTTGGTTTTCAAATCTACAGCGTCTGGGATACAGTTGTGGAAAATAAGTCAATTGTAAGTATGATTATTTTTCAAAGAATTTCTGAGATAATCTGGGATAAGGCATAATTGGTTTTGTGCTACTATGTGAATCAAACAAAATTGTCAACAGATTTGTGTACATACCACCATGTGAAAGTTGCCATGGCCAAACTGTCTCGTCAGAAAGAATGATGTCAAAGACGATTCTTTCTGTATCTGGAACCATATTGTTGTATTTTTCAACGACAGAGCTAAGAATGGCCTTCTCCTCTCTGATTTTGCGCCGAATCCGGGCCCGACCTTTGCTGCCATCGGTGTCTTTGTAAAGGCGCTGGGACCTTCTTTTAATGCTGGCCACCAGCACCTCCATTCAACTGGTCACCGCGTCAAGATCGGCATTCTTTTGGGATGTTGTTGCTGAGAAGAAAAGAAGTGTAAACATTTCACTTACATTTTCATGGCAGTAACTGAAACTGAAGTCTCAATGTAACACAGAACGCCACAGGGAAGTCATAAGGATTATCCCTCTTTGCTTCCTTTTTTTTTCTTTACAAAAAAAAAGCTCCTGGAGGAAGGACAGGTGAGTCTCAATAATCATTTCATATTTATTAGCGTGTATAGGAAGTATGTAACAGGGTACCAAAGAAAATGACAACGTAGCCAAGATGGGATCCGCTAACTGCAAGAAATGTCCAATGTTCCAACTTTTGGACTGTGCAGCATTCAGGTACTTTCAGGGCACTTTGTTTTGACATGATTTCCAGTGTGCATGCACTACATACTAAAATTTGGCATTTTAATTGCGTAAGTACATGACCAAGAAAACAGTGTATGTATGATTTCATTTTAAAACAGTAATTACTTGCAGAAGCATGTCTCCCATTATTCTGCAGAACTGAGACATTGAAGTAATAGTATAACTCTCACCTTCTGCCCACTTCTTAATATCAGTGACCCAGCCCTCAACTTCAACCTGTGTCACTGCCAGCAGGATTCTCATGCTTTCCAGGTCCTGAAGTTGGCTTTCCAGGCGTTTTGTGGCCTTCAAATAACAAAAAAAGGAAATGAAAGAAGAAAAATGTTATACCTACAAAAATATACAATAGAAGGTATTTACAATATAAGAAAATAACAATACTCATCTCTACCTTCTGATATCGGCAGGCAAGTGAAGTAGCCAAGTTATTAAACTTTTGCTGATTCCAGCGCATGGCCATCAGTGTAAGCATGTCTGTACGTCCTGCAAAAAAGAAAAAAAATACACTAATCTGTGTTGTACCACATGTCCCTCACTGGCTACAATTTTCTAGTAACACTTTCAATCTAAGTAGTGCAGTGTGTGGTTACCTTACCTGCTTTGGACATGTGCTTCGTGGTCACAGCAATCCTAGAGAGGAAGGCGTTACACTGCTCAACCTCCTCCCCAAGTGTCAATCCGGCCCCTTGCTGGTAAGCTCCACTCCATTTAACCTATTGAAGAAAATACTTAAAAGCTGCCAACATACCTTTGCAGGTGTTTAGGGACAGTCAATGACATGGTAATGTTTTCTTACCTCGCATTTAAAATCATGGGCTTTGGCATGAAACACTGAGAGGAATGGTTTCATGCTCAGAAGGTGCTGGAGCTCCGGGCAGCTTTTTGTCACTTTGTTGAGGTAGGGCCAGTACTTGCAGGTTACATCCATGGCAAAAAAGCTTATTGGCGTATTTGCCAGCTTGTTCTGCAGGTAGAGGGGATAAGCATATATTTCTCCCCTGAACATGTTGAGAGCGCCGAGAAAAACTCCATGTCGACAGACTGCAAGCTCAAGTCCCTCCTCATCAATTTTACTTGAGGATCTCTGAGACGTTTCCCTGGCAGCTGACCACTCCCCTCCACAGACACCTCTTCCAGAGACCTACAACATGGAAAAAGGTTGATATAAATAGTCAGGACTCACCCAAACAATGTCAACTGTAAGATGCTATTGGTGGTGTTTTTAGAAATATTATACAACAAGTTTACATGGTTGGTGGTAGAATGAATGTAATCCACAAATCTCTCTACTTCATCATCTTTTGCAATGAAGATGCCATCAAATAAGGCTTGTTCTTCAGATCTAAATGAAAGAAAGGTACACATTGACCTTCAATATGACACAGCAAAGGTTACTTTAACAACACTGCAAATTACACACATTTTGTAAGTACCTTGCTGCATTCTTAAAGCGGTAGTGCTTGCGATTTCCGTCCACAGAAACAGCAAGCATGTCTGGGGTGCACGCAGGACAGACAAAATGCTCCTCCCTGCAGATCTTATCCACCTCAAATCTAACAGCCTCCCACTCCAAAAAGCTTTTTCTGAAGCTGTCTGCTGTGATCTTCCCAGTCTGTTTCAGAACAGTAAAACATGTCAACATAATTCACAGTTAAGTTAACTAAAGTTAATAAGGTCAAAGGTGACGCCAAATCCTCCAGCATCGAGCCTCCACAGGCAGCCGCTCAGCCCAGTGCATCATTGGAAATATTTTGGCTCTTTGTATGTCACGGACAGAAAACATCACGACCAAAGTCCCCAAAAAAAAAAAAGACAAGTTCCACAGCAAACTCAACTCCCACAGCAAACTTAACCAACCATGTCTTTATGGACCTATTTGTTTTTTTCTGAATGCAAACTGCATGACTAGGATGTGACAAGGACATCACTACTTGATCTTATACACAGGTCTAATGTTTTGAGTGATTGAGTTGATAAATTGCTCCAATACTTTTGTACATTTAGTGTACGAATTTAGATTTTTTACTGAGCGGTAGTTTTTACACAAAGACTTTGAATCTTAGATGATGTTCTATCAATGTATCGAGTATAGCTGAATCACTGTGTTTTGATATCATCAACATGCTCCAATTATAATAATCAATGTGTTGATAATGTCACCATAGTCATTCTGCGATACACGTCAATACTAGTACTAGTTGTTAGTGATTCCCACCACTAATACTCACACGGCCAAAGCGGACAGTTCGTTGATCAAGCATTCTTAAAAATGCTTGGCAGGACAGTCCTGGTGCTGCCATCTTCATTTCTTCAAATGAAAGAAAGACATCTGTGGCATAAATTGTGGAAAAGTGAAGGGTCGCAGGCCAGTAGTCACTTCGATTTACCACTTCGACCACTCCAGCAGCCCAAGTGGCTTGGCATGGCTCACATCTCAACTCAGGCATGTTTAGATCATATCGTCCTGGAAAAATCAAGAACACATTGTATTATGCACAACTCTGACAAATGCATTGGGAACTAGAGGTCCCTCCCGACACAAAAGACTGCAGCGCGGGACAGGTTTTGAAAGCTCTATGCGGGACTGGCCGGGATGAGACAGGTGTGTTTGCTGGTGCGGGAGGAACAGATGATTCACTGCACTTCCGCAAATGAAATATTTGTGTAAAACAACATATACAAATGAGAAAGTAGTGTATGTAATTATAGTTCAGCTGGATGATCGGTTAGGCAGCAATAAAAAAAAAGAAAAAAGAAGGGGTTTAAGCAGCCTAACTGACAGTGTTGTTTACGTGGTTTCAATTCTTTCCTGCTGCTCCGTTGTTGAAACTTGAAATTGAAAGCATGACAGAAGAAGAGGACACCACTGGGCTACTTCAGATGTTTGTGAATTTCTAAAGAAAAGTAGCCTACATTACTATCACCCATGTAGTACATTCAGAACCAAGAAACTTAAAATCAGACATCTGGCAGTCTTTCTCAGTTGTCAAGTGCCTCTTTCGTGAGACAGAACGCAAAACTGATCCCTCCTGCCTATCCTGCGGTCTTTCACAGGCGGGAGATGCACATAAGGTTATAGATGTGGGCGGGAGCGGGACTAAAACAACACATTATTGCGGAACGGGACAGAATATTGCGGGAACGGGGGGGCGCAGGACTGAAAATCCTGCCCAGCGCAGACCACTATAGGGAACGTTTGAATAGAAATAGATCAGGACACATTTACAAAGCCAATAGCACAGCCTTGTTTTTTTTTAATTCAAATAGGACAATGAAAAGTGGCAGGAAGCGAGTGGGAGAGCCCTATGGGGTGGAATCAGGTTAAAGTCCAACCCAGGTCCCTATGGGCACTTTGCCCAGAATGTGATATGGACGCTACAGCCACTTGATCTGGAATGTTCCCTTAAGTTCATTTTACTCTTACCATTCATTGTAACCACAGCAACAACTTTTCCTGTGTTGACACTCAACGATCCCGGAGAACAACTACATATTTTTTTGGGCATCTCCAACGGCACAATACACACTGAAAGACACATCATATGCAGGGATTAAAGACATGCATCGTCCTATGTACTAACTGGGAAGTATTCTGTAATCATTTTTTTTTTAAATCAATGATTTGAAAAGCTTTAAAGATAAAAGGTCATTAAGTGTGTTTCAGAGAAAGTACTCAAAAGATTCCTGTGAAGCCTATTATACTGTGAAGTTATTTAAATAAACTGAGAATGGGACTAGGGCTGCACAATATATAATTGCGCTTTTTCTGACAGATAAAGCCATTACCATTTCCAATACGATTTTTGAATGTGAATGATTTGATTCAGTTCAATATTCCAAATGTCTCTTTAATTTGTGCCACCTCTGATAGGTAAGCACAGCCAGTGTACAAGACTAACACCCACTGACTGACTGAAGTTCACCAATCTGAATTTTTGTACCCTTCACGCACTACGCACACCCACCAACCAGAAGTTGCACAGTCAAGGAGGATGACGTGAATATAAAAGTCAAATGTCACAAATGTACCTATGCATGATTATTTGCAGATTTTACCATTAGGCAGTTGCGTTGGATCATATTGCAATTACGATTGAAATAATTGTGCAGCCCTAAATGGGACACTCAAAAAAAGAAAAAAAAAAAGAAATACAGCTTACCACACTGGGAAAGAGCCCTCTCCACGACACAGGATGTTGGAGGCAATGGCTGAAAGAATCCAGCTATTGTTGCATCCCTGTTGTGGAACACGTGGTTTCGGTGTATACTGACATCACAATCAGCACAGAAGAATGGTTGTGGTCGGCAGTCACGACAACGGACAGCAGCTGGACTGCTGCCACATTGTTGGCAGATCTGAGTTGTCACATTTTGTTGTGCCACCATGGTATTCACCAGACAGGTTCTCTCTTTCTCCCACCTCTCTGAGAGGAGACTTTTTCGAGTAGACCAGTCTGAGGAAGCTTGTGGTGGTGCTGGTGCCGTTTCCTGATCATCCAAGTCATCACCCTGTGAGTGGTTTAGCTCTTCAAGGAAAGTCTCTGTTAAAATAGTACATCATATTTAAAAACAATTTTCTACACTATCAAAGTGTGCAACATGGATGTTGTCGGTTATTCTGTCGCAAAAACATGTAATTTACATTCTAATTATTAGAATCTATAAACATAATGAACTAATAGAGACAAAATAAAGAACATACCAACAGTGTCAGGAGGACAGTAGTTGGTTATCTCAACGCTGCTGTCCAACATCCTAGTATGAGCACCAGTCTTACGACTGTAGCTGTGACTAGCTGTAGCAGAAAATAAAACCCAAATCAACCTTTACAGCATTACAATTCCATAGATTTTGACAAGCTCATTTTATTCCACACAATGATACAAACTTTTATTGGCCCAATTTCGTTGTCTATACCACTTTGGATGAGTATGTAATAAAAACCTCATATCTCATACCAGACACATGACTGATTCATGTATTCAATCCCAAGTGGTAAAACAATCTATATCTCCGTTTTAGATATATGTGAAAAATCACAGGAGTTCTCCTTTAAGTAATATGACTGAAAAAAGAAAACTGACCCGTTTGGTTTCGGGATGATCTTGGTCTGTCATAGACAACATTTCCATCACTGTCTCTCTTCAGCCACCTGACAGGTTGATGGCTGGTGGATGGTGCTGCCTCCTGTTCTCCCGGCATCTTATTGATGAAATCTTCCAAGGTCTGGAGTTCATAATTTAATTTAGAATGTTCAACAAGCTCATCAAGCTCATTAAGGACCTGTTCGAAATTGGAATTGTCACTCATGATGAACAAGGACAAACAAGACAACACTAAAGGGATAGGGGGGAAGAGCAAAAGAGCAAGAACAACAGAGAACCAGACGGACTAACAACAATTAACTAGACAAACGTGGCTCTTAAAAGTGCCTTTGTTTTTGCTTTGTAACGAAGCTGAAGTTTTAAAGTAAATGATGAAGGGACTAGGGGACCTGTTGAGAGAAGGGAAAGATAATAAATTCAGATTTGAAGATCATGCTACATACAACTACATAAATACTGAATAACTGAAAGGTTTAAGAACTTGAGAAAGTGTTGGTCTAGTTTGCCCATGCTTTGGGATGTGGTGGGGAGGTCTGTGGGTGCTTATAGTAAATATTAGGCCAGAATACTGTAGGGCTGGGTGTTACAATAGGGCAATACAATATCTCACTAGGTATGGACTGATCTTGACACTCATGGCTGATATTGATACCAACCATTCAAAATGCCAGTTTGGCTGATAATCAGTGCCATTTTTTTATATGTTTATGTTATTAATTATACTTTTGTATTAACAAGGAAACACATTTCTTTAACTGGATTATTTCCTTTTCCCTGTGATCATTTTAATCAAAAACTTCCCTCAGCAGTCATGGTAGTTTAGAACACTAGCTTTTAATTAACACTGATTTAATTTGTTAATGTGCTTTTTTATTTTCATGTCTATGCTTTCATTAGCACAGTTATAAGTTACACTGACTAGCATGTGTATAAATGGGCACAAAACACTGGGCAAAGAGCAACGACACACAACCACAAGAAGAATCCCAACGCAGACATACATTACAGCTAACACTTACGGTATGTCTCATTATGAAAATCTTACATTCCCCTATGATTGAACCTTACATGATTATATGCGACAAAAATGAACTTGAATTCAATTAGCTAACTTTGCTAGCCTGCACATTTGGTACAGAAAGCTAAATTTTTTATAATGTCTTCTATCATTTATCGTCATAAGAAATGGCCACCTTACAAATCTAAAGTTTCTAAACACAACTTCTTGTCCTGATTCAACAGTTTTTGATGTGTAAATGTAAGAATAGTATCCATCTCTATTAATTAAGCCTTCTACTTACCGAGTGGAAAATCGCAATGTACCTTGGGATCGCCCATACGGTGACGTCAGCGTTATTAATTTAGAGGATTTAATAAAAAAAAAAAAAAAGATTAATTGAACACAATCGTAGCATATTATATATATATATTAAAATCAACAAACCTCCGATAAAAATACGTTATCCAGCATGCTATAGTTAAAGCAGTGTCCTACCTATGATAAGAAAACGCTTAAACTGCTTACTTGCATGCGCCTTGGAGCGTTGTTAAACTCACCTTTTAATGCCGTTTTACCTGCAGTTGAGCGTTGCTTTGGTCAAACTCACCTCTGAATGCCGTTTTACCTGCAGTTGAGTGTTGTTAAACTCACCGGCATTTATTATTTTAGGTAGTTCGCTTTTATTGCAAGTTGTCGGGCTTTACAGTAGCGAGGTTATACCTAGGGTTAAATTCGCTATGCCCAGGGCACAATAGCTAATGGCTAGTATCAATAAAACACAGTATGGGCGCATACCACATCGCTTGATGTATGGACCTTATTTACGAAGCATAGATAAAATATATACAAATATAAAGGTAATTGCGACTTTCTCTCACAACTATGGGTTTCACATTTCAGACTTTTTTGACAAACTCTCAATAGTAAGAAGAAATGTCAGAATTATGAGATGTAAACTGAAATAAAAACATTTTCACATTTACCTTTTTTGTTTATTCCACTGCATAAATAAGTTGATGCCCTTTTATCATGAAATGTAAAAAATGGGATGTTTTGTCACTGTGGCAAAATGCAAATATGACTAACATCATGAGTGGCGTAATTGTTAAAAGAGCTTTTGTAGCGTTCTTTCTCCTCTGTGGCTTTCGCAGTGGGTCATTGTCAGCGGTTATGCATGAAAGTGTAATCAATGAACAATCATATGAACACAGCCTCTCCAAAGAGCTGAATTAGCAGCTTACACGTCTGATCCAAGCAGGGTGAATGACTCAGCCTTCAGTTCTACTTAAAGGAAGAAGGAAAGAGTGTCTGCTTAAAATCCACCGACGTTCGGCGGTGTCAAACTAACATCAGAGCTAATGAATCTGGTGTGCACCTCCTGACTGATTTAATAGGACAGAAGACTAAACACTTTTATGTAATTAGCATATAAACGAGACAGGCAGACATCAGGCCTGTACAATTAGAGACTAAATGTCCTGAAAGGAGCAAATAATGCTAATAAGATCCAGGAAAATGTTTTCTCCCGCTCTTTGAAAAACAATAGGCTCTATAGTAAAATACTTATTTTTGCAACAACAACAAAAAAAAGGAAATAAAATAAATAAATAAATGAATAAAAAAACA